>GL379796.1:984188-1019796 GCA_000143925.2 Caenorhabditis brenneri | reverse complement strand
AAAGCCATTTTCTCTGATGGCAGCAGTATAGAAAACATTTTTATAACCACTTTGTGCAAATGATGCTAGACTATTTACCAAAGAGAAGTGTTTTCACGTCCAAAAGCAGATAAAAATAGATTTTCGGACATGCTTGTAAGAGAACTCTCGATATAGCTCGTCGAGTTCGATCAGATATTTTGTAGTTATTGAAGATCCTCTAGAGAACTATCGATCCTTTCATTAGGTTTAGATAGTTTTTCAGACAAAAATATTCATTACCGTATAAAAATTCCGACTGGTCTTCCAAACAGAATCCCTTTTCTAGCCACATCGTGAAGGCGTTTGTTTTGTTCAAGAGATTCGATTTACGCAACAATGACTGACCTCTAAAACTCTTGGAACTTGACACACTAGCCCAGTAACTAATTATCCCGAGTAACCTTGATCACTCTCCAAGCTTCTTGTCAGGAAATCATTGTCTAGACGAAATTAGCTTCTACAAATTCTGTCATCCTAGTGACAAATGAGAGATAATTTCGGAAATATTCGTAATTGGCTAGATTTAATCGGGTTTTGATGATTATCAGACTGAAATTCAGAAGATTTTGAAAACTATTGGATGAAAATGGTTTTGAAGAAACGCAAATTTCGGGGCTTGTTCAATGAATAGAGACACTAGGAGAAGAAACTTTAATGTTATTCTTAGTTTCTAGAAAACTTGATATCACTGTAACTTTGCTAGTTCTCAGCAGTTTTTGATGGTTTCTGCACCAAATTTTGCAAAGTTTTCTGAGGGGTGCCATCAAAGTCCTTTCCTAACATCCTTACCCACTGCACAACTTCAAAACGCTGTAAATCTGTTAGTTTTCAGCCTTTTTTTCATGGTTTTTAAGCAAATTTCCAGGAAGATTTAGATAATTAGAGAATATTAATGATAATTTTCAAAAAAAATCAAAACCAGTTGGTCATCTCTATGATTCCCCAAACCTAGACTCTCTGACGTCCCTCCCTCATAAGAACATGACAAACTTTCCCTCTCTCCAATTGGAATCTATTGGCATTTTCTTATCAGTTTATTTTATACACGGAAATGTTGCTTATTGCTTGTTGCCATGAAAAGAAAAAGAGAGAGAGAGAGAAATGTGTTATCAGTAAATGGGTTTTATAGAGGGGTTGGAACTATTGACTTTTTTTACTACACCTCTTATGGCAGATGAGCACACACACAAACATAAAATGAGGGCTAATTTGCTTGCTCCCCTCAAAATGAAACTTTGTCTCTTCTTCCCCTTTCTCTCTCTCTCTCTCTCTCTCTCTCTCTCTCTCTCTCTTTCCACTGAGTACCCCCTATCATGCTTCTTCTTCTTCTAATTCTGTCGTCGTCCATGTCCCTTGTTTCTTCTTCTTAGCCGTTTTCCTTCTTTCCGTCCTTCCTCTCTCACCTCTTCTCGGGGGGCACTATGGACACAACGGCTAACTATCATAGTTTTTTTGTTACGTCTTTGTTCTTTTTTTTGTGTTTCTTTCCCGAAGTGAGTTTAGTTGGGAAACACAAGGGAAAAGGTTAACGGGATTAGGAATGGGAAAAGGGAGGGGGGTCTTGGGAACGTGTAGGAACGTTATTTTGTCCTCTTTCAAATCGCCTAAAAACGATGCATTTTGACTGAAAAGCTAGGTCAGTTTTGAAATGAAGTTTTCCTTGAAAATGGCCAATTTATGACACGAAAACGCTACAATTTTACCTAGCAATCACCGGAATTTGTGTGATTTTGGCTTGGAAATTGTAATCGACTTCAGTCGAACCTCGGGCGATTTAGATTCTATTTTGAATAATTTTGACTTAAAACGCAACCAATTTCAGGTTAAAATTAATCCAATTTAGTCGAAAAACCGGCAACAAGCGGTCTTGATAATCGCTAAATTCACTAAAGTTTAGCTGAAAACTAGCTTACTCTAAAAAATTTTAGCTTTTAGCCTAATACGACCTGAAATTTTAGCCTGAATATTGATCAAGTTTGGCTTCAAAAACGATAAATTCTAGCCTGTAAGCTCTTGAAAGACTGCTTTAACACCTGCCTAATTCCCTCAAAGTTCATTTAGTTTTGGCTCAAAACTACATTTTTTCCAACCTGAAAAATGTGATTTTCAGACTATATTCCAGAAAATTTTGAGTTTTCCTTCAATTTTGCTCAGTTTTGCTGAAAAAACACCCATTTTAGCCCTGGTAATGTCTTAATTTCTCTCTCAAAGCTACACAAGTTGATCAAAAAAAAAAATCCCAAAAGTCTCCATATTCAGTCACCGAAAGTGCTCGATTTCTTCCCAAAGAAGGGTGGGGAAAGTCTTCAGTTTCGTCACAAAATTGCTCAATTATCTCTCTTTTACATACTTGATTTTTACTCATAAACTCTCGATTTCTACCTAAAAATACTTCAATTAACCTGAAAACTTCAAATATCACCCTAGAGCCCAATCAAATTCACCTTCAGGACATCCACCATCGCCCTGAATTTTTTGTAGTTTGACCCTGCCAAATTTCCTATCTTCCAATTCAAAAATCACCCTATCCTAGATCAGAAAATTTTTTGAAAAACTCCTCTCCTTCCTTTACCTTTTCATCATCACACCTGCCAAAACGGATATGTTTTGGACAGGGAAAAGTGTTGATTTGTGTGAGTGTCCTTCAAACCTAAACACCAGAATACACGTGATGCATTTGTGTGTGTTTCTACCAATCACCTCTTCTTGTTCAGTTTCCTGCCCATTTGGAATTCTCCCCCGTCTTCCAATGTTCCTTTTTTCCGTATCATTTCATTCATTTTCTTCTCGTTTTTGACACTTCCTGCGTCTCTTTATCTCTTTCTCTGTCGCTTTCTAGTGGAAATTCAGTAGAACTTTGTTTCTTACATTGCTTTTGAGGAATGTGACAAGAGAGCTTGGGAGAAGAAAGAGAGAGAGAGAGAGAGAGATTCGCTCTGCACTTTTGAGTGCACTTGTTTAGGAATGGTGGTGAAATTGAAACTAAAGGGACCCCTCCCACCACTAAAAGGATGATTTGACCCTATTCTTTCTTGCTTTTGGCCAGTTCAAATTCCAAGCCTGGTTTGTCGAATTCTACTACAAGACACTACTTTCAACACGCTTTTTATGTGAAAACCTGCTAAATTTCCGAAAATTTACCAAAAAAGCTATCAAAAACGGGTTAAAACTAAAAAAAATCGTTCAGAGCCTTTAGAATTCAATTTGCTGTTCATTTTTACTCCTAAAAGTATTTCTTATCAATTTACACCGCAAATCCACCCCAAATTTCGAAAATTTAGGTCCGAAAATCATCAAAAACCGATGAAAGCTAAAAAGTTTCAGCGGTTTCTTGAGATTTGTGGAGATATCGTCCTCTAAAACTTGTAGGGTTCAGTTTTGCTGTCCAACACACCTTCTAGACTATAATTCTTACATAATTTCACCCATTAACCTCGCCAAATCTCCTGAATCTAGCTCGAAAAATCATTGAAAACCGATAAAAACTAACAAAGTTACAGCCATTCCGAAATATGTAGAGGCTAAGCGATTTCCTAATTTCTGATGAATCATAGTATTGAAAACTGGTGTTGTTTCATAGTTTTTTGCCGGAATGTTTACATTATATTGAATCGATGTCTTGAAGATTCTTCTAAAAACGTTCATAGGCCACCAAAGATACAGCACACTTTAGTTGTAGAGGCTAAGGACAAATTATAGTCTTTGGTAGTAGTTTCTGTCGTTTTTTTTCTAAATAAGACTTGTAATTTATGTTTTCTTTTCTCATAATTATCGAGAAGCTACCGAAATCTCCTATATTTTGGGCCAAAAATCAACAAAAACCTATAAAAATCACAAAGTTATGACTGTTTCGAAATTTTTTAAAGGGCTCAGGACACCGTCTTTTTCCTGCTTCTAGTTTCTCAAGTTTTCGGACTAGTTCTGTAATTTTCGACTTTTTCTAGCTATTCCATTTGAAAAATCTCTTAAAATCCTCGGAATTTAGGTCCAAGAACCACGAAAAATGGGTAAAAGCTAGCAAAGTTACAGTGATTTTGAGATTTGTAGAGGCTAAGATAACGTCGGAGTTTCTAATCCTAGTTTTTCTAATTTTCAGATTAGTCCTATAATTCTGAGCTTCTACCGCTTCTCTTTTTTTCTGTAACCACCGATTTTAGTCCCTACAATTCCTTCAATTCTCCCGTGACCCTTCCCTTTCTTCCCACGTCACTTATTTTTCCACGTCTTCTTGGAAAATTCCACGTTTCTTCATATTTCTCCTCCTTGAAGTTCCAAATTTATTCTCCAGAAACTATGGAAACAGACCAACATCACGAGAACGGGTTGCCGTCCCCGGCAACTTCAGAAAATGTGGAGGACGTGGATGAGAGGCGATTGAACCGCGTCGCCTATGAATATTTGTGCAGATGCGAGGAAGTTCGAACGTAAGGGAGCTTTTTTGAGTTTTTTGGAGGAAAAACTGCGAAAAATCCGTTTATTTTCCGCGAAAATGAGGGGAAAATATTTTTTTTTTTCTTCCAAAATAATGCAAACGCGCCCCAGCGCGCAAATAAAAAAACGCGGTCATTTGAAAAAAGATTTTCGCAAGCAAGGCGAAGTTTCGTTGAAATGAGGTGGCAACTAAAAAAAACCTGAATTTACACGAAAATAGAGAAAATAACCTATTTTTTCACTCGAAATAATCCAAGCGCGCTTTCTGGATATTTGAATAGGTATTTTTTGGAGGAAAAACATTTTTCCTATAATTATTCAGTAAAAAAAGCTAAAATATTATTGGAAAAGCCTGAAAACCCACTAGAAATCGTTTGTTTTTCTTGAAAATAAATAATTTTTTTCTTGAAATGATGCAAACGCGCCCCGCCGCACAATGAAAAGCGCGGCTGTTTAAAAAGGAGTTTTCAAGTTTTTCGACAAAAGTTGGAAAAGAAACGGTTCTCCATAGAAATTCACTAGATTTTCACCCTATTTCCAATAAAAAACAATAATTTTCACTTCAGCTGGCTATCAGAATGTCTGAAAGACGACTCCATCGCATCGATCACAGAACTAGAAGAAAACCTTCGGAACGGTGTACTTCTCGCCCGTCTCGGTCACTCATTCGCCCCGGAAATCGTTCCAGAGAAAGGGATTTTTGATATAAAACAGGAGAAATATAAGCAGAATGAGTCAGTGCCAGTCTATAGACACTCGGATAACATCATGCAGTGGAGACGGGCGATGGAGAGTGTTCGGCTGCCAGAGGTGGGGGTAGTTGGGTCTGAAATCCTTTGAATAGTATATAAATTTCAGATTTTCATCCCAGAAACTGCAGATGTTTTCGAAGGACGAAATATGAAGACAGTGTTCTGTCTGTTCGCCCTGGCCACACTTCTCCACCGACAGAGGAAGGCACCCCCAATGAGGAATTTGGCAGGGAAGGCAAAGTTTTCAGGTGAGGATTTTATGTCAAATTTTGATGATGTTGATGTTCAATAATTATGAAAAAAACTTGGAAACTACCGAAGTTGTAAAGGTTTCAAGATTTGTGGAGGCTAAGCAAATTTTGAAGTTTTTGGTCTACAAGAGCAATGACAGTAACGGAGAGTATATTGGGAATAAGTAGATTAGGTTACTCTGCCTCCACAGAAGCTGTAAACCAGCTACTTCTAAGAAGTTTTCTCTAAAAACCACCAGAATAGCTTAAAAATTAGCAAAGTTACTGTAGTTTGATGTTTCGTAGAGGTTTAGCAAATTCTGAAGGATGAGTTTGCTTAGCCTCTACAAATTTATTATAGCCATACTTCAATAATGAGAAAAACTAGCTAATTCTGTATATTCTGGTCTAAGAGCTAATTCTGTATATTCTGGACTAAAAAAGCTGCAAAAATCTTATATTTTGGTCCAATTTCAAAAAAACCCGGATGAAAACTAACGAATTTCCAGTCTTTTCTAGTTTTGTAGAGAATCAAATCCTTAAGAGAAGATTTGATGACATTCATGGAAACCATGTTGCTTTCAGACAAAAAACCTGAAAATTTGAAAAATTGTGTTCCAAAAATTATCAAAAATGGTCAAAAAGTAACTAAGTTATACTGGTTTGAAGTTTTGTATAGGCTAAACAAGTTCTGAAGATTGTGGTCGCTTAGCCTCTATTAATTTATATTTTACCGTAGCCGAACTTGATTTATGAGGTAAACCAGCTGACTTTGGCCTGAAAACCATTCAAAAAGCTTCAAAAACGCTTATATATTGGTCGAAACCTCATAAAAACTCGGATGGAAATTTACAAACTCCTAGTATTTTCTAGTTTTGTAGAAGGAAAGAACCTTCGGAGAGGATCTTGATGACATAACAAAAATCCAAGAATCTCAAAGTTTTATATTATTTCCCGACATAAACCCTATAAAATTTAGAGAATTTTTGTCCAAAATCCATTAAAAACAAACTAACAAAGTTAGAGAGGCTTCAAGTTTTGTAGAGGCTAAGCACGAGTTGTAGTTTGTAGCCGGGGTAGAGGAGCTTAAGCCTCTACCACTTCACCGAATTGATCATTTCTCAAGACTATAATTCAAAAAACCAGTCAATTCTGTTCATTTTGGTCAAAAACCCTTCTAAGTGCTCAGCTTGAAGGGTTGTAGAGGCTAAGCTTTTCTCTCTCTCTCTCTCTCTCTCTCTCTCTCTCTCTCTCTCTCTCTCTCTTTCTCATATCTCCTAATTCCAGTAACCGAACTCGGCGCAGCCAAGGAAAACCTCAAAGACTCCAAACTTCCGGAGTTTGGAGATGTCGGAAGCATGCTTTCCGACCGTAAAAACGACGCAAATGCTCAAGCCCTGGCGATGGAAACTCTTCGAGAGGCAGTCAATGAAAAAGACGCTCAGAAGGTGCTGGAAGTCCTAAAATCAGCTCCAGCCTCCATTGATTATGTGGAGGAATCTCTAGCGGAGCACTATTTGAACGGGCTCGCAGAGCAAATGAAGGAAGATGAGAAGCTCACAAAGATCTATGTGCAAAGTGTGGTGAATTCGGAGAATAGTAAGTTTTTTGGAGTTTCAGACTGCCGTAATAAACTCCTCTGATTTCAGACAAATCAGCAATGGAGCAACTCGACGCCCTTCTCTCCCAAGAGTCCTCAGACCCACACGTCCTCATCCATATTCTCGACTTGCTCCAAATTGAAGATGTCCGTCAATTCGCCACTTCTCTCTATATAGAATTGCTCCGAAAATCTCCAAAATCGACTTCTGACGATGTCAGGGATGTCATTTCCCATGCAAACGCCCTAGTTGAAGTCAAAATTGCTGTGGAGCATGGATCCTCGGAAGACGTTCTGAAATCTCTTCTGAATCCACATTTGAACTTGGCACAGGAGGTGGAGAAATCCAATGCGAAGTTGTACTCGAACCGGCTCAAAAAGGAGTATGAGACACTCTCAGATGACCAGGAATTCCTGCTCCAAGAGCAACTGGCTGAGATTGTCCGAGAGTACTCCAGCATCTCCCCCGAACGTCGTCAGATTCTGGAGCTAAATGGAGCATTACAACGTGGGGATTCAGAAGGGGTGGAAGTGATTCTGAAGACTATCTCTTTTGATTTTTATATCGAAGAGAATCTAGAGTTCTACTCGAGGAAGTTAGGGCAGAAGAAGCCTGGATCCATGGATGATGTGAAGGATTTGATGAAGGAGACTAACCAGGAAGTGCAGGAAGCATTCAAATTGGCGGATACGGTTGTGGAGATTAACAAGGCGAAGACCGAGAAAGAAATCCAGAAGATTCTGAAGACTTTGCCAAATTCTGAAGATTTCCGAGAGGAACTTGTTCATTGGTACTCTAAGAAATTCTCAGATGAGCTACAGAAACATCCAGAAGATGCTCCAGAAGGCTGGCTAGATCATGAATTCTCTCTTGGCACAGTCTACGTGAAATCTGACAATAAAGCACACTCAACAACTTCTCAATCTCCTCTCCATCCAACCTATCTTCGATGGAATTTAACTCTTCTACCATTGATTCACACGGAAAATTCGAATTTTGATGAGTATTGGAAGGAAAAAGAGAAGGAAGTTGTCAAGGGACAGAGTGTATTCCGGAAACTTCTCAATGCAAAAAAAGCTGCAAAGGAGGCGGAGCTGAAGAAGGAGCAAGAGGAGGCAGCGGCAAAGATTCAGTCTCATTATAAGGTGTATAGGAATCGAAAGGACTTGGAGTTGTTGAGTGAGTTTATCTGGAAAAGGGGTAAAGTTAGGGGAAAAAAATCAACTGATGAGTTCTAGAACGTAAAAGTTCAAACAAGTTTGCTGTTGGTAAGTTTTTTCTAGCTGTTTTGGCTAGTGGGATATGCGCCTTGAAGGTTCGGGTACATTGGAGGCAAAGTTGTAACTTTAAAGGCGCATATCTCAAAAAGCAATTGAGCTATCAAAAATTGCTTAACTAGGAAGTTGTAGAGCGTAAAATTTGGAGCAAGGTCGCTGTTGATTACTTTTTTCTAGCTGCGGTTAGTGAGATATGCGTCTTCAAAGTTAAGGTGCCCTCCCGGCGGGGTGCTTCTCTACTTTGAAGACGCATATCTCGAAAAGGAAAAAAACTACCGAAAATTCGTCAACTAGAAAGTTACGCAACCTATAATTTTGAGCAACTGTGCTGTTGATCAATTTTTCCTAGCTCCGCCCTTTTTTGAGATATGCGCCATCAAAGTTAGGGCTCCCTTCGGGCAAGGGACATGTGGAGAAAGAAGCGGGTAGCGTCTTAAATTAAAGACGCATATCTTGAAAACGGTCAAAGTTAGAAAGAAGTTGTCAACTGCAAAATTGTAGAGCACAAATTTTCATGCATTCTTGTAGTTAACCACTTTTCTCTAGTTCCGCCTCTTTTTGAGATATGCGCCTTTTAAGTTAGGGTAGCCACCCGGCAGTGGAAAAGCAAAGAATTAGAGCGGGGACGTCTCAACTTTGAAGGCGCGTATCTCAAAAAGCGGCGAAGTTAACAAAAAATAGTCAACTACAGACTTGTAGAGCACAAAATTTCGAGCATATTTGCAATTAATCACTATTCCCCAACTCCGCCTCTTTTTGAGATATGCGCCTTTAAAATCTACGTCCCTCCGCTCCTGTTGCCAAAGAACCCCAACTTTAAAGGCGCATATCTAAAAAACGGCTTTAGCTAGAAAAAAGTTGCCAACAACAAACTGACTCAAAATTTTACGCTCCACAACTCTGTAGTTGACCATTTTTTAATATCTTCAAGGAGAAAATCCAGAATTCAAATTTTCCAGGAACCACCTCCACCCCATCCCTTTCTCTTGTCCGTAAATTCGTCAACCAATTGCCACGTGGCGAGGTGGATTTCTCCGATGACTTGGAAGTTGCAGAGTCCAAAACCGAGGTTTCTAGACTGATGGCATCGAATCGGCAGCTGGATAAGAATTTGGAGGAGATGGATGAGAATATTGGGCTTCTCATTAAAAATCGGCTGAATTTACAGGTCGGCGCCTTTCTATTAAAGGTTTTTATTTTTTATTTCTAGGAAGTGATTGCTCATCGTGACAAGACCGTAGTCTCCGCGGAAGATTTTGCGGCAAAATCCGAGGTTTCAAACAAGAAGCAACGAGAAAAATCGTCAGTGGAATCTCTGGAGCAGCTGCTTTACTACCTGCAGACCAAGCCGAATTACTTGGCGAATTTGATAGAAAATCTGAGGGAAAACAGGACTGAAGTGATGACAGAAGTGGTCTCCCCCATCTTTGGATTCCTCAGTGACAATCGGGAGCAATTCCTCCTTGTCCGCCTCCTTTGTGAGCTGATGGGGAGGAATATTGCTCAGCTGAGACTTATCGAAGATTTCCAATCGAATTATTTCATGCAAGCCACGGCGGAGACTGTGAAACTCTCTACTTTCGACAATATTCTCTCTGATCCATGTCAATCTATCATCGAAGAGCTCACCAATTTCATCGATGAGGAGTCTCGAGTCAAAACGTTCCATTTGGATCCAATGGAACTCTACAAGAGTTTGTACGGGCGACCGGTGGAATCGGCGGAGAAGGCGTTGCAGGATACGGCTGTCTCGGATATTCTGAGCAGCTCCATTTCGTTTCTGGCGAAATGGAGTGAGAGGTTTATGAATGCTATTTTTGAGAGCTTCAAGTTACCGAAGAGTTGTGTCTATATGACGTCTTACCTGGAAACAGCACTTAGACATCAGTTCCCTGCGACTACCGCAATGCAGATTGATCAGACGGTGGCGATGTTTGCGTTTAAAGTGAGTTTTGGGGTTTCGGAGAGGCTTAGGGCACAAAAACTACAAAATTGGCTCGTGCTAGTCATGCGCAAACCTCTAAGGATCGCTTAGCCTCTACAAGTTTCCGGGCTCACTTTGTAGCTTTTGTGTCCTTAGCCTCTACAAAATGCCACGCGGACATCACAAATACTACAAAAACGCCTAGCTTGTAGAAACTGGGTATTTTCTGGAGGATGAGTACTTCTTTGAAGTTTTTGTGTCCTTAACGACTGCTACACATTCAATTTGTAGAGGCAAGCCGGGCTAAAAACTACAACTTCTGCTTAGCCTCTACAAAACTGAAAACTACTGTAATTTTGCCATTTCTTATCCGTTTTTGATGGTCTTCGGACCAAAGTTTATGTTATTTTCTGGAGATTCTTTCAATTTCACAGTGAATGGCCGATGTTTTGTCATTAGCTCCCACTATTCCCAAAAAATCAGTTTCCAAAAATCATTAGTCTCTCCAAAAATCAAAACTTCTGTAGTTTTACCAGTTTTTGTTGGTTTTTGAACCAAAATTCTTTCAAAATTCATAGAAATAGCTGGTTTTTTACATTTCTGATTTTGACTACATAAGAGGAAGTTGTAGAGGCAAAGCAATTTCAAACGTTTTCAAATTCCTTGTAGTCTAGCTAGATTTTAAGATTTTTCTACGATTTTTATACCTAAATCTTCCAGGTCTTCGTCAGTCACCACCTCACCTCTCCCCGTTCCCTGTTCCGTGCCCTCGGGAAATCCATCACCGATGATGCCACTCATCGCCTGGAAGCCATCATTCACTTCACAGAGAACGCCGTGGCTAACAAAGGATACGCCAACAAAATGTGGTTCTTGTCGTTGTTGAACGCCAATGTTCATACGATTCATAAGAAATTTATGTGAGTTTTTTCTAAGAGAATTTTGTAGCCTTTGTAGTCTAAGCCTCTACAAAGTTTAGTGGGTTAAGCTGCTCTCGTTTAGAGTTGTTTCTGCTGTCTTAGCCTCTACAAAATCTAGCAATCGCTCAGTCTAACTAGCTCCAAATTTTCAGTGAATACATCAACCTAAACGTCCGAAACGTGGCACTTGACGAGGTCTACTCCATGAACGAATTCACCCAATTTGATCCATTCCACAAGCCAACCCTCTCCCTAATCGATAAACACCTCCAAACAGTCATCGAATGTCTTCGAAAACACAAAAACGACATTTCCGAAGGCGCGGAAGATCAAATCGTTCATTTGATTGAATCCGTGAATGATGTGGTCACTTCTGATGGAGTTGTGATGCTTCAATTGCATCCATCACCCAATGAAATGCTCCCAGATGGTACTCAAGCTCATTTGTTCACAAGGGCTAAGAAGCAAGTGGTGGAGTTGTTGTTGGAAGGAGTCGAAGGGAACGATGTGGAGCAGTTGGTGGAGCAGAAGAAGAATGTGAGATTTTGAAACAAAAAAAACAAAATAATTTGACCCCATTCGGAATCGAACCCGCGTTGAAAAAATCAAAAACGGCAGCGTTAACCACTACGCCACGCGCGCTTCTGAGGTGCAAGGGAGAGAGGGCGTAGAGGTTACTCTCTTTCTCTGCCTTGAGGGGAGGGGGGCTCACCTCAAGACAGGATGACAGAAAATCTAATAAGAGTCGATTTTCAGATTTTTCCAGTCGATTTCCAGGTTTTTCGAAAATAGATTAGAGCCCTTTGGACTTCAGAAAGAGTCCCTCATCAACTATCCTCCCATTTCCAGGTCACCCCAGCCCTCCAAACCATTCAAATCGACCTGAAAACCGATCTCCGACAACTGGAAGAGGACGGAAGGACGACTCAATCGGATAAGTATCAATCAATCGTCACAGATATTGCCAATGACATCAGGCTTCATGAAAGAAGACAAAGGGAACGACAGGAGCAGAAGAAGAGTATTGCGGCGACGAGAAGGAAATTGATGGAGCAAAGGGAGGAGTTGAATGAGAAGCTGGCAAGATATGAGGAGTATTTGGAGACGTGTTTGCAGGTAGGATAGGTGGAGCTGCTTAGAGAAATTTGTAGAGGCTAAGAGCACATGACTGGAAGTGTTCAGCAAACTTTGCTAGGCCACACTGCTTCAAGTAAAAAAACTCGAAAACTGCCGAGGCGCTAAGCCGCTGCAACCTTTTTTTCCAATTTTTTGAGGTCAACCGAATTTGTTGTAAGTCTCAAAATGTCACTTTTAATCTCTGGGAGACGCCCCACTTTTGTACCAATAGTTTTATAGAGGCTACAAACTACAGATCGTGCTTAGCCTCTACAAAACTCAAATGCACTGTAACTTTGCTAGTTTCCATCTTATTTTAATGATTCCTGGACCAGTGGTACCTCTAAACCTCACCAGTCTTCCCAATCTACAACTCAAATTTCCAGAATCTCTCCCGCACATCCCGTCGCCTGTCATTCCGCCCCAACACCAAAGAAGCGGGAAAAATCCAGAAAGAACGTGCCTCCCTGGATCAAATCAAAAGTTACAAAAGCTCAGCGGAGAAGTTGATCCGAAAAGGAATTATCAAATCGATTATCGGCTATCAGACACCGAAGAGAATCTCGAAATTGAGTGTGGAGATTGCGTCGACTGAGGAGGGAGGCGTGTTTTCGCTGGTGTTGGTCGAGGGAAAGACTCCGGTTGGCAATGCAATTCTGCATTTTCAGGTGAGCTTAGGGGTGGAAAAATGAAGTTGTGGGGAGATCCTTAAATGGGTTTGTAGGTAACTGAAGCTCGGGAAATATCTGACTAGCAAGTCGCCAGAAGGGTACCCCTTCTTTAAAGGCGCATAACTCAAGAACCATTATAGCTATGGAAAAATGGACTAATACAAAAATGTAGAACGTAAAATTTTGAGAAACTTTGCTGTTGACAACTTTTTTCTAGATGTACAGATATGCGCATTCAATAGTAGGGGCAAATCTTCTCCGGCCGACAGAGTACCCCATCTTGGCGCATATCTCAGCAAACATTGTAGTTAGGAAAAAACCGTCTATTGCAAAGTTGTAGAACAAAAAGTTTTGAGCAACTTTGCTGTTGATCACTTTTTTCTAGCTTCGCACCTTTTGAAGAAAAGCGCCTTGGAAAGTCACTCCTTCCCACCACCGGGATACCATACCAGGCGCAACAAAGTTTATTGAGGGTACCAGGGCAATAAAGGCCAAGTATAGTTTGAAAATTTATTACCAAAAAAAATTGGTAGAATATGAACAATTATCAGAACAAGAGTTAGAAAAATAGTAAAAAAAAATGAATCATCAATTTGCTGGATTGAACTGAGAAGTCGTCTACATATGACGCATCGAGCTTCTTATCGCGTACGATCTTCGACATCAGACCGGTGTACTCCGTTATCAGTTCGCCTTCCTCAATATCCTCGACTGCACAGACTCCAAATCCTCTATCTCGCTCATCGCAGAGGCACAAACCATCACATGAGTTTGACAAATTTTTTGTTGGCATGACGCCTCTTGCAATGGTCAAATGCTTCGGATCTCACCACATTTGTTTGGACGAACTGAAGAAAAAATGTTTAGAGGAAATTTCAATATGACTGAAAACTCACTCCATATTTTGGCGGATGAACAGGAGCTCCGTTTCTTTCTCTATTAGCTTGGCTGTAAAAAAAGCCAACGTCTTCAAAGGTCCAGAAATGATGATTGGCGTTGTCGATGAAGTCATCACACAAGTACAGATGCTTGTCCACAACATCCTCTGGTTCTGCATTCAAAGCTGCGGAACACTTGTGAAAGATGTTGCAACTCGGTGGGAACTGAGACACCGTACTAGGGGAATAAATAGAAAAATAATATATGAAATTTGAGAAAATCAATAGGCCTTCCTCATTTCTGAGGGAGGGGGTAGGCAACTCAAACACAGGAGTGCCAGAAAAAGAGGAGAATGAATAACCCAAGGTTCTCCCTGCCTATTTATACCCCCTTTCACTTCCAAGGGCAGCATTCCTAAGGTCAGTGGGCGGGGCCTCCCCCATCTAGAACATTCTGTCTCGGTTCACACATGTTGCATTATTGTCATTTCTATCTCTATGTTGTCCTAAGTGCCCACTTTCAAATGATATGAGAGGTCATTAGCGCTCTTAATAGTGGCTAGTAATGACAGATGAACAGTACACTTCCAAGTGATAGAAGAGGTCATTGCCACTCTGAATTATGGCCAATAATGGCGGATATCCAGTAATTACCCAAAGATGTTACTATGTATGGGAAATATCACAGCCGGATGGAAAAAATAAGATTCTGGAAGGTTCTATGTGGGGCCTGATTTCCCGGATAATGTTTTTTCGACTCCTTAGCTGGTTGCCCAAAGTCTACAAAACGCCCTGCGGCACCTTTGGCTTTGTAGAGGCGAACACTGACTACAAACTACAAGTTTTGCCCCTCTACAAAGCTGCTGACAGCCTCTCGGCGGCGGAAGGGTGTGTAGAGGCAAACTGTTTACAAACTATAGGTCTTGCCTCTACAAAAGGGGCCGGGTGTCGTTTTGTAGAGGCAATTTAACTACAAACTACAAATTGCGCGCCACAACAGGGAGGATATAAGTAATATTAACTTTATGAACGTTTCAAGATTTGCAAGTTAGCGTCTTAAAAAGCCCGGCAAGTTGCCGCTTTTCCGCTATTGATTTAAGCTAATGGGTCTAGAGCTTGAGTCTGGCAAATTGCTCATTGCTTACCAGAAGTTCGAACAGAGCTTCATAGAATAAAGTTTTTGTTTGTCCCTTGAAGATGGGGGAAACTCAAAAAACATCATTCCAAAAACTTCGAATTGCTCAGAATAAAAACTTTCAAGAATTTCGACTATAACTCGGCTCAAAATGATGGTTTTGACTTCGTTTTTGGACCAATTTGTAGGGAATTTGAAGGCGCATCTGGCTTCATAAAAATTAAAACCTAGCTGGAAGCTCAACTTTTCGGACTTCCAAACCACTAAGAATTTTCTGATCACTTTCCACTTTCCAAAATTCAAGAATAGTGGAGGAATTGCTCAGAAAAAAAAATTGTTTTCAGTATTTCGACTATAAATCGGCTAAAAATAAAGATTTTGACTTCTTTTTCGGACCAATACCTCTCTCAATTTCTTGTTTCTTTCCAGGACCTTCTCAAGGCGGACTCTGTGGAGGAACCCACCTACACCCTAATCGATATGGTTGTCCTGGATGTGCAGAAGGCCATTCAATACATCAACAAAAAGTTTTATAATAAATAGATATTGATTTCTTTTGCTTTTATCTTCCCGACCTGAAATTGTTACCGGTTTTATTTGTACTGCTCTTAAAAATCGAATGCTGTTCTCCATTTCATAAAACATTTTGAATTTCAAAAATTTATTTTTTTTAGAAATCTACATGGATGGTTTTCTAGAATTCAAGAATTATTGCTTGCTTTTTAAAAGAGAGATCCGACACAATAATCGACTCGGAGAGATCAAAATGATCAAATGAAGGGGTTTTTTGTAAGAAAAAAATTGAGAGAGAGTGAGAATTAGAGAAAGAGACAAGATCTATTTACAAAGTGAAAAAGCCAAATTTTATATTTTTTGCATTTTTTCTGTAGTTTTTGTAGTCTATCCACGCTTCGTATCCTCCGTCATCGTTTTTGTGATTAGGTGGGGGAGTTCACTGATGTCTTCGAGCTGGAAACGGATTTTCAGATTTTTGGAAAAAATAATTTTTTTTCAATATTTTCTGAATTTTATACCAATCGACGCAAAATTTTATGCTGATCAAAAAAGTCTCTTGGAGTTTTGTCTGAAAATCACTTTTAAGCGAGATACAAGCCAAAGAAACAGGAAGGGGGCGCCCTCCCCCCGCCCTCAACTTTGCCGGCTTATATCTCGCTTCAACGGGATTTTCAAGGGTTGAAGCAAGATAATTTTTTGTTCAGCTTAAAATTTTGAATCGATTCATATTAGAATTAAGAGAATTGGGAAAAAAAAGTTTTTCGAGAAAAATCCATTTTCCAAAAAAAAATTATTTTTTTTTTGAAATTTCAGCTGAATTTCTAATTTTTTTTAGAAAAAAACAAAAAAACTCACGAAATAATCCGAATACTCTGCCAACGTTTCGCGTGTTCCCACACCCGTCATCACCGCCACCGAAGCTCGGAGTCCCGCCACTTTTCCCATTTTCAAATCGGCAATTGTGTCGCCAACCATCAAGGTTTCCTGGAAATTTTTCAAGTAGGAAAGTTCGCTCTAATGATAATTTTGAGGATATTGTCATTAGAGCGCCATTGCTAACTTCTCGAAAAAAGAAAAAGGGCGCCCCAATGCCAATGCAACAATTCTCAAGCGTAATTACCTTCAACTCCACACCTAATCGTTTGCAAATCTGAATAGCACAGTGTGGTGAGGGTTTCGGGACGATTCCGACGTCATTTCCGCATACGATATCATCCAAAAGTGGCACCACACGCATCTTGTTCATCTGATCCATGGTGGCGGCTCTGGAAATCAAGGGTGTTGAGAATCTAGGCCATAGGATGGGAAAAGTTAGGTCATGGCCGAATTAATAGAGGGTGATTTGGCTTTCTGGGCCATAATCTTGAATTCTAAACTATTTTATTTCCTAGGCCGCCAGTCGGAAGGTTCTAGGCTATTTTATCCCCTTGGCCAAATTGTGGAATTCTAAGCCAGATAAGTTTTCTAGGTCACGGTCCACAATTCTAGGCCTTATTAGTCTTGCTGGGCACCTCTCGGAATTCTAGTCCTTATTAGTCTTCCAGGTCACTTCTAGGTCTCCTAGGCCACTTTCTGAAATCTAGGCCATTTTGACTTTTTATACCGCTTTCCAAAACTCCAAACGGTTGGGAATTTCTAGGCTACACTGATTTCCTGAGCCGTTTTCTCAACTTATATGTCAACCACCCGATTTTCAGGTCATTTGGTTCTTCTAGGCCACCTATCTCAATTTCTAGGTCATTTAAGTTCTCTAGGCCATCTTTCCCAAACCCTCACTAACCTCGAATCGGCGGTACAAACGGCAATCTTGATACCC
Organism: Caenorhabditis brenneri; assembly: GCA_000143925.2. Taxonomy (NCBI): domain Eukaryota; kingdom Metazoa; phylum Nematoda; class Chromadorea; order Rhabditida; family Rhabditidae; genus Caenorhabditis; species Caenorhabditis brenneri. The sequence goes on along the minus strand of GL379796.1, from coordinate 1,002,508 downwards.
ATCGCTTTGAGGGTGGTGAAGAGTGCGGGCATATCACAGACTGGCGACATCTCACCCGGCGACGCTTCTGGCACACATCCGTGTACGTAGGCTTCCGCTTCCACTTGAGTGATGCCAAATGTCTGGAAAACATGGATTTTGTGGAGTAGTAGCGAAGTCAAAGGGCCAAAATGCCGTTAGACCCATAATAGAGGTGCAACCGCATGCTCAGAATAGCATATCTCAGTTAGCATTAAAAATTTGGAAATGTGATTAACTAGAGAAATGTTTAGCAATACATTTTACACATTTCATCAGTTTACATCTTTACAACCGAGATATGCCACTCCGAACTTGAAACATCAAATACTACATATTTCATTTTGTACTTTGTGTTCAGAGCAGTGTATCTCGGTTGCCATTAGAAATTTGCAAAAGTGGTCAACTAAAGAAATGTTGAACAATACATTTTAAACATTTTACTAGTTGACAATTTTTTGATAGCTCTAAAGACAACCAAGATATGATGCTCCGAGCATGAAACACCAAATATTTCATAGCTCATTTCGTATTGCATGTTCAAAGCAGTATATCTCAGTTAGCATTGAAAATTTAAAAAAATGATTAACTAATAAAAAGTTCAGCAAAACATTTTAAGCATTTTGTTAGTTGACAACTTTTTGTTAGCTCTAAAGACAACCGAGATATGCAGCTCTGGACATTCAGTACCCCCTAATAACTACGAGAGCCCGCTACATGCCCGCAGCTTTTCTTTGAGTTTGTATTTTGTAGTTTGTAGTGTGTGTACCTACCTGAAGAGTCAACGAAATATCCTCCCGAATGCCGGTCAACGTCTTCTCGGCGAGCGCTCCCATTGAAACCTGAAACCATAGAGGATTTTCAAAAAAAAATTGACGTCATCGTTTTTTTTTTTGAGCAGAAATGCCAATTTTTCAATTTTTCCCCAGGGAACCATTAGAATTGGTTTCTGGCCCCTAGGCCATCTTAGAGAATTCTAGGCCACCCACCAACCTTTCCGGCCACTGGATCCACTCCCAACGTCTTGTAGACAGCGGGTCCGACACGGATGTTTGTGGCCGCTTCCAACCTGAAACTTGGTTGATTTATCGTAGTTTAGAGCATTTTTGAAGCGTTTTTGGAGCAAAATGAGTGAAAAATCTGGTTTCTGGGTTCTAAAATAGTCAAAACCCGCTGAAAACCCTCAAACTTCGCCATTTTGGGCCAAAAATTGCTCAAAGTCTTGGTTTTTTCGGTCAAAACTAGACAGAAAACACTCACAATCGAACGGTAGTCGTCGCATATGGCATCCACATTTTGTGAAAATCCAAAAGGGTACCGTCCTTGTCGAAAATGATCAGCTTCACGCCGTTGTTTGGGGATGTTGATGTCGTCATTTTTCGGGTGGTTGGAATCCTGGAAAAATTGGAAAATCGATGAATTTAGGTTTGAAGAAAAAGAGAAGCTTCAGAATAAGTTAAAAAAAAAACAAAAAACATTTGGTGGTGAGTGGGATCGAACCCGCGCCGCCAGATTACGTTTAAACTTTATCATTCACCAGTAAACGACAAGGCTATGATGTGGGTAAGAGTGAGAGGGCATAGAGATCTGTGCGCAAACCGACGGACCCTCAGGAACGAGACAGGAAAGCTGGGTGAGAAGGTGTTTGCAGACTTGACATCATATTTGACGACGTATTTGAATTTTGGTTAAGATTTGGGGTTCTTTCTACTTTTTTCAAAAGAAAAATGAAATTTGATTTCCCACCAACCCATTTATAGAGCTGACTCACTTTTTTTTGAGAGGGGTTAGTAGAGATATAATGTTAGTGGTTAGTAGAAGTCTTTTCGAGAAATGATTCTTTTTTCAAAATGTGTTTCTTTTCATTTTTTTGAAGTTCTAATTTTCCCCAAAAACGTCACGTCATTAAAAATTTGTAGTTTGTAGTTCCTTAGCCTCTACAAGATGCAAAATCCACGGGAAAAAATCAGACTGAAATCTGAAAGTCTGTCCACAAACCCTCTCAAAAAACTGAGAAAAAACATCAGGTTTTTTTTTGAAGATTTCCAGCTCAAGAATCACAAAAAGGTGTGTGCTCATAGAAGGATTTCTGAATTTCTCTGCGTCTCTTCAGCCTGGTATACTCTCTCGTTTCAAAGTTTTTGAATAATTCGGAAGGCGAGAGGAAAAACTTCCGAACTTTTTTATTATTTTTCGGAGATTTTTTTTTTTTGAAAGTCAGGGAAGGGAAAGTGTCTTCTGAGGAAGTTTTTGAATCAAATAGGATGAAAATCAGAAGCAAAATGTGCTTAAAAAGAAGGATTTTGTAGCCGTAGTCTACTCGCCCCCATTTCGTGTCTTTCTCTGACTCAGAATATATATTTGATGAACATCAAAAATCTTGGATGGTGACGGAGGTAATGAATAATTATAGTATTGGGGGAGAGAGTCTGCTTGAATTTGTAGTAAGAACTAGTGAAAAAAGTGCCCAGACCGGATGGGAATTCTCAGAGTTCGGTAGTGATCATGATGGTCAGCCAGGCTGATTCTTTTTCTGTCGGAAAAAGATTTCTAGATTTTCATCCTAGATGCGTCCGACATACTTGGAACGGGCCGAGCCGGGCCGTTTGGGGAATTTCATCGGCCAGGCCCGGTCGGTCCGTATTTTCAGAGCCAATTTAGGTGATTTTAGGGTAAAATGGCGTTTTATGATGCTATTTCGAGTTTAATTGAAAAATATTGATGTTTTTGATACTTTTTTTTTGTGAAATTTGAACATTTTCGATAGAGTTTTGCAAAAAAATATTGGTGAAATTTTTTTCAAAAATTCCAATCCGTACCGACCTGGCCGGGCCAAAATTTTCCAAGTACGGCGTCCGAAAATTTCCTACAGTTCGATCCGAAACTATGTAAAAATCTTCATTCTCAACTGAGTTTTAGTCGAAATACTGGGAACTTTTTATTCAGAGCAATTTCTCAAAATTGGTCATAACTCGGAGCAAACTTAACATTTCCGATTTCTGGAAATTATGAAGTAATCTGGAAGTGATTCTCGATTAGGAGCAAAATTAATTCAAAAACCATGGCATAATCTTTATTTTCAGCTGAGTTATAGTCGAAATACCGGGAACTTTTTATTCTGAGCAGTTTTACAAAAGGCGTCACTAGGAGCAAACTTGATATTTTTGAAATTTTCAAATTGGAAAAAGAACAGAAAGTCTTCTAGAGAAGCACTTTCCGAGATAGTTGGACCTAACGAAATTCAAATAAGCTAAGCGAAAAAAAATTCAAAATTGGCGGGCACACGTTGAACGTATCGCCCCGGCTACCCTCTCGTTACGTCAAAACCATCATCTGTTCAACTTGTTAAACATATGTCACGAGCCCCCCTTCCATTTTTCAAGCTCTTCAATTTACTTAACTTTGTCTTCTCTTTCCGTCTACTTCACACAACACACCGTCGAAAATTCCAAAAGTAAATAATAGAGAGGCTCCCTCCCAAAATGAATGGAGGAGGAAAAATGTATGGAAAGAGGAGAAAAAATCAAAGAAATTGAATTTTTTGAATTCGAAATGTTGAGGTTTTTGGCATTTTTAGATGTAGAAATGGCAGAGTCTAACCTGTCATTTTCAAAAAATTTCAAAATTTTTTTCTGAATTTTTGATCATTTTTTTCAAATCTAATTTCCATCATATTTCAAAAAAAAATTCCGAAAAAAAAATCAAGTAAGCAAAAAAAAAAGATGAGGAGGAGTGGAAAAATGAGAGAAGCAGCAAAAATGAATCCCCCTTCCCAAAACACGTATTCAATTAGTATCCTATTCTCTTCTTCTTCTTCTTCTTTCTCTCCTCCTCTTCTTTTCTATAGAGACACGAAAATGTATGTGAGAACCTCCTTGCTCTTTTTGTGCTCTTTTTTTGCAGGCTCGGATTTCACAAAAATGGATATATTCCCACGCCCCTTTATTCTTGTGTTTTTTTTTTTGGAGGGTATTTTGAACTTTTGGAGTGGTAAGTGGTGAGGAAAAAAAAGAAAAAAAGATTTGACTCTGATGGGGTTCGAACCCGGGTTGAATATTTCCAAACCAGCAGCTCTAGCCACTTGGCCACAAGGACAATAAAAGTATGAGAGGCAAAGGGGGTAGAGATTGCAGTGCGTTCCGAACAGAGGCGGGGAAGGGGGGGAAGGAGTAATAGTCTTGCTTAAATTGAGCAATTACCAATATGGGTCTCGAAACGAAGAAAAGATTACTGTAAGATTTTCTATTTTCATTGATTTTAATACATATCCTAGGTTCAGAATATCTATATTTCGAAAAATCGGTCCCAAAAGCTCCAAAAAGTTTGATGAACTTCTCAAGATTAAACTTCAAAAAGTGTAAAAATATCCCGAGATATCTCGAGGAGAGAAAAGATTTGAATTCTCGATAAGGTGTGTGTTGCTATTTTTGAGTGGGTGGCCCTCCCACGTCACACAAAAATACATAGGTCAAGCAGCCTTGAGGTTCATTTTAAAGAGATATGGGAGCTCTGTTTCTTGAAATATGGCTGAAATATAACTGTTTGGCTCAGAACTGTTCACTCAGGCTGTTTGTCAGAATTGATGCGCCTTAAATTTCTTTCATTAGTGCAAAAACTAATCCAGAACCTTCATTTTAAGCCCAGTTATAGTCAAAACGCTGAAAACTTCTCACTCTGAGCAATTTTTCAAAATTGACAGGCTTGGAAAAATTATGACTCGGCCCGGCATAGCATCATAAAACACCGTTTTACCCTAAAAATCACGTATTGAAAAATCAGCTCTGAAAACACGGGCCGACCGGGCCTATGAAATTTTCCCATCAGTCCGGCCCGGCCCGGTCCGTTCCAAGTGTGAAAATTGATCGTAGAACTTGGAGTAGCCGAGTTCTAGTACTCTTTTAAAATTTCTTTCTCATAAATCACTTCCCATTCTAAAAATAGAGGATGGGTAAGAATAGTAATTTACGTCAACACCCCTTAACTTAATCCAGGGAGTAGTGGTGGTGGTGGTCTAGGGGCCATCGATCAGTTAATTTGGAATCTTTTTTGAAGAAGGGTGGCCTAGCTTCTCTGAAAATTTGTTGATAGATACCCCCTGGCATGGCTGTCACAGCTTTTTTTTATGGAATTTTAGAAAAAGGGCCACAGCCAGGCCGGTCGTAGGATCTGACAGCCTTGCTGGTGGGTTTAGAGGCAGGGTTGAAAGCTCTACCACATTTTTGGGCTTCTCCGGTCCCTAGTTCATTTTTCAAGCATTTCCAAGCATGAACACTTTGAAAAAAGGAAGGTGTGGGAAAGACGAAAAGAAATAGCAAAAGATGAAGAAAATTAGTGGTGTTGGTCACTTTTCTCAGAAGGAAAAGAGGAGGAGAACCAGCCTATAATACAAAAACAAATGAGCAGAGTGTTATGGGAGAGAGAGAGAGGGAGACAAAGAAGTCATTAGAAGTGTGAGGAGAAACTCACGTATATCTGGAATTTGTGAATCTGGAATAGTTTTATGGGTCAAATTAAAAGTTCTTATTTAAAAATTAAATGGCTAAAAATGGTGCTACCCCGCACTATAACTGATGAGAATTGTCCCATGACCATATTTTCATGTCCGGTACGAAAATTCAGTCCCAAGTCGTAACCGGGAGCTTAAATATGGGGCGCTTTCAATCCGGGAAGTTCCAATACGGGACAGTTCTAATGCGGGGTAGCACCCTAGAAATGGAAAGGGATCAAAGAATCGTTGATGGCCTAGAGATCTCCGATTTCGGAGAGTTCGGCCATATATGTGCCTTTGAATTCTCTACTAATTGATCCAAAAACCAAGTTGAAATATTCATTTTGGCCCCAGTTATAGTCGAAATACGGGGACTCTTTTATTCTGAGAAAATCCGAAAAATTGAGCATTAGAGCGCACTTCCTAACCTTTGTGGGTTTGGTAGATCAAAACCTACAGGCGATTTATCTGAAGTTATCAATAGAGCGCATATTGCAAACTATCGAATCCTAGATAACCCTCAAGACCTCTACCCTATCCCTGGTTCAAAGAGAATTTTAAAAAATCTTCCCTTTCCCAAAAAAGACAAAAAAAAGAAAAGAAATCTCCTAGGGGAGTTGCTCTCCGAAGGAAGGCTCATCCTCTCTCTTCTCCCCTCCAAAAAAACTTTTTTTTTTGAAGAAAAAAGTGGGCGGAGCCCCGGGGGCCCTCGCTGCGGTGGGGGCGAAATCAAATTCTCTCTGTCTTCTTCCTCTCCAGCTGGCAAGAAGAAAAAGAAGACGTCAACTTCTTCTTCTTCTTTTTGGAATATTTTTTACGAAATAGAAGAAGAAAGGAGAGGAGAGGACCTTAAGGAGGAAGAATAGGGGGAATGCTAAGGGCAACCAATAGAAGACGTCACTTTTTTTGGAAGAAGAGAAGGAGTGGGAGGAATTGTGGAAGAGGTGTTCACAGGAAAAATGGGATGACGTGATTTGTGCTCAGAACTGAATTGGAACAAGAATTAGAGATTCGGACGGTCAGGATTGTTCGAATCCCAATTCAACCGGTTATAGCGACCTTCTTTATGTTCAGAGCAGTATATCTCGATTGTCTTGAGAGCTATCAAAATGTGGTCAACTTTAAAACTGTTAATCGTTTCATTTTACACATTTTATTAGTTCACAACTTTTTGATAACTCTCAAGACAACCAAGATATAGTGCTCTGAACCCGGAGCACCTAAAGATAATCCCAGTACTGTATTTTCGAAGCAACATATCTCTGTTATTTTGGAAATTTTGAAAACATGATCAACTAAAAAAATGTTCACCAACACATTTCACACGTTTTACTAGTTAAAAACTTTTTGTTAGCTCTCAAGGCTACCGACATATGCTGCTCTGAACATACCACACCATATACTGCATAGTCCATAAAGGTTTCCATGTTCAGAGCAGTATATCTAGATTGTTTTGAGAGCGAGCAAAAAGTCGTCAACTTAAAAGTTTTTTCTTAATTAATTTTAAACAATTCATCAGTTGAAATTGTATTGATAACCTTCAAGACGGCTGAGATATGCTGCTCTGACAATAAGGTAGAAATCATTCTCTGGACTTCCTGCCAGCTTCTTTTTTTGCAACATTGTCAGAACTCTACCTGCAGATCAAAAGAAAGGTATCCTAATCCCTAAAAGCAAATTTTCGCAAAGATGGAAAAAGAAAATCTGGAATTGTAGACCTAAAAATTCTCATTCGAATGAAATACATTTCATATAGGAAAACTGGATTTTCAAAGCTAAAAGTTCAGTTTTTCTGGTTTTTGACAAAGATTTACTGATGTAACCGTATATGAAGTTTATACCAATCGATAGGGAATTTTTTGATCTACTCGTTCAGATTTTCAGATTGAAAAAGTTTCGCCCACCCAGCGGCAATACCTGCAAAATCCCGAATATTATATGTCTTCGGCCATTCAGATGTTTTAATCTGTGGTCAATTCCAGGAATTTTGGTCCAAAAACGATCGAAAACGGATAAACACTAACAGAGTTACAGTGGTTTTGAACTTTTGTAGTTTCTAGTCACTAAGCTTCTACAAATTAGATAGCTGTCTGTTCTGTTCAACTACAATTTACACGTGTTTTGCTCGGATTACCCAGATTCTCCAACTACAGTACCCCTTCAAAAAATTCAAGGATGCTCCAAAACTCCTCAAGTGGATATCCTCTCCTCCAGACTCCAAAATTTTCAAGAATCCTGTTTTTTTTTTTCGAAACAAGGAACCAAAAAAATGGAAGGAAAAGCGGAAAATGAAACCGCGTGTGAAAAAGAAAGCCAAAAAAGCAGAAAAAGAAAAGAAAATTGAAGTGAAGAAAAATGTGAAAAATTGGGTGAGAGGAAGGAGGAGGAAGATTGAGAACTAAATTATACCCCTACAATATTTTGAGAAAATGTGATCGAAAAGCGGAAATTTTGGGGGAGAGAAGGACTTGGGCGCGGCAAAGCAGACGCAGATATGCAGACTGTCTGCGTGTCTGCGTTTCTGCAAACTTCAAACCGCTGTACCTCCCTCAGGAACCTTGAAAGCTAGAGAAATGGTGCAAGAGAGTAAAATGAGTAGGATTTTATGGAGAGTTCAATGAGATTGGAGTAGGAGCTTAAAATCAGTTTATTTCAGTCAAAACTACGATAGGTTGTGAGCTTCGACTGGGAATTTGAGTTCATCGGATCCTCCATAAAAATCTACACTTTCTGGTCTCTTGAACCGTTTTTCTAGCTCTTCTGGTTCCTGAGATACAGCGCTTCGAAGTTTGAAGAGAGAGAGAGAGAGAGAGAGAGAGAGAGAGAGAGGCAGACAAGCAGACAGTCTGCTTCTCTGCGTGCGCGCACTCCCTCGCTCTTTCTTTTCAAACTTCAAAGCGCTGTATCTCGAGAACCAGATGAGCTAAAGAAATGGTTCAATAGAGTAAAATGTGTAGAATTTTGCGGAGAATTTGATGAGCCCAAAGTCATAGAAAGATACCAAAAACTATTAGCATTTTCAATCAAAGGAATGATATAATCAGAGTTTCCCTCTAGGTGTTTTGGCCCATTCGATTTTCCATAAAACTTTACGCATTTTACTCGCTTGAACTATTCTTCTAGCTCTTCTGATTCTCGAGATACAGTGCTTCAAAGTTAGAGAGCGAAAGAGAGGCAGACACGCAGACAGTCTGCGTCTCAGCGTCTTCCATCTAGCTTTTTGTCCCTTGCCGCTACTCAGCCTACAGTATCCCATGCCTCCAAAATTCTGTTCTCTGTCCCCAACAATTGGGACCAAGACATATCAATTTCCACACACACATTTCTTTTGTTTGACGTCACAAAATGTGTGAAATCTTGGGGATTCGATACTCGTTTTTCCTTTCTATACCATAGATGACGTTAGGATAGAAGAAGAAAAAAAGAAAAGGAAAAAACCTCAGAAAGGAAGTGAAATTCTTTAAAAAAGAAAAGAAAAGGATGGCCCTCTCCCCCTAGACATCCGGGTCACATCATTTTAGGGAAAAAGCTCAAAAAAAGGCTCACATGAGATTTCAAATGGGAAGGGAAGAGAGCTTTTTGGGAGAGGAAATCGGGAGGGAAATCGTAGAAAATACAGAGCTATGAGTCATGAAGATGGAGAGAAGGGACGCAGAGGAGCAGACTGTCTGCGTGTCTGCCTCTTTCTCTCTCTCTCTCGCTCCCTCACCAAACTGTCTCTGATGCTTTTCCCGTCCAAATTCAGTGCTTCTCCATCAGGTAATCTTCAGATTTTGCTCAGAATTGCGAGTTCGAAGGCAGGCACATTTTGCAAGAGTTTCCAGGGTGACCTCCTTAATAGGAAGACATGAAAAATGGGATTTTCGGGAGGATGGCAAAATTTTTTATGTTTTTTTTTTGTTTTTGCAGAAATCGGATATTGCAGAGAAATATCTCTTGAAAGGCAAAGATCAGGATAGGCTAGACTAGAAGATCTCAGTCTGTGACTCATCAGGGGGCTATCCTAGATAGGATGGAGCTCGGCGTCAAAGGGATGGACTAGAAGGAAGCGAGCCTGGACCAAGGCTAAAGATGCCAATTGCAAGATCTCTGGTCCCAAGTAAGGTGTCAGATTCTAGTCTTAAGAAGTAGAATTAGCGTGTTAGGGTTACAGACAATATATATCCAGGTCAGTCCTGTCAAAGTCAAGACGACAGCCAGGCAAGGAAAGAACCAAGGAGCAATGAATTAGAAGTGCGCCTGGACGAAGGACGAAGACCGAATGTTACAGGATTTAGGTAGCTCAACTTGAATTGAAACTTAGATTCTAGAGCATTCATGTTACAGGCCCGTGTATATCTAGGTCGCTCCCGTTCAGGACAACTCAAGGCCAATCTCGGCCGACGAAGGAACCAAGGACAGCGAAGCCGGTTCTTGCCGATTTTTTTTGGCTGAAACTTGGTAGATATACCGTTATTAGGACGCAGAGACTGCTCAACAAAAATCAGGCAGAAAAATTGATGGGAACCAGATCATGGCAGTCGGTAGGTCTCTGAGAAAATCTGAGCTCTTTTTTTGAGACCAAATTCAGAAAAAATCTGAACCAACTGAGCCTAGGTCCAGACCATAGCTCACAAAAATCCACCAAGGAAGATTCTTGTTCTTTTTCGCTCCTTCCCAAAATTATTCGTGTTATGCCTTCTTGTTTTATGCCTTTTCTCCTCCTCCCTAAAAACTCTAAAAACCATCTTCCAATCCATCAAAAATGTTCACGTCTTTCGTGCCCCTCTTGGGAGCAATGTGTGTGCATGCTGCTCCACTCAACTTCCAGCTGACATCTCTACAAAAAAAAGTCAAGAAGAAGAAGGAAGAAGACAACGACGTCAAAGTGCATATCCACTTCATTTTTAGAAGAGAAGGGTTGACGACGAGATTTTTCGAAAAAAAAAGGAAGGTCCCTTTTGGGAAAATCGAATTTGCATAGGTTTAGAAGGAGGGGAGTTCTCTGGAAAGAAGGGAATGACGCAAATGGAAAACGGAGGGGTCTGGGCACTTGGAACCAGTACTTTCAGAAAAGAAAAAAAGAAAAAAAAGATTTTACCATAATGGGGCTCGAACCCGCGATGGTAATTTTCAAAACGGCAGCGCTAACCGCTAGACCACGCGGGCAAGAAAGAGAGAACGGGGAGAGGGCGTTGATGTTCCCAGAGGCTCCCTCTCCTTTCTCGGATGACAACCTTGGTGAACTGTCACGGGACCGGAAAAAAAAACTGCATGCGCCTTTAAGGTTACAACTCCTAGACATCTCCAGACCAAACCCTTAAAAGCGCAGACTTCCCTATACACCTCGTGACAGACTTTTCTTTACACTATAATTTGCATATAGTCATCCTCTCCTTTCCCCTTTTCAGCTTCCCATTTTTCTAAACGATGCCAATTTTCTCAAAAACTTTTTTCCCTTTTTTTTTCCTTTTTTCAAGATTTCCACCTCACATGACTGACATCCACCGAAATCCGATTGTGCCAATTATCTTTCGTCTCTTCTTTTTTCTGTCTTTTTTGTTTGGATTTTGTTTTGTTTTTTTTTGGAGGAGCCAAGGGGGAGGGAGTGTGTTTTGATGATCAGGGAAAGGGAAAGTTGAGGAAGAAAAAGACTGGGAGAGGTCTTGTGGGTCGACCCAAGTTTTTGAAAAATGGAACAAAGGGTTTTGTGATAGAATCGAATTCCTCATGAAATTCTACACGTTTTAGTCTCTTGGACCAATTTTCTAGCTCTTCTGGTTCCCGAGATATAGCGCTTCAAAGTTTGCAGTGCTGCTAGAGAGAGAGAGGGTGAGCGCGTGAAAAGCAGAGAAACAGGCCGTCTGCTTGTCTGCGCGCACTCTCCCTCTCCCCTCTAAACTTCTAAGCGCTGTATCTCGGGAACCAGAAGAGCTAGAAAAATGTTCCAAAAGACAAACTTACATAGAACTCAACGGAGAGTTCAATGAGCTTAAATTCTCAGTGGGAATGTGAGCAGTTGTTTTTTTTTATCAAAAATTAAGTAGATGTTAAGCTATTTCCATGGATTTTAGCTCAGCCAACTCCTTACAAAATTCTAAGCATTTTCGTCTCTTGAAGCGTATTTCTAGCTCCTCTGGTTCGCGAGATACAGCGCTTCAAAATTTACAGTGCTGAGAGTGAGAGAGAAAGGGAGATCGCCAGAGAAACCGACTATCTGCATCTCTGCGCGCTCTCTCTCTTTCTTCTTTTAGAAACTCAACGCCTTGTATCTCTAGAACTAGAAGACCTAGAAAAATGCTCCAGAAGATAGAAATTTGTAGAATTTCATGAGTAATTCAAGGAACCTAAGGTAACTGGAAACTTTTGTCAAATAAGTTTTATTTGAGTTCTTGATCTTTTCAGATCATACATCAGTATATCACAGCGCGGCGAAATCGACGCGACGCGCAAAACGTGTTCACAGTCAACAATAGACTTCAACAATGTTGTATGCTTTTTTTTAATCTTTTCCAGAGAAAATATGTATTTGAACACGCTGAATCCGAAAAAGTTGGTTTCGATGGGCTTGATTATTTAGTTTTTGGGTTGATTTTTGTTGAAAACATCGATTTTCCATTGATTTTTGTATTTTTTGTTACAAATATCGCATTATCTCAAGAACTAAGTAATGAAGCCCTGTCGAAACCAAATTTTTCGGATTCAGCGTGTTCGAATACATCTTTTCATGTAAAAAAAAATCAGAAAAATCATAGAAAATTCGTTAGTTTCATAGTCGTTCCGCATGCGCGTAGATTCGGCCGTGCCGTGATATTTTATTTTTATTATTTTTATTGCACCTGTGGTTTATTACTGAATTTTGTTTCGACCCGATCGAATATAAAAGAGAGGGTGTTTTACCTACAATTCAATAGTTTCTTTACCCTTTTTTTACCGTTTTCTTAACTTTCTTAATAAAGGTTTAATTACCTAGTTTGAGGTGTTGGCAGGGCTGTCAAACACGGTCTTTTTCGGCCGCGGCCGTTTGTATACCTCGCTTCCTAGCGGTTGGATCTTTTCGATGCAAGAGGCGGCCTGTAAAGCACAAAAAGTTGTGCACTTTGGCAAAATAACGGCCCGATTGAGTTATCCGTGGCCTAGTTGAAGCAAAAGGCTGCGGGCCGCGGCCGGCCGTCTGACAGGCCTGGGTGTTGGCCAAAACTACTTGTCTTTGAGACAACTTTCAGCTTTCAGACTTTGAGGAAACCTATGGGCCCAACTTCCCTTTCTTTCCAATGTTGACTCCACTCAATCGAATGTTCTTCGACCGACGTCACTCTGATCTATAAAACCTGAGAGTTCCTGTTGACGAACATTGTTTTTTATGAACTCTGGCGTCTAGAAAAACCCCGTCCATGTCATCCTCGATTCCCCTCTCAGTTCTCCCGAAAATGTTCCTCATCTTTCTCGTTTTCAACTCCATTTTCTTCCTTCCCCCAGCTATTTATTCCGGAAACATTACTATTTTCAAAAGTCAAATCGATACAATTGACATCACTGGATTCTCAAAATGCGGGCTGACTTCTAGATGGTTCCGCACTCAGTTTTCGCCGTTTTTGACAAATTTCAAAGAGATTCCAAAGGGATTGAAGATTGTTTATCATCCATTGGCAATTGGATCGAAGTTGGTGAATGGATCAAAAGTGTGAGTTGCTTTCCTCAAATTCCTCAAAAAATTCTACACAGTTTTGTCTTTTGGAGCATTTTTCTAGCTCTTCCGGTTCTCGAGATACAGCGCTTCAAAAAATGGCGGCGAGAGAAAGAGAGGGCGGCAGACAAGCAGACAGTCTGTTTCTCTACCGCCCTCCCTCTTTCTCCCTCTCAGACTTTGGAGCGCTGTATCTCGGGAACCAGAAGAGCTAGAAAAATGGTACAAAAGGCTAAAATGGTTAGAATTTTACGGAGAATTTGATGAGCGTATTTTGTCCCGTTTTTCGAGTTTTTCAACGCATCTTCAATCCCGTTTCAGTGCCACCTGCGAGAACGGCTGGCTAGAGTGTCAACTCAACAAGCTCCAATGTTGTTCGAAAAAGTACATAACCGATGAGAGTCACCCAATAAATCTTCTGAAAATCATCACCTGTATTCAAGGGAAATCAAAATTGGAAGATGGGATTTCGTGTCTCCCGGAGACGGAAATCGGAGAGAAGTTCGTTTTTTTTCAGTATTTTATCAAATTTTCAAAAATAATTTGAAATATTTGGTATTTTTCCAGAATCCAAAACTGCTCGAAATCCCAGGAGGGAGAGGATTTATTGATTGCTGAGCCCTTCCCTCATAACGAATCTATCACTCTTCCATGGATCAAAATCAATGGAATTCGAAGTTTGGAGGCGACAAAAAACTTGCAAAGTGTAGTTTGTAGTCTGCCGTCGGCGAAGAAAGCGAGTCCATGTTTGCCAGCGGAGGAAATGGTTTTGTAATTAATTGCATGTTTTTTGAACTGTTTCTCTAGCTAGGCTGGTTGTCCAGAGAACGAGAGTGCGCAGAGAAAGAGACAGTCTGCTTGTCTGGCGCGCTCTTCCTCTTTTACCCATCGCTCCTATAGCTAGAGAAACGGTTCGAACCCCGAAGTTTTGTCAATTTCTATTGAATAAAATTTTTCATAAAACAACACTTCTGTTTTGCTCAAACTGGATCTGCAACTTTCCAGCAACTTTGAGCTAACCCGAAATTGAGGAGCAGGAGTTGAACAGGCGATCTCATTGTTTGTGGCATTAAATAGAGTGATGATTAGAACAAAAAATCAATCATCCACATTTTGGTGTATGTGCATAATAATTAGTGGAATGAACATCACAGCAACACTGTAAAAATCATTCACCATCACAACCACTGATGCTTTTGACGGTTCTTTTCATTTTTCTGATCTTCGGATCGGCTGAAACTTGCTTAGTAGTCAATCAAAGTAAATTGCATGTTAACAAGTTGATCATTAAAGTAGTTTAGCCAATAAGCACTACGAAATCGCTTTTTGTGTAGAGACTAACGCTACAAGCACTACAAAAACGTCCACGCATACATGTCCAACCGGGCCCTGCAATATGGCAAGGTCTCTGAGAATCCAATTGAAGAATTTGTTTGCAATCCACGAGGATACTGGAATTCGTCTACATCGGGAGCCCGGCATATTTTTGCGACATGCATGGATTTGAGTGAGTTACGGGCGAGCCGGAGCGAGCCATAGGATAATTTTATTCAAAATCACAATTCTATGTTTTTGACCATGTAGAACTTATTGAGATCTTTATTTGATAGGTTCTTGATCGCGAAATTCTTATTTTGACGAGAGTTATCGCTCGAAGAAATTCATAATTTCCAGGCAAACCCCGTTACCCACCAACCCCAAAATGCAACTGCAAATATGAAATAGTCCCAAATGAATCTCCAAACGCTGAACCTCGGCTTATTGTCGGCGATCAAATCAGTGAAGACAGATGCATTTGGACCATTTACTGTTTTTATTACACTGACCTGAAGCGCTTCGATGTTTCATACTCGGACACGGGATACATCTGGCAAGGGAAATGTAACCCGAAAACGAATGAATGGGATATGATTTGGGAGCCGTATTGGGGCAAAGTTTATAGAAATGTTCCTGTTTTTGGATTCAATTGTGTCTTTTATAGATAACTTTTGTCTGTGAATTCGGTCAATAAATAAATCTATGAGCAAGCATTTTTGCGGTTTATAAAGAAAAAATAGAAGTTAAAACCGGAGAATCGCTGGTCCACTCCTGGATTTGCTCCATTTTGAAATAGACAAGGTTGCGGAGCTGTGAGAAAGTGTGATTTGTAGAAGATAATCGATTTTGTAGTTTTTGCAGTCCACGATCTAGACAGAAAAAACCATACTTGCGAAAGGCCGGGCCGGGCCGATTCCTGAATTTTGCCGGCTCGCCGGGCCGGCCCGTGATTTAGCAGGTATGGAAAAAACATTTTGTAGAAGCTGAGACTACAAACTATTAGTCTTGCCTCTACAAGCAAGCTGTGTTCAGTAGAACTGCTGGTAGAACATTTGGCAGTTCACTAACGACCTTCTGGAAACACTGTACTTTGTTCCATGTCATTGCGCTCATCGGTAGTTTTTTGATCAGAATGATGATTAGAACAACAGATCTAACATCCACATTTTGATGTATGTGCATAATAATTAGTGAAATGAACATCACAGTGACACTGTGATAATCATTAACCATCACAACAACTGATGCTTTTGACGGCTGTCTTCATTTTTCTGATCTTCGAATCGGTTGAAACTTGTTTAGTAGTCAATCAAGGTAAGTTGTATGTGGACAAGTTGATCATGCTAATAGTTAAGCTTATAAGCACTACGAAATTGCTTAGCCTCTACAAACCTCTTCAGCCAGTCATCTTGGTATGTAGCGGCCCGGACTGTCAAATCGGGCCGCAGCCGTTTTTTATATCTCGCTTCCTAGCGGTGGGATCTTTTTGATGCCTTGTAGAGCATAAAGAGCCGTGCATTTTGGTTAAAGAACGACCCGATTGAGTTATCCGCAGCTGAGTTGTAGTAAAAAGCCGAAGGTCGCGGCTGCAATTCTGACAGCTCTGTTTGTAGCGGCTAAAGCGACAAACTCTACAAACCGATCCTCAAGGCCTTATTTCTAATTTCAGTAACATGTGGTGATTGCCCGTACATCCCACTTACCATTGGTTACACCGAAATCGACAGACTTCCTCGTGATTGGAATTACACTAAAAACGCTGTGATGGCTCCAGTTGTCTCCTCAAGTGACTGCTCTTTGTCAATGAGTTGCACTGAAGGTTATAACTTGATCATTCATGACACCAACACAAGCACATCGGTAAGATATGAATGAGAATTCTTTAGATTCAGTTTGTTTCTAGTTTGGTGCCTATTCCGCTGAAGGATTCTGTGACGCGACAACTCAAAAGTGGCGCGTAGCTAATCAAGATGGCACAGCGTTCAGTATTTTCGATAGAATGTACGGGTTATGTGTGGATTATAGTGGGTTTTGCCAGTGATTTTTGAAAATGTAGTCCGGGATTTTCAGCTAAAAACCTACCCTCGTATCTTGAACCTGAAAGTGAGTTTTGGCATGACCACGTCCTGATAAGAGCTACATCAGGAAGTGCGCTCTATTGGGCGATTTCGCTTTGTTAAGAAGCACTATCTGTAAGAGAGATACTTTTAGTGCTAGGCATTGGCACAGTTGCAAAAAGTTGTTTGGATCCGGACGATTTTTGGATCATATATGCACCCATATGAGTGATTTATGATAAACATGTTACTAGACCCCTATGACGTCATCGTCTGGAATTATAGCTGAAAATATGATTTTCAGCTCAAAAATTCAAAAATTTTCCATTTTTGAGATATGGTCTCCAAACTTTGGGGGGTTGATATTGGACCTTTAGGGCATCTCCAATAAATTTTTGAGCCATCTACGAACTCGGGAAGTGGCTCAAATAGCTTTGAATTATGGGTTTTTTCACTTTTTCTCGAAAATTTTGAATATAGGTAGAGGAATTTTATTTGATTTTCAGATTCCCCATTAAATTTGCTGCAAAAAAGTCTCTTGGACCATACCCAAAATAGGCGCCCATTTTGAGATATATCGGTTCTTTCGAAAAACACCAAAGGGTCCCCCCTTATGAAACTTTTTTTTTCGAAAAAAATCGAAATTTTATTTTCGGCTATAATTTTCAGAAAATGATTATATGATCATAACTAGCTCAATCCCAAACGATGAGCTCATATAATCAAGTTTGAGCAGAGTTACAGTAACCAGGTGGAACGAGCCCACGTTTCGCCCTCCTTCGTCCTTCTACTTTTTGAAAAAACCGCTATATCTCAAGATGGGCGCCTAATACGGATATGGTCCAAGAGACTTTTTTGCAGTAAATTTAATGAGTAATCCGAAAATTAAATAAAATTTTACTACCTCTATTCAAAATTTTTGAGAAAAATTGAAAAAACCCACTTCTATTGGAAGATGGCAAAGCGAATACTCGTTTTCACCACTTTTCTAATATAGAGGTAGTAAAATTTTATTTGATTTTCTATTACCCATAAAATTTGCTGCAAAAAAGTCTCTTGCACCATATCCGAAATAGGCGCCCCATCTTGAGATATGGCGTTTTTTTCAAAAAGAAAAAAAACGAATGATTCTGCCTGTACGCTCATTTCCCCCGGTTACTGTAACTCTGCTCAAAGTCCAAGTATATGATCTCATCTTTTGGGATTGACCTACTTTTGATCCTATAATCATTTTCCGAACTTTATAACCGATTATAAAATTTCAAGTTTTTTCTAAAAAAAAATTTTCATAAGGGGGGACCCTTTGTCGTTTTTCGAGGCTACCACTATATCTCTTCATGGGCGCCTATTTCGGGTAGGGGGAGTAAGACTTTTTTGTTCCCCTTCTTGGGTCAATCCAACTGACGTTGAAAATTCCCCTACCTATATTCGAATGCCATCAGAATAATTGAATAAACCTCCATTTTCCTTATATTTGTCCCACTTCCCGAGTTCCTGTATGGCTCAAAAATTTATTGGAGATGCCCTAAGGGTATTCTATCTTGCCTCTGATCTATGCTATCTATATCTCGCATGTGAACATTTTTGGAATTCTTGAGCTGGAAATCATATTTTCCGCCACATTTCCAGGCGATGACTGTCATATGACCTCTAGTAACATGTTTATTATCTATCACTCATATGGATGCATATATGATCCAAAAATCATCCGGATCTAAACAACTTTTTGCAACTGTGCCAAAGCCTATCACTAAAAGTCTCTCTCTTACAGATA
>GL379796.1:905179-976779 GCA_000143925.2 Caenorhabditis brenneri | reverse complement strand
TCACTGATCTTCCACAATCAACTCCAGGACACCACTTCAGAAGGGGGTTGGTTTGGATACAATTGTTTATGATTACTTGGTCGAAACGTTCTAGAAGCTTCTGATCGTTTTTCAAAAAGTGTCTGACTTTTTCGTCTTCAATCAATAGGTTACATGATGAGTCTAAGCATTCTATCTCTGATTGACCATCACCGATTCTTTCAGCTAGGTAGAGCTTCCAGCAGTTTACGCATGCTTGATGACCACAGGCTAGTCCGTCTAGCTGAGTTTCGGTATCACAACAAATCTCGCATTCTTCTTGAGTATTCAGCACTGGAACTGTCTTTGGAATCACATTTGCTTCTGTTAAAAATGAGTTTCGATCTGCACTCTCGTAGAACTTGTCCATCAACACATCCTTATTCCATCTATACTTTTGTAGAAGAATTCTGGCGACACCTTCGTTTATTTCTAGCACTTCCAGCACATCTGATACTGTACTTTGCATAGCAGACTTGAGAGAGGTTATATTGAGGATCTAAGAGTAATTATAATTAAAGAGAAAAAATTCAAGGAAGAAAATTTACCTGATCTTCTTCGGGCTCTTCCATTTCAGCTTCACTGGAATCGAATTCGATAAAGTCATCGTCGGAATACATTCTGAAAAATGGTATGGATGATGAAGGCATTAGGAGAGATGGAGATAATCTTACTAGTTCTGTCTATTCGTTTATTTGTGTCAGCACAGTGATTGAGGTACAATCGTCAAGATTAGAAAAGTCAATAAATCTTACAAGGGAATGTTTTTCTCACGTGGGTCAGGAAAATTCTATGAAGTGAACGACTGGAAGTAGATGCTTCTGTGAGTGGATTCTGAATTTTCCACCTCTGACTGGAGCCTGAGAGTCTGGAAATTTTCATCTGAAGGCGCCACGTCAATAATGCATTGTAAATAAGGGAGCGGGCCAAATAATCAGATTAAGATTTCCAGACTGTCAGGCTCCAGTGAAGGCTAGAATTTCCAGAATCCACTCACAGAAGCATCTACTCTCAGATCATCAATTTATAGAAGTTCCTAACCCACGTGAGAAAACATTCCATTGTTAATGAAGTTAACTTCAAGCTTGGTTTATTTTTGATTTCTGACCTACTACTGTAAATCCTATAGTAGAGCCCCATCCAGTACATGTTCAAAGCAACATACCTTGCCTGTTTTCAGATCTATCAGAAGATTCACAAGAGATAAAACGTTCATTAATGAAAATGTATCTAGTTGACAACAAAATTATTAAAAATTTCAAAGGCAACGGTACTGGGTGGACCTTAGTTACAGGTTTTACGATAAATCGAATAAAATTGAGAAAATTTTTCAAAACGGTCACAAAAAAGTGGAAGGTATTGATAATATACCGATTTTGACCTATTGATTCTTTGTATATAGAAAACTACAGTACTATTCAACGTTTAGAAAAAATAACGGGGATATCGATGCGCTAGCATTGCTCAACACCTAAAAACGTTCAGAAAATAAGAAAACGGTATTCAATTGATTTTTTCGAACAACGAGTAGGGTACAAACAGTGAGCAGAATGAGGCGCCTTATGAGGTCAATCAAATACACAGTGCCGGATTGTTTGACCTGTCTATACGATTTTAGTCATGAAAAACGACTATTCTTGCTAGAAGTTGCATGTTTGGAAATTTTTGTTTAATTTTCAATACAGGTTTTTGTTTTTTTGTGGAACACTACGGGTACAGATAGAATGGTTCTAGCTTTGACCTTTTTTAAATACTTTTTGCTAATTATTATTATTTAAATTTGTTTTTAGTTGCTATTGTGGTGTTTGAACGGTTTAAAAGTGTGTAAAATCCATTGAAAATCGTTTGTTAACTCAAAAAATCCATTATTTATCCATATTTTCTCCAAAAACAAGTTTCGCGTCAAGCGCTTTGCCTGACGCGATTCTCGTGCGGAATTTTAAAAACAGGCGCGAAGCGGAATGTTTCGAGAAAGCAGGGCGCCAGTTTTAGTCATCGTTTGAATTAGGCCGCGTAATTTCAACGGGCTTCCACTCATTTTGTAGGCATTTACATGATTTTCAAAGTATTTTGTTCAATTTCCTCCTGTTAATACGACAACATCGGGGTTTGCAGCTCTTTTTTGATTTTGTTACTTTTTAGGGACTTTTCTCATGAATTCTCAGCTGTTTTCATCCGTTCAAAATCCATTTTCTGTCATGAATTTCATGAAAACATGTTTTTCAATTGATATCGATAGTTTTTAAATTCTTCTAAGAATCATAATCACGAGGTTTTGGCTGCTCAAAGCCCCGCAAAAACTAATAATTTTTGCCTAATTCCATGTTATGCTAGGGCAAAAATAAATTGAATAACTCGCCAAAAGATTTATTTTGAGCATTAAAATTCTCGAAATCACAAGTTTTCATCATGTCATCCTCTCTTGTTGACACGAATACTCACGCATTTTCGAAAAAATTCGACGGGAATGGCGGCGACAAATAGTGTTTTTGCGAAAAGTCATCATGTGGAAAATAGTGTAGTTTTTTTAGTTGTGAAAAGCTTGAAATTCGTTATTTTCTGATTTCGTCTTCGCTCATATTTTTGGCTCCGTTTCTCAATTTTTATCATACTTTTTCAGCCGGTGTCAACTAACAGGTCGTCGAAAGAATGACTCTCAAAGAAACTAACCTCTCATCCAACAACGTCGGCGACGAGGGTAAAGACGACGGACGTCTTCAACAATACAAGAATCTCACCAAGCATGAGGTAAAATATCACCTGAATTACTCATATTTAACCTAATGTTTTCAGGAACTCCGCCGCCGCCGTACCGAATGCAGTGTGGAGATTCGTAAGCAGAAGGGTGCCGACATGATGATGAAGCGTCGCAACATCGTGGACGTCAACGAGGACGACGAGATCGCCTCCGATTCGGACACCGAGGGAAGAAACAAGAAGACGAGTGCCACAACGGCACGTTTGTCGAACGACGAAGTGAAGCGAATTCTGCAAAACAATCCGTCGGAAGAAGATATGGTTCGATGCTTCGAATCGCTTCGCAAGTCACTCTCAAAGACCAAGAATCCACCAATTGATGAGGTCATCCACTCCGGTCTTCTGTTGGCCTTGGTTCAGGCTCTTGGTGTTCCGGTGAGGAATTCACTGTTTTTCGTAGTTTTTCTGCTCTTCGCCTCTACAAATTTTGCCTTTGGCAGCAACAGGCGCGAGCTTTTATTAATGACAAGAAGAACCCTCCGCAGCGTTTTGTAGAGGTCAAGACTACAAACTACAATTGTTGCCTCCACAAACGCTAAGCGGTCGGCAGGCGTTTTGTAGAGGCAAGACCAGCTTTTTAGTATTTGTGCTTTTCGTTTCTACAAATAGCAGCTGCCGCTTGGTGAGGCTACAAACTACGTTTTTGCCTCTACAATCTTCTCTTTCAAAACAATGTAATCAATCTGTCATTTCAGCACGAAAAAGTCCAATACGAAGCAGCGTGGGCGCTCACCAACATCGTCTCCGGCACCACCGAGCAAACCATCGCCGCCGTCGAGGCCGGCGCCACCGCTCCGCTCATTCAACTCGCGGTCCACGAGAACCAACAAATCGCCGAACAAGCCTTGTGGGCCGTCGCCAACATTGCCGGTGACTCGGCTCAACTCCGCGACTATGTCATCAAGTGTAACGGTGTCGATGCGTTGATGATTCTGATGAAGCGGCTGGACATGATGGCTGACTCGCATGTCAGAACCGTCGCCTGGGCGTTCTCCAATATGTGTCGTCATAAGAATCCACACGCGCCGTTGGAGGTGCTTCGTATCCTTTCCAAGGGACTTGTCAAGCTTGTTCGTCACCCAGATCGTCAAGTCCGTCAAGACGCCTGCTGGGCGGTCTCCTACCTCACCGACGGACCAGATGAGCAAATCGAGTTGGCTCGCGAGTCGGGCGTTCTTCCATACGTAGTCCAATTCTTCAAGGAACCCGAGAATCTCGTGGCCCCCGCCCTCCGCACCCTCGGAAACGTGGCAACCGGAAACGACAACTTGACACAGGCGGTCATCGACTTGGGCGCACTCAAGGAGATCCGTCCACTGATGGAAAAGACCAAATCGACGAGCATCATCAAGGAGTGCTGCTGGCTGGTATCCAACGTGATCGCCGGCACACAAAGCCAAATTCAGGCGGTGTTGGACGCGAATCTCCTGCCCATCTTGATTGGTGTCCTGAAATCTGGAGATCACAAGTGCCAATTCGAAGCGTCGTGGGCGTTGTCCAACCTGGCTCAGGGTGGTACATCCCGTCAAATCATCGCGTTGATCGAGGAGAACGCGGTGCCAGCACTCTGCGACGCACTCAATCAGACCAACAATGATATGTTGAACAACACGCTGGAGACCCTCTATACCTTGTTGGTCACTGTTCAGAATAAGTAAGCGGTTTTTTTTTAGGTAAATTTTCAATGACTCTTTTCCAGCTACCCCACCCAAATGGACATTCTTCACGAGCAAATCGAAGAGTTGGGCGGTCTCGACGCGTTGGAACGCCTTCAGGAGTCTCAATCGGAGGTCATCTACACTCAAGCCTACCGCATCGTCACCGAGTTTTTCTCCGATGACGCCGGAAACGAGGTCGCTGGTGAGAATGCCGATCCAAGTGTAGAGCCAAAGTGGAGCTTCTAAATTGCCTCTTTACTCATTTTCCTCCCTCCACACACTTTTTTATATTTAAAATGTAGTCATTTCATACTTTCCTATCCCCATTCCCTCCCACTGATGAATATCACCACCCCCCCGATTGTGAGTTTTTATAGTATTTTCCCCGTTTTCCATGGCCCCTCCCGAAATCATTTCTCTTATTGATTGATACATTTTGTATTGTCGTTTTAAAAAAATCGCTCAGAAATTTAATTCTAGTTTCACGTAAGATGAGATAAGGAAGCCCCTCCCATTTTGCAATTTCCTCGCACATTATTTCAATCCTCCCCGTTCCAGCATGTTTCTAGGGTCACGGGAAAATTTGGAGTACAAAAATATTTTTTTCCAAGCCAAAAATTATAAAAATGTGTTTATAATTTTCCCGTGACCCTGGAAACATGCTGGAACGGAGAGGTTGAAATAATGTGCGAGGAAATTGCAAAATGGGAGGGGCTTCCTTATCTCATCTTACGTGAAACTATAATTAAATTTCTGAGCGATTTTTTTAAAACGACAATATGTGTAGAATAAAAAATAATTTAAGCGGATGCAGAGCGAAATGAGCAAGCCTGAGCAAGGGTGTTTAAAGAGGAAATATACAAAAAGCGACGCAGTTGCTTCAAAAACAAGCGTGTTTGGGCTTCAGCTGTTGTAGAGGCTGAGGGCACAAAGACTACAAAACCGCGTCTTGCCTCTACAAAATGAAAGCAGAGGAGGGGGGGAGAAGGCGTTTGTAGAGGTTGAGGGCACAAACTACAACCATTGCCTCTACAAATACTCTGCCGACCGTCGTGTCTTTGTAGAGGCAAAGCTCGGTGGGCACAAACTACAAGTCTTGCCTCTACAAACGCCCTGCCGATCGCTACGTGTTTTGTAGAGGCAACACTTGTAGTTTATAGTCTTAACCTCTACAAAACGCTGCGGAGAGAGGTTAACGGTACGAAATCTACCAATTCGTAGCTTCTCCTTATTTTTCAAGACACCAAAAACCAGCACATATACCGTAACGCCTCCCCCTCATGACTCAGCTTTATCATTGTTTTCGCTGCTTTTCCCTCTCCTCGTCTCCGTGTTTCCCATCTTTGATGTGCGCCCGTCAATTTCCCAATTTTTGGGAACACAATCATAAAAGTCATAGGAGGCTGGGAACCAGGAAAGAGAGGCAGCTTTCCTCTCAGTCTTCATTCATTTTTCATCATCATGAAGCAGCCCGTTCTTCTCCTGGTTCTTCTAGTTTTCCACGTGGCTTTCAGCCAGGAATCTTCTGAAACAAATTCCACGGAAGCCGTGACCACTACTACCACTCCTACCGTATCCACTCAAAAACCACTGCCACCTGTCCAAGCTGATAGGGTCTCCTCTCAAGATGTGTATATTGTTGGGCATGATGTGGATGGAGAGCCAATCCCACCGGCGATGAAGGCGATTTCGAAGGCGTCGGCTGCCGAGCCATCACTTGGACTTCATGGGATCACGGAGCAACAGTTGAATTTGAGATACTATAACTTCATTTGCTCGTCGCATTTTCATTTGGATTGTAAGGTGAGTGCGCTACCAACTGCCAGATAGAGGCTAATAATACAAACTTCAAGCTTGTCGCTACAAGTTGTTCTGCCGGTCGCGTTGAGGCAAGACATGTAGTTTGTAGTCTTAGCCTCTACAAAAGCTTCCAACCTCCTTCCCCTGCTGCAGTTTTGTAGAGGCTGAGACCACAAACTACAAACCTTGCCTCTACAAACACTCGACATTTCACTGAAAATTTTTTAGAGGCAAGTAGCCAACCGCCGAGAGGTGGTAGAGGCAAAGGTTGTAGTTTGTAGTCGCATTGCCTCTACAATCTTCGTGACCGACATGGGTGGCGTTTGTAGAGGCAAGACTTTTCTGGGTTCAATAAACCCTCATGCGCCTTCAAATTCCAGCTCACCGAAACGCTCCAAATCTGCATGAAAGACCGTTACGTGGCTGTTCTGGGACTCCCTCTCGCCTTCGACGCCGGTTCCCAAGACCTCACCTACCTCCAGAAATGGATGAGACAATGCGATCAAAACGATCAGGATCAGAATCAGGAGGCGATGAGAATCATCAGGAAACGTATCCATTTTCAAAATGAGAACAATTGGTAAGAAGTTGGTTGAGTTCAAAGTTTCAATAATGGGATTTTTCAGGGAAGGAGTCTTCAAGTCCGCTGGAATTTTGTCGGTGGCCACTGGTCTTCTCGTCGTGGCTTTTAATTATTTATTGCATTGATTTTGATGAAGTAATTTTTTTCAAAAAGAGTGTCTTGTGGAAAATTCGAGTTTTGTGCAATAAAACAGTTTGTTAAGCTCATATAACTCGGTTTCGAAATGGACGGTTTCGAAGTGTCGCGGCGACTATAACACGCCCCTTTTTTTCCTAGGAAGATGCAAACACCTACCGGATTATTCATTCTAAACTAATCTTTCCTTTCTCAGTCTGAGTAGATCTGATAACAAATAAAAATAAAATAAATAGATGCGAGTTTCAGAGCACTTCCATAGGATAATCCGAACTGAGAACATCACTGATACTGCGAGGATTTAGTTTTTTTTGCTGCTGGATTAGGGGTCTTCAAGAATTTTTGAAAATCTTCATTTTTTGCTGGCAGATATGGTTTTCTGATCTTACTTCGAGGAGTGTCTTGGATCTCCACTATATTTGAGGATGTATCCCAGCCCCTGTTAACCATTATCTGAATATCTCACCACGCTCTCTTATTTTCATTTCATTGGCAACCTGGAAATTTCAGATGAAGATTTCCAGACTCTCAGGCCCCAGTGAAGATCGAAAATTCCAGAATCCACTCACAGGGACAGCTGCTTTCCGACCACCAATTTATAGAGAATTCCTAACCCACCTGAGAAAAACATTGAGAGATGAATCATTTATTGAAGGGCCGAGGCCGCTAACACAATAAGATATACAATAAAAGTTAAAAAGTGGCTGGGTTTAAAATGAGGAATTTTTCAAAAGAGAGAGAGCTGATAGTTGTTTTAAATATTTCAGAAGAGGGATAGATAGGGAATGCTGAGGATGGAAGTTTATTCCAACAATTAAGGATTCGGTTCGTGAAAAATTGAGAGCTAAGTTTAGAGGAATTTCTGAGAGTGGATTTACAATAGAAAGGGTGGCGTCTAAGGTTTTTAAAACATGGTAAGATTATGTGAAGATTATTATGAGTTTTGATTTCTTTCGAAACCAATAGCTTATACATAAAAACTAGATCATCTATGAGTCGTCTATGTTCAAGAGATGTGAGATTACATAATTTAAGAGCCTCAAAATAGGAAGTATAGGATATGTTAAATTTCTTGAATACACGATAAATAAAACTTTTTTGAACTGATTCGATGAGTTTAACATGATCTTTAGAAATGGGGGAAAACACAATTGAGCCGTACTCCAGTAGGGGCCTTACATATATTTGGAAGCATTTGATAAATACGGAGAAATCGGCATGTCGGATGACATTGAAGAAGATATTTATTCTTTGGTGACATTTGCGGAGTGTGACATTGAGGTGGTTTGTGAAAGTTAAATCAGAACTGAGCATGATTCCCAGGTCTCTAATAACTTTCGTTCGTGGGACACTTGTGTTATTTATGAAGAAATTCGGTGGGATAGAACTGGAGGACTTTTTAGAAGAGAAAAAGGAAATTGCCTCACACTTGTTAGGAGCGACATCCATCTGCCAATGTTCACACCATTCACTTAGTTTAACAAGATCACGTTCAATTTTATCATGGTTAGTGGAAAATAGTTTTAGATCATCTGCATAGAGGAGGAAATTAGATTCATAAACATCGCCAATGTCATTTATGAAAAGGAGAAATAAAAGCGGCCCTAACACTGACCCTTGCGGCACACCAGACCGGACAGTCACCTCGCTTGAAAACACACCGTTTACACAAACACGTTGAGTCCGTTCAGTTAGAAAAGCTTCAATCCAACGGAAAAAATTATCCCGAACGCCATATGAATCCAGTTTGACTTTAAGTTTAGGTATTGACACAGTGTCAAAAGCCTTTTTGAAATCAACGTAGACACTATGCGTGGTTTTTTTCGACAGATAGTTTGAAAGGACATCTGATTGATAAGAAAGAAGCTGTGCTTCTGTACTCATGCTGGAACGGAAACCATACTGACAGTTGGAAAGCAAACGGTTCTCATTTAGAAAATTGGTTAGCTGCTTCCGAACAAGTTTTTCCATAACTTTGCCAATGGACGATGTTAGTGATATAGGACGGTAGTTGTTTGGATTAGAGCGTGCTCCTTTTTTATGCAAGGCTTTGACAATAGCAGTCTTCCAAGCGGATGGCAATATAGAAGTGCGAAAAGATTCTTGGAAAATGATGGAGAGAGGAAGAGCTAGGGATGTGCATGTTTTTTTGAGAAAGAAAGCCGGGATATCATCTGGTGTGGTGTTAAGCTTGGGATCAAGTTTAGAGAGAGTGTATTCGATTATGTAAGGGTCAAAATCAGGGGGAGTTACAGCATTTTTTGTGCGTTCAGAAAAGTAAGGTTGGTGATGATTATCATCAGTGAAGACAGAAGAAAAAGTGTTAGATAGTAACTCGGCCTTTTCATAATCAATATTAATTGGTTCATCGAAAGTATTTTTCAAGGTTCCAACTTCTTGATTTTCCTTACAGCGATTGTTAATAAATTTGAAAAAATCTTTCGACGACCCATTTGTAAGTTTTTGATCATGCAATAATTTCTCTTCTTGAAGTAAAGCAGTTTTAAGTTGAGTAGATAAGCGTTTATAGTTACTCGAGTTTCCTTCCTCACGCCAGACATTTAGCTTTGCTTTCTGAAGTTTCAGAATTTCTGCTGAATGAACTTTGGCTGATGGGTTAATCTTCTTTGTTGGCACAAAGCATGCTATAAGCTCATGTAGAACAGATAATAAGTCTTTATACATTTCATCAACGTTGAGGTTAGAGAAGCGAAAAGCCCAATCAGTGGTACTCAGGAGATAGTTTATGTAATCATAGTTTCCCTTTCTGAAGAGCTTGACTGTTTTGGAAAGATTTTTGATACGGCTCTTGACTGAAAGAGAAGCCATTATTAGTCGATGATCGCTGAAAAGATCCCCAACTTTGAGGTCCCGAACAATATCAGTGTTAGTAAGGCAGAGATCCAATATGTGGTCTGGGTTTAGACGCGTAGGAGTTTGAACATGATTTGATAAGCCATTCTTTGTTACAAAGGAAAGAAAATGTTTACATTGTGAGTCACATGCAATAAGAGTTGGCCAGTTTATGTGTGGCATGTTGAAATCCCCCACAATAACACAGTGTTTCCCAGAGGAAAGTAAACTTTCAAGACAAGAGACCAAACCGTCAAGTCCATTAGCATGATTGGGATGATAGGCAACCACAATTCTGATCGAACTTCCACACACCGTTATGTCGACACCTGCAATTTCCAAAGAAGCAAAACGAAGAGGAATTTCGATGGGAAGGAAGCGTATATTTTTAGAAACGAGAATTGCTACACCTCCTCCATGCCGATTTCTATCTTTTCTAACAACATGATAGTTACAATTAAGTGAGAGAAGGTTATCAGGAAAAGTGCTATCTAATTTGGTTTCCGTAAGACAAACAATATCGAAACAGTTAGAAACGGATAAGAGTTCAAGATGAGGAAGTTTGTTTTTAATAGAAAAACAGTTCATATATCCTAGAGATAAAGGTTTTACTTGCCTTGGCGAATGACCCAAGGGTACGGGGCTTGTCCATCCTTGTATGCGATTTTTGTCACTTCCAAGTTCCTCACTGTGTACAATCGCTTCTTGGCTTCGTTGTTTCGGCGAATGACTTCCTTCCAGGCCATACGATGCTTCTCCAATTCTGGTTTGCTGTAGTCTGGGCGTGCTGTTGCATTTTGACATCCGTTGAACTTCTTTTTCATTGTTTCGAACGACGAGAGGATCTTGACCGCATCCTCCTTGCTTTGCAGTTGAAGTTTGATTAGAGGAAGTGCATCGTTTCTTAGTGGGATTCGAAAAACCGAACATGAGCCAGTGACATTACACTCTTTTGCCACTTTGGATCCAAATTCGTTGTCTTGAGCGGTGTCCGAAGAGAGATCCACATTTCGAAGAATAACACTGCTTTTTCGGGATTCAGACGACTGAGCAAGTTCAGCAGCGCGAAGCAGAGAAACTTGAGCTGCTGGAGCAGACAATCCCTTACTGACCATTTCGGCAAAAGATTTCTTGTTTGGACTAGAGCCATTTTGAAGTTTGAGCTGATCTTTCAGCTCACAGACGGCTTTATTCAATCCTCCGATCTCGTGCACTAGCTCGGCATTTTGAACTTGGAGTTTTTGGATCACAGTGGCCATTGACAGCAAGGTTTTGACAAATTCTTCACAAGAGATTGATTTCGGTAGAATAATAGACTGGACTTCAAGTGGAATAAGTGATTCCAGAGGGGGAATTTCAGAGGAAATACCATGAGTAGACGAAGAATCAGTAATAGTGAAGGACTCATTAGGAGATTCGGAGTCCTTAGTCTTTTTCGATTCTCTAGGAGAAAAGAAAAGGAAACGCTTGTTCGATTTCGACATCGGCGAGAGCTCGAGAGAGATACGACCGCTCGCTATCGAGAAAAATTGAAAAGTGAGAAAAATTGAAAAGTGAGAAAAATTGAAAAGTGAGAAAAATTGAAAAGTGAGAAAAATTGAAAAGTGAGAAAAATTGAAAAGTGAGAAATTGAAAAGTGAGAAAAATTGAAAAGTGACATCCCCTAGTTATATATTCATACAACGCTCCTGAAGCAGTCACCTCCCGAAACCGGATCTCATCGTTTCCCTAGAAACGAGGCTTTTCGTTTTTTTTTCAGATGCAGAAAGAAGAATATAACCTTTTTTCCCACACACACAGCTTTTTTTTCTGTGACGGCGGGAGACTGAGAGATTACTCTTTTTTTCTCATTTCCTTTTGCTTCCCTATCCTTCGAATTTTGTCTGAAGGGATACAAATTTCTGTTATTGATAACGTAAAATTAGTGAATATCTCATTAAAATATAGTCGGTTTTTTTGGTTATTTTTGAAAAACACACCTTTGGAGGGTGTTTTTCACAGAGAGGTATGTGTGGTCTAGAAGAGAAAAATTGAAGGAAAAAAAGACTCAAAAAAACTGAGGGAGGCAATTTGACACCTGCAATTTTGGCACCTGAAAAAAAATTCTCATCAACTTGATTTTTGGTACATTTCTGGAAAGTTGAAAAATGATCGAAATTAAATCAAGATTTTCCCAAAGTGCCAGTTTTATGTAGGTCTCACAAGGAAATGTTTCCTCACATGAGTTAGGAATTTTCTATGAATTGGTGGTCTAAAAGTAGATGCTTCTGTGAGTGGATTCTGAAATTTCTAGCCCTCACTGGATCCTGAGAGTCTGGAAATTTTCTGAATAACTGACCCCGCCTCTTTATTTACAATGCATTATTGACGTGGCGATTTCAGATTAAGATTTCCAGACTCTCAGGCTCCAGTGAGGGCTGAAAATTTCAGATTTCACTCACAGAAGCATCTACTTTCAGACCACCACTTTATAGAAAATTTTTTTCCTAACCCATGTGAGAAAAACATTCTCTTGTCAGTTTGGAAAAAATTCAAATGCCTCACATCATTTTTTCTCACTTCTTATTTTTTTCTAAATACTAATTCCCTCTGGTTTCAGTTTCATACATCCCTCATTAGTAAAATATTAATATGATCTCACTTTTTCTCGTTTTTTTCTCCCCTTTTCTTCGAAAATACACGCCTCATGGAGCAGATGTACTCATCAGATTTCCCGCGATGGGGGTCGTTCATCTTGTCTTTTTTTTTCGCTTGCATAATTTTTTCCCGGTGCGCTGAATCAGAACTTTCCATAACCAGAACTGTCCCACATCTCAAAAATGGGCGGAGCTAGAAAAAAGTTGTCAACTGAAAACTTGCTCCAAATTCAGTTTTGAGAAAGTTTTCAGTTGACAACTTTTTCCTAGCCGCGCCCACTTTTGAGATGTGGGACAGTTCTGATTCAGCGTACCGCCAAGAAAATGATTTTCTTGATTTTTCACGCTTTTGCCTAGAACATCCAAAAAAAATCAGTTTTTCTCAGTATGGCCTTTGTACCCCTCTTCTCAGATTACAACTGTTTTGCACATGGTCATCCGAATAAGTTCTACGAGCCACGGCTTCTGTAAGTGAAGAATATCTGCCTAGAGAAGCTCCAATACAAACTGAAACGGTACAAAGTCAGCCCTCTATGACACAAAACTAGAAAAGTTTCCTAAGGAGCAAGAGTAGCACCCAGCATGCTATCGTCTCTTTCTAAATTTCTAAGTATTCAGGGTCCAAATGGCTTTGGAGGATGAAAAATTAGCGATAGAAGTGAGGGAGCTCGGACTAGGAATCACTGATCTGGTCATCAAACAACATGATAATGGAAATGTGACTCTGAAAGTTCTCATTGGAGTGGGACCGGGTGTCGAACCGCTGTTCCATCTTGGAACCTGGGACAAATGTCATTTGAGAGGTAATTCTCAAATTCAAAAGAAAAATTCTCACATTCCCATTTTCCAGGAATTGACATCACCATCCAACACTATGGTAAAGAGGAAAAGAGAAGAGTGCCGGGCCTTTTCGAAATCGGAAGGGTCGGATTCTACGGGTAGTGAGTTCATTTTTGACTTGATTACTATCGTTCTCCTCATCATATTTGTGACGGGCCGGACCTTTCCACCAAATTTCCAAGGCTTGGCCTAGATGCCCGCAAGGACCGGCCCGCCCGGCCAGGAAGATTACCGCGAATTTTGAAAAATCAAAAAAATATTTCCAATTTTTGTGCTCCAGTATTGAGCATAGAAACGGTAGTTCGTGTTTTTGAGGCATTTTACACTATTTTGATGGATGTTCATTAAAAAATGTAGCAACTTTTTTTGAAAGAGCAACTTTTTTTGAAAAAAAAATTCAAAAATTTTTGAATCCGGGCCTTGGTAATTGTCCACCCGGGCCGAAATTTCACAAGTAGGTGAAATATGCTACTCTACGCAGATGGCAGTTTGTTTTTGGTTTTTCTGAAACTTTTCTCAAAATCTGTTTTCCAGTGAAATAAAAAATCACCGGTGGCAGCTCTACACCTCTTTCGTCGAATCCGGAACAATTACACTTCTTGGGAAGCTCTTCAAACTTTTTCCCTTGTTCATCCAGCACATTTATCTCTCAATACCGAATATGCCATATAATACTCTGTTTTATAGCTTACAAGGGAAGGTTCCCAAGTGTTACCCTCAGATTTCGATGGGATTTCGGCTGAAGGTAGTCCTAGGGTAGACAACTTCAAAAACAAAGTCCTACCGGCGAATGCGCAGGTTCCGAGGAATAGCGTCAGTTTCTAGAATTTTCTACGGATTTTAGTCGATCAGCTTTGAAGGATCATAACTTTGTTCATTTTTAAGATTTTCACTTGGTTTTTTAACCATTTTGTAGGAAAAAATACGGCCTAAAATTTGTTCAACGGAGTCACATTTCCATCTTTGAAGCTCGATCCGCTATATGCCAAAATATCAAAAAGTTGACTTTGATGTCGTTCAAAAAGTGTCGATTTTTGGACATTCGTCCTCGGGAGACTATCACCATTCGATTTGTACCAGCCAATGATGCAAGTATACATTCTCAAATATAGGTCGAGCCTTTGAGTTGCGAGACTTATTTAACTTTTTTTCAAAATTTTTTTATTTTTCATGTATAGGGATACGTGGGGGATTTTCGGCTTGCGAGATTGTAAGTGTATTATATGACTTCAAAATTACTTTCATGAGTGCAAATGACATGTTTTGAGTTTGTCACAATGCGTTTAACGGTTTCTGAACCAATGAAGAAAAATTTCGAAATTTCGAAATTACTCCATTCTACGTACCCCTATACATGAAAAATAAAAAAATTTTGAAAAAAAGTTAAATAAGTCTCGCAACTCAAAGGCTCGACCTATATTTGAGAATGTATACTTGCATCATTGGCTGGTACAAATCGAATGGTGATAGTCTCCCGAGGACGAATGTCCAAAAATCGACACTTTTTGAACGACATCAAAGTCAACTTTTTGATATTTTGGCATATAGCGGATCGAGCTTCAAAGATGGAAATGTGACTCCGTTGAACAAATTTTAGGCCGTATTTTTTCCTACAAAATGGTTAAAAAACCAAGTGAAAATCTTAAAAATGAACAAAGTTATGATCCTTCAAAGCTGATCGACTAAAATCCGTAGAAAATTCTAGAAACTGACGCTATTCCTCGGAACCTGCGCATTCGCCGGTAGGACTTTGTTTTTGAAGTTGTCTACCCTAGGACTACCTTCAGCCGAAATCCCATCGAAATCTGAGGGTAACACTTGGGAACCTTCCCTTGTTAGTGAATTCCAGGAGCTTTAGGAGAGCAAAAGAGCTCACCTGTCTAAGAAAAATGACGGAGCAACAGGTGGCTCTAGTGAAGAAAAGTCTTAGAAATTGAGAGAAGATTAATTATGCATAGTTTTTGATTGTTATATTTTTGTTATTGAGTTTTTCTAGCTGTCTAGTCAAGAGGCTGCCCAAATCAGAACCGCGCAAATCAGAACCAAAGTTTGTGACCCTGCGGGGACTCTGGTTCTGGAAAAACTGGGGATATGAACACATGAAAATGTAAAGAAATACATCCTCTATCGAATGATATAAATTTCATATAGAGTTGTTCCAGAACTTTTTTCTCAAAACTGGAAAACAAAAATTTTTTTCACTGAGAGCTGCAGTTCTTGAGCTTTTCAGGCTCATTTTCTGAAACAACCCTATATCAAATTTACATCATCCGATAGAGAGTTTTTTTCTCAACAACTTCCTATATTTGAATCCCAAGTTTTTTCAGAATCAGAGCCCCCGCAAGGTGACAAACTTTGGTTCTGATTCGGCCAGTTCTGATACGGGGCAGCCTCCTAGTCAACAATATTGCATTTTACCTCTCACCTTAACCTCACTATCATATCACATACCTCTTTTTTCCTCTCACACCTCGATAATAAAAACATTCATTAAATTATAAAAAAATCAATACAAAAAATCAAAGTTCATTGGGAAAAACACCACAGACATATCCATTATAGAACACCTTCTCAGGTTCAGCCACCGAGTCGCATCTGGAAAATAAATTCCAAAAAACCGACAAAAAACTGTTACTAACGGTCTATCATCCATCCCGTTTCCAGCATTGGACTTCACTCGAAATGCTATGCAATTGCTGGTCCCTTTGTTATCCGTCATCCCATCCGGTTGACTATCATATCCCCATATGTAGGCGTTGTAGTTGGGGATGAGGGGGTCGGTGATGTCGAAGGCCTGGAAAATGGAATTAGGGTCAATGGACAAGTGTATAAGTGGTTTGGAAAAGCCTTAACGTTTTGAAAAATGTGAAAAAAAGATTTTGCCTCAATGTGGTTTGAACTCGCGACCACTAGTCCGCGGGGGCAACAGCCGAAATAACAAGTGAGGTCGTAGACATTGTGACGGCGCTCTTCTCGAAGCCGCGCACCATTCGACTTGGAAATTCCGTCTAGCTTTTGTCGTTCAAACGATTCTAGAACTTTCGTAATTACCTTTATCCCATCACAACTCGGTCCAGTCTGGTTCTTGAATTTACAGGTGTCTTTTCTGACTCCATTTACCCAGTATCCATGAACTGGATATGGTCCGGTGACAAGGTCTTTGGCGATGGCTGAAAAAAAAACTTTTTTTCATGGTTAAACCTACCCCATTTTACAGACATACCCACAACCCAAAGCTTCTCCTCCGTCGTCTCAAAACCACTGAGGATCCCTTGATAGTTGTCGGCACAGGCTTGAGTTGCCTGGATTTGTGTGATACCAGCGGGGTCTTGTTTGAAAAGGACCTGGAACATTAGTTAGAGAAAACTAGGGAAACAAAAAATATTCAATTAGCACTAAGCAAAAAAAACAACAGCTAAACCTCTGAAAAACAGGAAAAATCGTAATGAA
The DNA here is from genome assembly GCA_000143925.2 of Caenorhabditis brenneri. Taxonomy (NCBI): domain Eukaryota; kingdom Metazoa; phylum Nematoda; class Chromadorea; order Rhabditida; family Rhabditidae; genus Caenorhabditis; species Caenorhabditis brenneri. The sequence continues at coordinate 960,049 of GL379796.1, read as the reverse complement.
GTGGGTTCCGAGCAGCATATCTCAGTTATTTTTAGTGCTAACGAAAAGTTTCCAATTGACAAAATGTGTAAAATTAATTGAGAATTATTTTGTTAGTTGATCACATTTGGAAATTTTCAAAACAAACTGCGATATTCTGCTTTCAACACGTAGTGCTGGATGCACAATGCAGTATTTGATGTCCTATGTTCAAAGCAGCATATCTCAGTTGTTTTCAGAGTTATCAAAAATTTTTCAATTGATGAAATGTGTAAAATTAAGTGATGAACATCTTGTTAGTTGACCACATTCTCGAATTTTCAAGAATAGCCGAGATATGCTGCTTTCAACACGTAGTGCTGGATGCGTCATGTAGTAATTGATATCTTGTGTTCGAAGCAGCATATCTCAGTTGTCTTCAGAGTTATCAAAAAGTTTTCAAGTGACGAAGTATATAAAATGAAATGGTAAACATCTTTCTAGTTGACCACTTTTTGAAAATTTCGAAGCCAACTGAGATATGAGGCTCTGAACCTACACTCACCCCCATACACCAAATTCCTTTGCTCCGTAAAACCAGCCAAAAATTATCAGGACAAATATAAAACGGACTGGTTTTGAACTCCCAAACCCCATCTTCTCTAGCCGTGATACTGTAGTTTTGATACGTGGAATTCGTTTGGATGCGACCCATCATAGAATTTCCCTCGGAGGTCAAGGAGCACGTGGTGTTGGAGAGCATCTGAAGCTCTTTCAAAGTGACGAGTGACCTAAAGGAACTGCCCTACTTTCACAGCCACCCGCTTTCCAGAATAAGCATCCAGGGTCTGAATCTCTTGGATGTTTCCGATCTCGAACACTTCACAGCCATCAATTCCGTCATTTTGATAAACAACAACACACCGTTGGGTACTGTAGCAATGATTAACACAAGCCATCCAATCAGCAAAATATTCAATAGTTGATGATCCAAAAACATGGGGTGCTCCATGGATAATAACCATTTTTGATGGAAGATCCTGGAATTATAGGTCCCTGGGCTCCAGATCCCAATTGGCTTACCACACAACTTACCACAGAAACTATAACAATTAAAAACGAGGAAAAAACTAGAAAATAGGTAAATTTGAAAGACATAGCTTCCGCTATTCAAAAATGCCCGAGGGAAAATCAAAAAGCGAAACTCTTCGAAGAAATGAGCCGCGGACTCCATCAAATAAAACATGATTTCCATGGAGATTTATCGGGGAAATAGACTACGCATTATATGTATTTTGTTCTTCATATGTTCGTTCTTTGATTTTTTTTTCTTCTTTTCTTCCGCGATTAGGGATTTTCTTTCAAAATTTACCCCTCCAAAAAACTCTAATTTGAACTACCTCCTTTTTCTCTCACGGCCACGCCTCTCGGTTTCTCGGCCGTGTACTCCTCTCCGACAACCGCGAATTATTTTTATTTTCGTTTTACTTTTCATTCTCAAAAAAACAACCATACACAAGCGAAAACACAGAAATTTTTAGGTAGAAAAATGGAAAGTCAAGAAACGAACGGAGATTTATCATGGCTGGATCTGTTCGTTGATCCATCTGCAGTACAGACCTCGATTCTGGATCCGGAGAGAAAGAAACGTTAGAAAAACAACCTAGAAAGCTGTATTTAAACATGAACATCTTTTAGAATTACCACGTCTCTGCATGCAATTCACTGACAAAGGATTTTTAGCGGAAAGGGAGAAGGATAAGGGAAAATTGGCTCAGGAAGAACTAATGTTGTTCGAGAGGAAGTCAGCGAGTATGAGACTATGTGCAATGGCAACGTTTGCCGCGTTGGATTATGATATTGAATATATTATTGATAAGTTAGTTTTAGTTTAATTTAGCTTTAAAAAAACGATTTTATTTCTAGTATTCCCCGCAACGAGCTACAAACCCTTCGAGTTCTCGCCGACAATTTCTACCGAATCTACAACGAAAGGAATCTCGACGCCACGTTTGGAAACTGGCTATTCTACCGCTTCGTTCTCTCGATAGACCGACGAAATCGCCTGGCTCCACCGGCTCCACGTGCCACAATTGCCACAACATTGAGTAATGGACAATTGATGCCGACTGATCCAGCACTTTTGAAGCATGAAAAGACACAAAGAACAGTTATGGAGTTGAGAGAACATGTGGGAAAAGCGAGAGCTTTCATCACAGAATTATCAGAAGCACAAAGAGATGTGGTGGCACCAGGGATTCAGTGTTTTATCAAGCCATTTGTGGAGTTGGCGCCAAAGTATGTTTTCATGCGTTTCTTGTAAAGGCTGTGAACACAAAAACTAGAAAGATACGGAGCTGCCTCTACAAACGCACTTCTCGTCGGCAGGAAAAATTGTAGAGGCTAAAGCTACAAAGACTACAGAGTGCGCATTGCCTCTACAAATTACCTGCCGACCGATGTCGCTTTGTAGAGGCTAAGGCCACAGAAACTACAAAAAGCTTCTTGCCTCTACAAATGGCCACCACCTCTTCCTCCTCCCCGCGCTTTGTAGAGGTTAAGACTACAAACTACAAGGATTGCCTCTACAAACGCTCGGCGAGCGGAAGCAATTTGTAGAGGTTAAGGGCACAAAAATTACAAAAAGAGCTTCTTGCCTCTACAAATCATTGAATTTTCAGAGCAATGACAGCCGCACTTCTTGGCGATCGAAACGTTCTCATTGAGAATCCGGCTCCAGATTTCGAAGTGGAAAAAGTGATACTTCCAGCGTGTGACGTGGCAAACAAGTGTCTCAGTGAGCTCGTGACCTTCCTATTCACTTCTGGAGAGCTTTTGGAAGCGAAAAACATACTTCATCGCTTAAAACTTCCACGAACTCAACATCCGTTAGTCGCCATTGACACAGAAATTTTTAAGTCGTATTGTCAAATGTTGGATGTTCGAACCGGTCCATTCGCAGCGACTACGACGATCCGACCATTCGTTTTCGATTTGAATACTTTGAATGATGAGAACATGCGAAAGAGTGAAGTGTACAGACATCGAGGAGTTCTGGAAACAAGTGGACAGCTGAAAGATGTCTATGAGGCTGAAAATGCAGCATATTCAGTGATAGATGGACATCCGGAGTGTATAAGAGAGCGGTTGAAAACACCCGCACAAGTTGAGCGATTTGTGAAGGTTTTGAAGCGGAAATTGGCAGAAATGCGAGGTTAGGGCTCTTTAAAAAGTGTTTAGTTTGAATCCGCTACACTTTGTTTTCTTTGTAGAGGCTAAGCGCACGAAAGCTACAACATTTGTCTTGCCTCTACAAATTGTTATGTCGACCGCAGAGCATTTGTAGAGGCAACACTTGTAGTTTATAGTCTTTAACTCTACAAAGTGCGGCGGGCAGGGATTTTGTAGAGGTAAAGACTACAAACTAGAAGTCTTGCCTCTACAATCACCTACATAGTCAGCCGGTTTGTGCCTTCCGCCCCAACAAAGTGACAGCGGTCGGCAGGGATTTTTTAAAGCTAACACTGAAAATACTACGCGCCGTCTCCGCAAATATAGCCAGCTCAACAATTTTTTTTCAGCCAAACATCGCCTCCAATTGATCCGTGCCCACCTCCAATATCTGTGTGCTTCAATTCCGAATCTTCGAGAAGTTCTGGAATCAAACGGTGTAGATGTCACTGGATTACGAAAGTTCGCAGTTCCATCGCATCAGCTGAAGCTAGAAAAAGCGCCGACATTTGAGCAGCTTACTAGTGAGTACATAGAAACTGGAAAGATCTGAATGCCTCTAGAGCAAACAAGAAGTTATAAGAAAAAAAATCCCAAAAAGGTTGGCCGAAGACTAGTCTGAATTGTGTTGGTGTGACGATCGCACTCAGCTAATTCGATGGAGTTGCTGGTCGAGGCCGTTTCCAAACCCGCGCGGGGGAAACTCTTCTTCTACAGCCTCTCCTCTATAAGGATAGTGGAAGATCTCCTAGATCTCACAGGGACCTTCTCTCAGACCTTCCCGGGAGTTATGATGAGGCTATTAGAAGCCTTTGTGTCTCTCCCAACCGTCTTCTTCCGGCCAACCTTCGATCTGCAGGTGTTCGCCGCGTTACTTATAAAGGGGGGTGTAAGTAAGCAGCCGACATCTCCCGGGTTCCGCCGCCCGCTATGTTTTGTGTGGGGGAAAGGGTGAGAGAGTGCGGGGAGGCAAGAGAGCCCAGCGTAAGCGGCCGAGGGGAGGCAAGGAGAGCGCGTTGCGAATGAGAAATGAAGGCGTTTCAAACCGGATTTTCAGAAATTTACAGATTGTATATCGTCAAGTAAACATAATAAAACAAAAATTGAGCATTTGAGGCTTCAAATTCCACTAATTTTCACATAAAAACACATTTTAGCCCTAAAATTTCCAGATTTGATCCGTGGCACCGATCCGTACTGGACAATAATGACAGAATACGACCTAAGCACGCTGAAACAAGCGCTTCTCGAGCTCGGCCCCTTCTGGTTTTCGCTGAAAATGCCAGTTTCCGATTTTCTCCACGACACCCTGGAGAAGAATGTGAACACGGCGTCATACAACCTGCAACGCCTTCTCCTCTCAAAACTGAATCAGCTGGCGAGAATGCGTAATTTCGAATCGTTCGTTAAACGTTTGGTGGCTTATGCTCCAGAGTTTGGACCCGAAATGGGCATGGAATTCACTTTGGAGTCGATTTATGTGAAAGCGGCGATTGGAAACGAGCAAATGGCATGGGATAGAGTGCATACGGAGTTGAGCACCGCTCAGACTTCACTGATTTTCAATGCGGAGCATATAAGACCGGTGGAGAGTAGCTCGACGATGATAAATCAGTGTTTGGCGCAGATGCTGAATCTTGGAGATCATGCCATCGTGTTTGAGAAGGGTGGACAGTGAGTTGAATGATTTTGTAGAGGCTAACACTACAAATACTACAAAACGCGATTTGCCTCTACAAACCACCCTACCGACTACGAAGGTGATTCTAGAGTCAAGGCTTGTAGTTTGTAGTCTTAACCTCTACAAAATCCCTTCCCGCCGCACTTTGGAGAGGTAATGACTATAAACTACAAGTGTTGCCTCTACAAATACTCTGCAGTCGACGTAACAATTTGTAGACGCAAGACTTGTAGTTTGTAGTCTTTACGAATCAGCCCAGTACTGTTCTTTTTTCCAGAATCCCCATGGAAATATTCAAATGTGTGCCGATCGCCCGTATCTTCGGTGCCTTCCTCCAAGGCTATGACAACATTGTGACCCAGAAGAAGTGTGCGGATGGCTTCTGGCGTACAGTCACTCCGAAATTCAACGAGTGCCAACCGTCACGTCTTCGACGTAGCGCCGATCTTGATCAGAAGATGAAGGAGGCACGAAAAGAACTGTCCCTTCTATTCCATATGTTTTCTGTCCTGAGAGAGCCACGACTTTTAGATTTCATTGTGGCGTATGCAGTGTGTTTACACAATAAATTGATGAATATTCAGAAGAAGCCGCATTTGAAAATGCACGCAAGGCTTCTGAATATATATACGCCTGATTCAAATTCGTAAGTTAATATTAGTCAATTCAAAGGGGCTTACAAGAGAGAAGCCCCCGCCGAGCATTTGTAGAGGCAATTTTTGTAGTTTGTAGTCTCTCCACCTCCACAAAGCGCGGGGGAGGAGGGAGAGGTCGTAGCCATTTGTAGAGGCAAGAAGCTTTTTGTAGTTTTTGTGCCCTTAACCTCTTCAAATCTACACCGGCCGGCAGGGCTTTGCAGAGGCAACAGATGCTTTGTAGCTTTTGTGCTCTTCGCCTCTACAAAAAATTTTCCGATTCCCGTTTGTAGAGGCAATCCTTGTAGTTTGTAGTCTTAACCTCTACAAAGCGTAGGGAAGGAGGGGAAGGCCGTGACCATTTGTAGAGGCAAGAAGCTTTGTTTGTAGTATTTGTGCTCTCAACCTCTACAAACCAACACCGTTCGGCAGGGAATTTGTAGAGGCAACGCGCGCTCCGTACTCTTTGCGTGGGATTTTGTAGTTTTTGTACCCTAAGACTCTACCGAATTCCTAAATCGGAAAAAATTCATTTTCAGCCCAAAACTGGAGATCAATTCCCTGGACGAAGTCCGTCAATTGGTTCAATCGATTGTCGAAAAAGCGTATTCAATATCGCCAACCGATCCAGACACGTGTCGTACCTACGCAGACTTTCTATTCGTCGAAAAAGACTATCAGGGTGCCGCGCAGAAGTATCTAGAATACTTTGCATCCAGTGAACCCTCCCTTCGGATCCCCACGTCTTCTGACATTTTCGATGATCTAATGATCCAGAGATTACGTATCTGTACAGCCAATGCCGGCTATTTGACAATGTCATTGTTGTGTTGTCAATGGTTACAGATTAACCGAATGAAAGAGTACCAGAAGGCGATGGAGTTGTTGAGATGTAACGAGACGAGAGATGTCGGCGCGAATTGTGCCGAGTTTGTGATCGATGGGAATGCGGTGGAGTTGTTGAGTCAACTGTATTATGATAACAGGATGACGAAGAGTTTGAACACTTTGGTAAGGAAACTGACTTTTTTCAAAATTTTCCGAAAATCCATTGAAATCGAATCAAAACAGTTGGAACTTTTGAGAACATTTTGTAGCATTTCTATTCTTAGCCTCACTAAATTCTGAATTCTGATTTCTTTCAGTACACGGGTGCGAGTTCCCTATCCGCCAATCAAAATGTGCCGGGACCCCTCATGAAACAAGAGGTGGAACGACGGACGTCCAAACTATTGAGTTCACTCGCATCGATCTACTTTGGATTTCATCTTTAATCATTTCTTTTCTTTTGAATTCATATTTTAATTTATTTATTTTCTTTCTGTTTTTTTAATGCGGGTCCTAGCTTCTTCAATAATTAATCACATTCATTTATTCACGTCTCGAAATTAATGCTCCTTACAACAAGTATCCTCACGATACATCTTCTTTTCGCATTTTTTGAAGCTGTGTAGGTACTCCCCTTTGGCACAGCTGTTCGATTTGTTGAAGATGTTACGGTAGCATTTGCTGACGTGGCAGGAGGCGTCCAGCTGTAATTTTGTAAAGACTTAGGGTAAAAAAGCAAAAAAACTAACTGCCAACGGTGGCACCATTGGATATGGCATTAGTGAAGCACTGTGGGCTCCAGAAGCCAGGAGAACAAGGAAAATGAGAAATTTCATGTGACGTGTCGGTTTCGTCTCGAAGACCAGTAGTTTTGGCCAACACCTCAAACTCTCTTTTATAATCGAGCGAGTCTCAATAAAATTCAGTAATAAACCACTCATACAGTGTCATAAACCCCAAAAGCTACGATAAAAATAATAAAATTGAAAAATATCAAGAATCAAATACACCGTATTTGACACCACTCTAATTTTTTCAACCTCACGAAACTAGAAATTTCCGCCTTATTTAATAATGGGTGCACTTGAAAAAAACTGGAATACGGGTTATCGAATTTCAGTTCTATGATCAAAAATGAATGTTTATTCATTAGTCATTGCTATGAACGCGCGCACTTCGACTCAGCTACCGCTACCTCTTGAAGTTTTGTAGAGGCTAAGCGGCTACAAACAACGAGATGCGCGCCTCTACAAATCCACTGCAGGTCGAAAAGCGTTTGTAGAGGCAACACTTGTAGTTTGTAGTCTTAACCTCTACAAAACGCCTGTCTTCCGCTTAGCGTTTGTAGAGGCAAATCTTGTAGTTTGTAGTGTAAGCCTCTACACAACTTCATATCTAGAAACTCGCTTCTAAATGCTTCAAATCGAACAGAAAAAGACTATCAGAATTTTCTAATTTCTGGAATTTTTTGTTGAGAAAAGTTTCAAATGTGCATATAATTGAAAAAAAAAATGAGCGAAAAGACAAAGTACATGTATATGAAAAGCAGGAAAGAAAAGACACAAAATCGGGAGCTTCAAGAAGTAAAAAGTTAAGATCTGTGATACTTGTAAGCAATTATGGAAGGAGTTGGGAGGGAATATCGGGAGATCTGATAGCATAATGAATTTGAAATATCGACTGATTTTGAGGGAAAATGAGTAAAGATACAAGATTAAAAAAAAGAGAAATTAGGCAGAAGAACTGGTTCCGGGCTGATTCGGATCTCTCAATCCCTGTAACTCAGGGAACGCCGTCAAGTCATCGGGCATCGGTCCATCGTAATCCATCTCTATCATTTCTTCTCCTTCTTCCGCCTCTTTTCGATTCCCCGTCAAATCCACGAATCCAATTCCATTATGATCATTTGCAATATCAGTCGCCGCGCGGGCTCCCGAAATCCACGCGCCTTGAATCGTGGAAGTGTACTCCTGACACGTGTGTTCACCGGCGAAATAGACACGTTTACGACCGTCGGCAGTCTTGAGAGCGGCTCTCACGTCATCGAAATGATGGAGCTCTGTACGGAGACTCATGAAGGCACCGGAACCACCCGCGAGATCATCGTTCTGCCAACGGGTTATGTGCGCACTGACTGGTGTTCGTGGGCATTGAGAGCCGAACACTTTCTGGAGGTTTAGCATGGCATTTTGGACTATCACATCGTCTGGTATAGTGTTTTCGGCTTCCTGACCGACGATGTAGGTGGTGAGCACTTTGGAGCCGGGGACCGATGACCAGAGACTCATGGAGCCGCGGGTTTTTCTGGAAAATTGAGAATAGGAAGAGCTCGGCGCACAAAAGCCACAAAATGAGCTAAGCTTCTACAAATTCATAGTTTCTGGGCTCTCTAGGTGAAAAAAAACACTACTCATGACACATGTGCTACCGTGCTCATAAGTAGCACATAATCTGACAGCACATGATAATTTTCCTTCCTTAGCCTCTACAAACTCACAAGTTCGGCTGGACAGTGATGAATTGAGTCCGTCCGTTTGTCGACCAGAATGGTCTGTCGAATTCCAGGATGCATTTATTGATGAGTCCATTTCCGATATTTCGAATCGCATCCACTTTTTTCGCGGGCAGTGGTGGGTTGAATCGGGGTGCCTTTTCGTCGCTAACGATGGTTCTGGAAGAATTTCAATTGTTTTTTTTGCTGTAAAATGCATATCTCGGTTATTTTTGAAAATTTTAAATGTGATCTGAAATAAACTCTCACTTCTTAAGCACACCAATCGGTATGGTGGACACCACAAAACCGGCAGTCAGCTCCTCAACTTGTCCATCACTCTTCAAAATAGTGACCTTCACATTGTCATGCCCACTGTAGTCGATATCAGTGACACGAGACTTCAACCGGATATCCAAGTCACGGCGTTGAACGATTCGTAGCAGGAGCTCTTGGACTCCTTCGGTCACTGAAATGAAAATGGATGATGCTCATGGAGCACAAAGGCTAGAGATTCCGAATTTCTTACATCTTGCCGCCACGCCGTTCTCCTTATTCTTGACAGCATCAGTTGTGAATTGCACTTTCTCCAAGTCCGCGCCAATTAAGTACTCCTCAAATCCGAGCATAAAGTTATACGTGGAAAAGTCTTCACCCGGTAGCAAGTACTGTTTCGCTGCCGGTTGCTCCGTCAATCTTATCCAATGACCATCACACGCTTCGAATGAGTTGGCTATTTCCTCAAACTTCTCCAATGCTGTCGCTATATCCCTTTTCAATGAACGCCGACGAAGCGGATCATCGATTCCGTCTTTCTCCATTTTCCCCAACTCATTTTCAGCTAGGAATGCCATATTTCTTAACAGCTTCATGTGATCAAAGTGATGTTGGCGTGCTCTCGCTATCGATTCCAATGATTTACAGTGATTATAGTACTTGATAAGTGTGGTTCTTTCACACATGTTTATCAAGTTCTCATAAGCCTGTTGTCGTGAGATAAATCTTCCAGTCTCATCACGATGCTCATTTTGATGCGCCTGCCAATTGAGTGCACCTTTTGCCGAGTGATAATGCCCGATTACCAAGTTGGCCTTCTCCTCTGGCAATATCTTTCCGTCCACGTAGCAAAACGAATGATCGAATGCACCGTGCTCATCGAGATTTGCCTGTTGTAATAGCGTGTAAATCGGGGTGTTCTCAATGTTTCTTAGGGTGTCCGCTCCAGTCTCCACCAACTGTCCATGCTTGGTTCTGAAACCATGCGCTCTTCCACCTATTCTATTCCGTCCCTCGACAATAGTCACATCGAATCCGAATGATGTTAGTTGTGTGGCCGCTGCGATTCCGGCTGCTCCAGCGCCAATCACAATCACCTTCCGCTCATCTCGCACCAAGAATCTGCTAATTTTAGTGCATCTCACATAACGACCAAAGTTGATGAACGCGTGTCGTGTCAGATAGTTGACAATGTTTTGAATCAGCTCCAGATCCGAATTGAACGGCGGATACACGTTGCCGTAGACATCCGAGACGGTACACTCTCTGAGTGGATTGCAGTGCCACGTGGCAAGTGTGGTGTTTCGGATGAGGAGGTACACCTCGACAGCTGTTTTGTGCTCCCATAGTTCTGGGAAGAAGGCGAGCTCGTGTTCGGTGGGACGATCGTATGGGAGACAAGATCTCGTGGCTGCCGCAGAGAGGGCTGAAAATATATGAATTAGAGTCGAAGAGTTTTGTAGAGGGACAAAAAAAATTTGTAGAGGCAATGGTTGTATTTTTTGTGCTCTTACCCTCTACAACTTCCTGCCGACCGCGCCGACGGTCTTACCTGTTTTGTAGAGAAGACGCCTTTTCTAGTTTTTGTGCGCTTAGACTAATTTCTCTACTCACCATTCTCGTCCATTGGACCCAACTCTTCTCCGCGTAGCTCCTCATCCAGATATCCTGAACCCGATTCAGAGGACATCTGCAATTTATGAATCCAGTCAATGTCCGAACCGTTCGAAGTATAAGTACCGCCTTTTACAGAGAACTTCAAGTCACACGAAGCACATAGAACTCTTTTATTCTGCCAGACGGGGAACAACTTTTTTTGATTGTAAAAACGAAACGAAACGAGAAAACAACAAAAAACAGTAGGGAGGAGGCGAACGAAACAAGAAAAAGAATAGGAACGAGAGTAGCGAAGACGAAAAAATGACAGAAACTTTTGAAATTGAATATCATAATTCACCGTATTTCAAGACAGAAATGTTTGTGTTTTTGTTTGGGGGAAGAAACGAGCAAAATGATGGAGCACGAAATAGCGATAAAAGAATCAATAGTCATCGTAGTCGTCGTAGTCGTCGGCTCCATAGTCATCTAACATATTGTCGTTTCTTTTGGTAACCTTCAACGTCGCCTTTTGGTTCTTCTTCGCAGCAGGTGCAGCAGCAGCTGGCGCAGTTTTCTGGAAGATGAAGGGTTAATGAGGTCGAACCAGGGGAGAAGTCTTACCGCCTTGATCTTCTCAGCAGCCTTCTTCGCAGTACTAATTTGTTGAAGGTAGGTGACCATTTTTTGAATATCAGCAGGCGTTACTGAAATTAATCGTGATTTCATACGCATTTAATCGAAAAAAAAAACTAACAATTTTCGGTGATAGCTCCTAAAAGTTTTCCAATCATATCTCCATAGTTGGCAGCCTTATGCCGAGATGCAAGGAATCCACCGACGCGTTCTCCCCAATATTCGAAATCAGCCTTCGATGAGATATTCTGATAGCTAGCCTTCGAATCATCGACTCCTCCAACATCATCATCTCCAAATAAGTCACGAGCCAACGCTAGATCATTCTGTTTTTGGATTTCCTCTTTCTCCGCAGCCGACAACTCTCTTCCGAGAGATTCCATTGCAAAAGCTGGCGCTTTTTTCAGGGGTTGGGCGGTTTTAGGGGCCGCTGGCTTCTTTACGGGTACATCGACAGGTTTCACTGGCTCTGGTGCCGGTTCTTCACGTTTGAAGGTCGACACCTCGGGCTCGAAATCATCGTCGTCCCAATTATCAGCCATTGCTTCCTAGGGGGTCTGGAAGAGAGAAAAGTTTGTGGAAATGAAATATAAATAGCGATAGAGCCAAGAGGAAAGAAATCAATAGAGAAATGCGTATGAGAACTGTGAGTGTTTATTTATTTGCTCAGTTTCTACAGTTATTTACTTTTTGGTTCTGAACAACAGCAAGAAATGATTCACAATGGCGAGAATATATAGTTTGTTTCGTTTATTCAAAACAGTGGCCCTTTGACGATCAATACTGTAAAAAAAATAAACCAAATTGAGTAAATTGTTCGACGGAAAATATAGAATTTTCGTATTAAAAATTCGTTTTCCAGAAAATTATAGCTGCTTTTTTCAAATTAAATGTTCAGAAAACAACGAGAAATGATGAAATAAACTTGGCGAAAAATGACGTGGACTGTTATTGTTTTCACACGCCATTCCTAAAAATGGCTCAGGAAGAAAACCCACAAAAAAACCCCGAAAAAGAGAAAAATCGATAATATCTCCAGCTTCCAATGAAAACGTACAGCGGTCAAAACTGGTTTAAACCCCCTCGATATTTACCGCAAGACCAGGTCGACTAAATCAAATAATTCATTGCAAAAAGAAACGCGGCAAAGTTACGCAATTGTCCGCAAACACCGCACGCAATGAATGCACTCATTTGGCTACGGTTGACGCGCCTGTAAATACTGCAGTTGGGGCATTTTTGATTTCCTAGGGGGCATCGCGGGCATTCGATTCTATTAAACTTTGTACAAAACACATTTGTACTAAAGAGGAATCGAACCCGGGCCACACGTTTGAAGTTCAAACGCGTTATCCACTTCTCCAAGACGGACACAAAATACAAAGGGCAAGAAGATAATTATATCTTTTACGTCAAAAATTTTTCCGAAACTTCATTTTCGTTCTGTTTCAATTTCACGTCATTTTTTGATTGGCACTATTTGTAGGGGTCACAAAGCTTTTTCGGGATTTTCCTAAGCCTATTTCTTGAAGGGTGTATCCTACGTGCTGAGCTTGGGGGGAAGGTGTAGTCAGTTGGCTCCCGGGAATTTACTAAGCCTATTTCTTAAAGGGTGTATCCTACGTGCTTCCAGCACGCTGAGCTTGGGGGAAAGGTGTACTCCGTTGGCTCCCGGGATTTTACTAAGCCTATTTCTTAAAGGGTGTATCCTACCTGCTTCCAGCGTGCTGAGCTTGGAGAGAAGGTGTAGTCAGTTGGCTCCCGGGATTTTCCTAAGCCTGTTTCTTGAAGGGTATATCCCCCATGTTTCCAGCGTGCTGAGCTTTGAGGGAGGGTTAGTTGGCTCCCGGGATTTTACTAAGTCTGTTTTAACAATGGTATATACAAAATTGGGGCGAGCGTTTAGGAAGTTCTGCTCCATAGTTTCTGTATTTTGAGATATTCAGAGTGCTAAACTTGAGAAAATGCCGTAATGATCAAAAAAGCTTTTCCAGCCTTTCTATTGCGTGGATTTTATGTAAATAGAGCACGGGGTGGGGTGGGGGAGGACGGTTCAAATTTTAAATTCACGTTTCTGTCATTTATTCAAAATGCCCCAATTGGAATATTTACTAGAACCCCTACGGTTGACTAGGCAAAACTGGGACAGACGATTTTACACCGAAAATAAAGAGAAACAATGCATGAAAATAATTATAAAATTGTAATAGCTAACAAGAGAATTTATTTGACTATCCAGAAAATGGATCACCAGACGACGGTCTAATATTGAGCTGCAATGGCGGTAGACTCGCTGTTGAGTCATGTGTCGCTCGACTTCTATTCGGAGGACTTCCAAAAACATTCGGCCGGTTTTGCATATGATAAGGACTTCCCAACTGGCTCACAGTCTCTCCAAATGTTGGGAATTCAGTAGGATCTTTGGGTGGGGTTGAGTGTTTTCTAGGCGTGCTCATTGGCGACAATGCCGCTGCTCCAGCCGATGGGAATGAGTTGCTGATGGGTCCATTGAAACTAGACTTTGCAGATATTGGTGGAGTGATTTGAGAGGATTGAACCACCGGATGTCCTTGTGTGGCTTTTCGAAGAATTTCAGATCCACGATCGAAGCAAGCACGGACCAGTTGTTGGAGTCCTTGATGAAGAGAATATTCTAGAATGACAGCTCCAACTCCAGCGTACAACGCCCAGAATCCTTCTCTCTCTAACACTTGTTTAACACAATCGAAGAATCCATTATATTTCACTGTCATTGAAACGGCTGATAGTCCAGTGTCCATATTGTCAATAAGCGTTCTAGTTCCCTGAATGTACATTCGATGTAAAATGGTTTCAAATGGGTAGAGAATCAAGTCGGTGAGCACCATCGACGACGTTTGAGCGAACATTTGAGGCAGGAAGTCATGATAGGTGGTCTTTTCAGATGGCGATTTCCGAGACACGTATCGTTTTGCCATTCGGAAGAATTGATTGTAGAGGGCGGTTTGGAGGATGTAGTGACCCACTCTGAAAAAAATTTAGGCTTTCACTTCTTGTCAGATCGACTTTTTCTGCACTCACTGGAATCCAGCAGTAGGGATCGCCAAGTGCAACACTGAGAACTTTCGAGAAGAATCTCGGCTCGACGACACAAAATAACGCATTCGATCCACGCCCTTCACAAGAACATCCAAAACTTTATTGTCCTCTCCACCGATTCCAGACTCGCTCCGGACGGTTTCAATGAAGGAGGAGATGTAGAATGGGGTCAGGGTAATAGAAGATACTCTGAATATATTGAATCAATACACTTCCAAACTTTCTCATGCTTACACTTTCAACATAATATGCCTCCAATACTTTTCTGTACTGCCATTCATCACAAATGTCCTGGGCAGCCCTAATAAGTCTCCCAACACAATTTCGGTAACATTAGTCAACCCCCAGAGTACACTGGAACCTAGAGCTCCTTTCCAGAACACTTGAATTCCTTCTTTTGCAACTGAATTGCAGATTACAGGGATCAGAGTGACAGGAGTTAAGTGAAGGGAGCCAGCGTTTTGATGAACCTGGCATTGGCGACGAATCACTGCACAAGGATGAGAGATTAGGGATTTTGTGATGACGCTGCAAAGATTTTTTCAGGTTTTAGCATAAAAAAGGATATTTTCTCACTCAGAAAGACCTAACAAAGCTCCAGCCAGCGGATCACTTGTAGATTTGCCTGGTGGCGGGGAATAGTTTTGAAAACTCTGCTGAGAACTGTGCTCTGAATACCCGGAAGCTGTGGATGGTAGTTGATTTGAGGGAAAATCTGTAACAGAGCTTTTATTTTTTATTTGAACAGAAAATAAAAAATAACCATTTGGATACTGAAAATCGTCCATATCATTGTGTGTTCCATGCGGGAACGCAGACCGGTTTCGAATGAACTGTGTTGGCATAATTGAACTGAAATTTCACTTTTTGTGAAAATTGTGCTGGCAAAAGCGTGAAAAGAGGAGAGAAAGGATTTTTGAAATCCGTCATGCAAAAAAAATAAAAGCGCCCGAGAGCGGTGCAAGCGCGCTCTATTGGGCACCAATTTTTTGGTGAAATTCGATATTTTTCAGTGAATTTCTAACACTTTTTGCTGATTTATGATGGCTTAAACTTCGATTTCTTTTCTGAAAACTGTTCGAAAATTGATAAACTGAAACGTTTCATTGTATTTCATTCAATTAATAGATTCAATCGACCCGAAAACTACAGCTTTGTCAATTCTTGTTTCAGACGAGAATTCCATCTTTTTTTCCACATTTTTGATCCTGTTTCTGGTTTTTTAATGTTTTTCCCTGCTTGTTTCCTTTTCTAAATCTATTGAATCGTCTTCTAAACTTATTTTTATTCCATTTTTTCAATTTTTTCAGCTCAAAAATGACTTCGGAAGGCGAAAAAATGGCCACAGAAGTTCCAAAAGACGGTAAAACGTGGGTTGAAAGAGGACTGAAGATCAACGACACGTGTCAATCGAACAGATGGTGGAAGTCTAAACAGGACAAAAAGTAGCGTTTCATTTCCCGTGAAAATATTTTTAATTTATCGTTTTCAGACACTCAACAATCAAAAAAGTGAAGACACTGAAGACGTCGTGGGACAAGAAAATGGAGGCGAAAGCCAAGAAGGACATGGTGAAACGAATTCAGGACAATATTCGAGAGCAGAAAGTGCAAGAGAGACAAGAGAAGAAGGAGAGAAAGGAGGAGCAGGAGAAGCGGCGGTTGGAGAATGAGAGGAAGTCGGAAATCGTTCAGGTAAGGCTTCTTCTAACCAGCAGCAGCTAATTTTCAATCTGATACCCAACTTCATTTCTCTTTGTTTTCAGAAAATCACCAAAATCCACAAGCTCAAAAAGACAAAGAAGCGCCAGCTTCGATCGATTCAAATGCGCGATACCACACAAGTCTCCAAGTGATTTCCACGTGTTTTCTGTCTATTTTTGTTGGCTCTTCCTTTTTGTTATTGTTGATCATTTGAAAATCCTTCATTATTAAAATTGTTTCAAAAAGTTATTGCACACAGAAATTCGTATCGGGGAGGGGAATTATAGCTTCAACTACTCATAATTTTAGACAAAAAAAAAGAAAAAGAATGGGTTATTCTGAGATTCAAAAAAAAAAGAAAATAAATTATAAGTGAAAATGGGTTTTGGGGAGGGCAAATCTAAAAAAATATAAACAATAATATGCGACGAGTCCTAATTATTATCCACCGGCCACCGAATCATAGTTGCTTCTTCTCAATTTCTTGTGCAACTCGAACTTCCACACGATTCCGGAGCCCAGGATGCAAAGAATGATGAGCACAAAGACGGTAATCTGGAAGATAGAGAGTTTGTAGATACAATGAGACTACAAACTATAACTTGTGCTTAGCCGCTATAAGTCACCGGCGTGTGTTTTGTGGGGGCAAAAGTACTACAAACTACGAATCTTGCCGCTACAAATCGCTCGCGTCTTCCCATCAAGCGATTGTAGAGGCAAGAGTTGTAGTTTGTAGTCGCATTGCCTCTACAAACCGCCTGAAAGAAGCGCGTGCGATTTGTAGAGGCAATGTGACTACAAACTACAAGAGTTGCCTCTACATATTACTCTGCCGACCGCAGATAGTTTGTAGAGGCAACACGCGTTTTGTAGCTTTTGTGCCCTTAACCTCTACAATTACCGTCACGAATAGCGATTGTAGAGGCAAAAAGAGAAAATGTAGTCTTTGTAGTAGTGTCAGCCTCTACAAAACATCACCTACCATAGTAGTGTTCGAATCATCTGGAATTGGTGGTTGAGTGGGTTTCTGGAAGATGAACGACTTCTTTGTTGTTGCCTCAGCTGTCTCCTTCGCCTCCTTTTCCTTCTCCTCCTCTTCTTCCTCTTCCTTCTCTTCCTCCTCCTCCTCTTCCTCCTTCTCCTTCCTCGCCTCTTCAGCTGCCTTTTGACGATCCTTTGCTGATTTTCCAGATTTTGCTTTCGGTTTTACTTCTTCCTCCTCTTCTTCCTCTTCATTATCATACTCTACTTCAACTTGTTTTGGCTTTGGTTTTTGGGATTTTCTGGAATTCTGTCTGTGTGTTTGTTTGTCCGGATATTTTTTAAGAATTTCAGTAGAGAGTAAACGCTCTACCAAGCTCTATAAAAACTCACTGCGAAGATCCTTTAGATGGCTTTGACTGTCTCGATTCTGGAATCTGTTTCGATGCAAGTGCCCGTCCAACCGCGTTCTTATCCGATGTCTTGTAGCAAGTCTTCACTTCCAAATTCTCCGATGTAAACGTGGCACATCCAGTTGGATCCAGCTCTTCCGGTAGTGGATCTTCTCCAGTGAACGATGCGCATCCATAGGTACGGTAGGCGGACATAATTCCGAGTTTCGATTTGATGGAGGCAGTGAAACAGTACTCTCCACTGCAGGAGATATTCTTGGATTTGGTGGTTGTTCCCATTGTGGTCACTTCGACGTAAGCATTGCATTTCTCATTTTCTGGAACAGAGACAGATGGCTTCTCGCTGTTACAGTAGTCGGTTCCACAGATGCAGGATTCGACGGCAAGGAGGGATTGGGCATCCTGGAAATAACAGAATTAGGAGATTGACGACTCAAAAGCTCACTTACCTTTGCCACATTATGATGCATTGCTCCAGTGATGGGCGGTGCCATACACGACCCAATTGCCCTACGCTCAATCAATGGCACCGAAGCATTCGTACATCCCTGTTCGACTTCTTTCGTTTTATGATTGACCACATACGTACACAATTCTCCAATGCATGTCTTATCGTTTTTACAATGTGCTCCATTGCAAACACATTGTACCAGCTCCACATCTTCTCGTTCGATCTTTCGGAGTGTTTTACGCGAGTTGCACAGGTCTTTTCCGTTACAGAAACAGGTGAATGGCTCGTCGGAGTCTTCGGCGTACTCACAATGGCTTCGGACGTCTTTTCCCAGCATTGATCCTTTTGCGCAACCCTGGAAGTGGAAGGTACAAGAACTATGGAACTGAGATAGTAGATTTGTATGGTGGCAGGGGACGTTTGTAGAGGCTAAGGGCACAAAGACTACAAATCGTGGTTTTGCCTCTACAAACGCCCCTTTGTCGAAAGAGAAGTTTGTAGAGGCAATCTGACTACAAACTACAACCGTTGCCTCTACAAAATGTGATAGAAAGTCGACGCGGTCGACAGGGAAGATTGTAGAGGCTAAGGGCACAATAACTACAAATCGTGGTTTTGCCTCTACAAACGCCCCTTTGTCGAAAGAGAAGTTTGTAGAGGCAATCTGACTACAAACTACAACCGTTGCCTCTACAAAATGTGATAGAAAGTCGACGCGGTCGACAGAGAAGATTGTAGAGGCTAAGGGCACAATAACTACAAATCGTGGTTTTGCCTCTACAAACGCCCCTGTGTCGGAAGAGAAGTTTGTAGAGGCTAAGGGCACAAAGACTACAAAAATTGGTTGTGCCTCTACAAACGCCTCCTGTGTCGGCCGCAAAGATTGTAGAGGCAATCCGACTACAAACTACAACCGTTGCCTCTACAAAACGCGTGAGATGGTCGACGTGGCCGGCAGTGAAGTTTGCACAGTGAAGTTTGTTAAAAGCACAAACTACAATCTTGCCTCTACAAACGCTTCCAGTCTCGGCCGCAAAGATTGTAGAGGCAATCCGACTACAAACTACAATAGTTGCCTCTACAAAATGTGGGAGATAGTCAGCGCGGTTGGCAGTAAATCGTAGAGGGTAAGAACACAAAAACTACAAACAATAGCTTCCCTCTACAAACTTCAATGCCGACTGAAAGCTGTTTGTAGAGGCAATGCTATATTTTGTAGTTTTTGTGTCCTTAGCCTCTACAATCGGCCCAAATGAAAACGAGACTCACCTTCACCACCTCCGGCTCACCCCACCGTGCGGATCCCCATCGCGGTGCGTACTGTGACACCATACAGTACTCTCCCTCACAAAAGCTACCCATACAATCCATTCCGACACAATCGAAACATCGCACCGCTTCCGTGATGGAGATCTGGAAGAAAATTCTGGATATTGCGCTCTACTGCACTGAAAAAGGTACCTGAGCGATGATGAGCAGCAAGATGGACTGGTTTAATCGCCACTTTGTTTTCGGCATTGTTCGGTTTTTGTGGTTCTGAAATAGGAGGGGTACGGTAAGTGAATATTCAGTGAAGCAGGTAATAATGAGAAGAAAATAGGATGAGTCAAATATCAAGAAAACTGAAATTCAGTGAGGCTGAAACTCATTTCAATCAGGTGATAAGGTCTAAAAGTGGGCGGAGCTAATGTTTGAGAGCAAGAATATTCGAAAGGTATAATTACCGATGAACTTTAAAATGAGCTGTTTTGATCTGTTTCAAAATCAAGACAACACTGCAATTATTTGTAGAGGCTAAGAACACAAAAACTACAACTTCATGCCCTTAACCTCTACAGCCTGGAGAGGCTATTGTGCACTGTTAGCCGCTACATAGAAAAAAAGAATGCTTGTTCACACTTTGTTGATCCCTAAGAAAGTCCCTAGAGGGCCTGGGATGTTGCAGAGAGTTGGTGCTGGTCAACAGGAAAAGATGTTCAGCTCCACTCAACCAGAAACTCTTTTTTTTCGAAACAAACTGATTGTGAAGGGGAGGAACTGGTTGGGAGGATAGGAGAGTACAGAATTACGGTAGCAAAAATGTAGAGGCTAAGAGCACAAAAACTACGAGAGTCGAGGTTAGATAAGATTTGTAGTTTCTGTCTTCTGGTCGGTAGAGGCAACGCAAACAGATCGTTACGAAAAAAGGATCCACCTTTCAGAATGGTTTTCTGGCCAGGAAACCAAACTGTAGAGGCTAAACAAGGTTTTGTGATTTGTGATTTTCTTTAGCCTCTACAAATTTGGTTCCCTTTGAATCAAAAGGTTCTGTAGAAGCTAGGAAGACGGAAAGCGAATAAAAGGACTGAGCAATTTGTAGTGAGATTTGTAGCGAAGTGAGATTTGTAGTAATCTGGTTCCGTCGGAATTGTAGGGTACTGTATCAAAAATAAGCAAGAATAGCCACTGGCCGGTTTAAGATTTGTAGTTTGTAGGTCCTGTACAAACTGAAATGTTGCCGGAATCACTAGGCTTTGTAGAGGCAAACGAGACTAGAAACAGGAAAAAACATTTCGACCTTATCCAAAAAATTGTAGAGGCTGGATAAGATTTCTATAGTTTCTGTGTTCTTAGCCTCTACAAAACCAAATAGATCCAAATAACGGTACTACTGCTGAGCGATTGTAGAGGCAAAACTTGTAGTTTGTAGTCTCAACCTCTGCAAAACGGGGGAAGTCGTTGCCATTTGTAGAGGCAAGCGATTGTTTTGTAGTTTCTGTGCCCTTAGCCTCAACAAAACCCAATAGCTTCAGGTCACTGTAATTTGTAGAGGGTAAGAAAACAGGCAGGTACAAATCTCAAATTATCTATATTTGTAGTTTTGCACCCAGTAATCAAGCACAAATCAGAAACCTGTCTCTTGTGAATTCCTAATGATTGCAGGATGCAAAATCAAAACAAAAAGTCTCCTGAGACTCCCACAGGGTCTCTAATTACAGCCAAACTGACTTGACCAAAACAAAACCAGCAAAAACAGAAAAAAGATGACAGGGAACTCCCCAGATAACCATCTCCAGAGCAGGAGGAATCACTTAATGAGGAGGAGCAAAAAAAGGTGACGTAACCGCCCGTCTGCATCTCCTCAGAGAGAAGATGTATACAGCCGAAAGGGGGGAGACAAAAAGCAATGGCGACGGCGGCGTCTCGGGAGAAAGAAGAAGACGATGAAGCAAAAAAAAGAAAGAAGAAGACGTCGAAAGCACACATCAATTCTGGAGGAGGCTGAGGATAGCAGGAGGATGGAGGAGGAGAAGAAAAAAGTGAGTTTGGCTTTGGAGGAGGGGGGAGCCCGGAGCACACACACACATACATACAACATGAAAAATGCTCTGGCCCCGAGATAGGAAAAGGCGGGGGTAAAAGGGGGGCGACAGAAGTGCACACACTCTCCTGCTCCTTCTTCTTCTTCCCTCCCGACGACGACGACTATGGACGATTATGGAAAAACGAGAAAATGGCAGAGTAGAGGAGCATTTGGAAAGCATTGAAGCACGGGAAGACTATAGGGTTTCATCATCCAACCAAAAAGGTTTTCCAAGGGATGAAATCCGGAAATATGGGGGGGATGTGCAAGGTGTGGAGAGGGGCACAAAAACTACAAGTTTGCCTCTACAAAACTGTAATTGAGCGGAGCTTCCTGCTTGGCAGCGCCTGGAGGCTTAGGATACAAAAATTACAATTTTGCCTCTACAAGCAGCTTTGTTGTTAGCTTCCTGGGATAGGCTCTCATGGTGGATGCTAACAAGGGCACAAAAACTACAAAACGGAGAGTTAGCCTCTGCAAATGAGATACAGGGGCGCTTCGTCGTTAATTTCAGATACTGCCGGTCGCTAAGTTTTAGGCAGCTGTGCCCAGCTTTCTTTATAGAGGCTTAGGGCACGAAAACTACAATTTTGCCTCTACAAAGTCTTTATCGTGTTTCAAAAGCAGCTTTGTTGTTAGCTTCCTGGGATTGGCTAGTTAAGGCTGACAAGAATTAAGGGCCCAAAAACCAGAAATTGGAGGGTTAGCATCTACAATCGTTGTTCGAAATTGGCAAATTTGACCCTATGCTTCGTGTGATTTTTCTTGCTCGATAGGTCCTAGCTTGGTAGAGACAAAGGGTACAAAAACTACACAACCGAGGTTAGCTACTTTGACTCTACAAACCCATAGATTTTGTTGTAGAGGCTACAGACAAAGAATTGTAGTTTGTATCCTTAGCCTCTACAAACAGAATGATTTCATTGTTATTTTTGGTTTTCATGAAACAGCTCAAATCAGCTCATTTCAAAGTTTAACGGAAATTATATGTTGACTAAAGTTTCTAAAATTGCTGCTCTCAAATATAAGCTCCGCCTTTATTTTGAACCTTATCACCTGATCAAGAAGAGTTTCAGCTTCATTGAATTCCAGTTTTTGCAGAAGTTAGCCTCTAAGATCTCGTTAGCCGGGTTGATAAAGAGTTATAGCAGTGGGTGATTGACCCATATAGTTTTTATAGGTCTCATGCTTCTCCCGTGTCGGCCGCTAAGGTTGTAGAGGCAATGCGACTACAAACTACACCCGTCGCCTCTACAAAATGCGTGAGACGGTTGACGTGGTCGGCAGTAAATCGTAGAGGCTAAGAACACAGAAACTACTGAATTGGAGGCTTTGGAGCGGCTTGAAGACAGAACAGTCACAAATATAAAAAGTGGCCTTCCTTACTGAAACCCAAAACACACCCATTTGGTCCAGAAATTAACCAAAAAATCTAGCCAAACCGGATTCGATTTCCGTCGAAAATATACATATATGAGTCAGGGACAAGGATTAATGATGTACCTCCTCCTCCCCTCTAGCAGAAAACGAATGGCCGTGACTCTATATATAAAATAAAAGGAAATTGAGGATGGAACAATATGGATGAGGGTTTTCCCGTGGATGGACAACAGACACCCCTAAAGAAGTAGGGGGGAAATGAAGAAGAAAGTTGAAGGGTTAAGAAGAAGAAGATGAAGAAGATTGATAATAGAGTATTATTCCACGTGGTTATGGAATTGGGGGCTCCGGGGCAAAGGTCCTGAAGATTTCAAATTTTGTAGAGGCTAAGTGACTACAAACTACAAAGTTATTTTATAGTTTCTGTGGGTGACGCCTCTGCAAAACCTAGCTGATCGAATTCTAAAAAGGCTAACCACCTTTTGTAGTTTGTAGCCTCTACTGACAGAAACTACAAAGTGTGATTAGGGCTAAAAACTCACTACAAACTAGAAATTTTCCTTAGCCTCTACAAAACTTCCAACCGATTCAACTTTGCCAGATTTCAAGCTTTTTTTTGTTGGTTTTTGAAGCAAAATCTTAATTTTTAGCGTTTTTCTTCTCTTGGTTCACTAGAAACATTGAAAAAAAAACTAGAACATTTTCGACCTACCCCATCAAAGCCAAAATTCAGTCATAAAACTTCCAAAAAAGGAGAAAAAGACTTATAATAAAAGCCAGGTGCATTTCCAGTCCTCTCAAAAAATCCTCATCTAACACCTGTCGTTCATAATCCTAAGCCTCCCTATGAGTCATCACAGGGCTCTCAAATCTTGAAAAAAGCTCCAAAATCTCGAAATCCCAAAAACTGAAATTTCCTTTCTTCTGTCTAAACAACCACTTGCCCTCTATCTCCCCTCACAAGAATCCCAATATTGGCGAGGCAATATTTCCGGAATTTCGGGAGAGGACATCAAAAATCATGGTCAAACAACCAGTGGAAAAACCAAAAAAAGCGCAGGAAAATAGGGGAAAAATGACGAGGATATGTAATAAAATTAAGTAAATTTTATTCTCCCTTCCAGTTTTCTGCTTCTAATCGCTCCCTTATATACATTTATATAGACGAGAAACATTTGACGGGGGGACGGGGACGGGGGGAAAAGGGGACTCTCCTAGTTTAACTTCCTGCAATTATGCATCTCTCCTTCTTCTTCTAGCCGATTTTTTTTTGTTTTTATAGAAGAACGAAAGAGAGCAAGGGAGGTAGAGGGTACAAACTACAAAAGCTACAGTCTATAACTGACTAATCTTTCAGGTAAGACTTCGGGATTAGAACCCTCCAATCAATGACTCAGCCATAGCCGCTTGGTAGAGGCTAAAGCAATAAAACTACTAGAGGCAAGACTTGTAGTTTGTAGTCTTAGCCTCCACAAAGTGCGGCGAGTAGGAAACGCGCGTTTGCCTCTACAAGTGTCTTACCGACCGCCGAGCAATTGTAGAGGCAACACTTGTAGTTTGTAGTCTCAACCTCTACAAAGCGGCGCCGGGCGCAAGAGAATGTAGAGGCAAAGTGTGCGCCTTGTAGTTTGTACGCGTAACCTCTACAAATTTCCTGCCGCCGTGGGAAGGTGGCGCCGCAGTTTGTAGAGGCAAACTTGTAGTTTGTAGTCTTAACCTCTGCAAAACGGGGAGGCCGTCGCTATTTGTAGAGGAAAACTATTGTTTTGTAGTTTTTGTGTCATTAGCCTCTACAAAACGCCGGTCGCTTCTACAAAGCTCAAAACTACAGTTTTTTTTTCAGTTTTTTGAGTTTCTTCCTTCATTTTTGGACGGAATACTTCATTTTTGGAAAAAAAGTTTGTCAAACATTGAAATTACAAACAAAAATATTTCTCGAAAAAACAATTATGGTTTTTGAATAAGTAACCTATCAACTATTCAGAAAGCTGTTTCATGTTTGTTTTCCATTATATCTTGTTCTTTTTTCTTTCAAGCAAAAAAAAAAGAAAAATATTGGAAGAAAAAAAACACATCAAATGTAGAGATCATATTTCCGAAGGAATGACGATTGGTTGGAGAGTTTTGGAGAAGCCGGGAATAGGGATAAAACTGAAAGTGACTGAATACTTGGGTGTTCAGAACAGTAAGGAAGAATTTTTCGATCAGGAGTTCCTGGATTAGAAACAAAAAAAATCGCTTCAAATGCTTTCAGGACATCAATGCTGTGAAAAAAACCAAATGGCAGCCGTGGCCGGCCGTGGAATACCGTAGGAGGCCGTGGTCCGCCGTCATCTTATAAAAATAATAAACTTTGGACCCTCTACCAGGGCCGCTAGGCCACCGTAACTTTCGAGCAGCGGAATAACGAAATCCAGAAACCCGATCTTGGCCGCGGCCGCTATTTTGACAGTCTTAGACAACATCATCCGTATAAACTTCTATTTATCCGAAAAAAAAACAGGAGATAAAGTGCTTTATTCGTTTTTCGGTGACAAGTCGATCCCTGCCTCGTACTCCTCAAACCTCCTGAAAACCCTCTGATTTTTCGGAGAATACAAACTACACCTTACCGTCGAATCTCCAATCGCAGATCGTCATCCACATCGTGGTATCCTCTAAATATTCAATTTTTGATGATTGAGGTCCCCAGGTCATCAGAAACTGTATAACTAAAAATCCCAAAAACCCAACTACCTAAACCAGTGTGACTGGAAATTTTCTATAATTTGGATGTCTGAAAGTAGATGTTTCTGTGAGTCGATTCTGAAATTTCAAGCGCTCACAGGAGCCTGAAAATTCAGAAACTTGCATTTGAAACCGCCACGTCGGCAATGAATTGGAAGCCAAGGGTCTTGGTCGGATTTTCAGATGGAGATTTCCAGACTTTCAGGCTCCAGTGAGGGCTAGAAATTTCAGAATCCACTCACAGAAGCATCCCTTATCAGACTGTCAATTTATAGAAAATTGGACCTTGATGACTTACCGATACCTTCCTGTCGTGTAGGAAAACAGCCGGAGAGTCAGAAATATTCCAATTGTGTACATAACAACAGGAACAATTTGGAAGAGATCCATCAACTCTTGGAGGGTGGGTTCCTCTTTTTTCGTGAATTCACGGATGGAGATTCTGGATTTTTTTTGTCAAAATTGTAGTTTGTAGTTTGTAGTCTCCGGTCTCCCAGAAACTCACATAAATCTAGCAATTGTGACGCCCAAAATCAACAAAACTCGACATCCAAACACCAGAATTGCTATGGGATTGTCCTAAAATTCCAAAAATTGTTTTTCAATAAACCCTGGAGCCCCAGTGCCCTTCAAGACCTACACAAATGGCAATAAATCCGGAAACCATTGATATCAGTGAGACTCCATGAAAAATGGCCCAGATGTGATCGGGAACGTCGCGGTACTATAAAAACTACGGTACAGAAAAAATGAGAAGTTGGGAGAGGCTTACAAAAATGATGAAGAGTTCGAAGAAGAGGGAGAATAGGGTGAGGGAGAGGTCGAGGATCTGGAAAATGAGGTAAGGTGGGTGTCAACACGCTTATTGTGGTCGTATCAGGATGAAAACTATATATTTGGAATCTGCATGGAAAGCTTCCAAAAAAATACAAACTCGACCAGGTTTTGAGAAGTTTAGTTTTTGGAGGTACTGGGTCTCGACACGAAAACCTTGAGGCTACCGCTTTTTTTCAATTCTTGTCGGATCTACAGGAAAACTACGAATTCAGAATCAGCATACCCTGGGTGTTCAGAAAAGTATAAAGGCGACTAGGTTCTGGAAGTTTCAGTTTTTGGAGTCGCTGGGTCTTGCCACGAAAACCTAACGGCTACTGTAGCTAGGTCAGTTTCTGAAGGATTCTCAAAAATTCTAGGTATTCAGAACCAGCATAACAAGTGCTTTCAGAAAAGTACAATCAAGATGATTTTTTGAAAATTTTGATATTCGAAGAGTTTGGGTCTAATCACGAAACCTTAAAACTACTCTATGTTTTAGTCCAAAACCCTTCAAATTCTTATGATTAGGACCGTATCCACCAGAATTTCAGTGCCAACTCACCATGAAAATGAAGAATGCAATAATGATATGAGAGCAACAAAATACCGTATAGTACATGCTATTCGGAGAGCCAAGCTCCATCAAATAGCGCATTTTATTAGAATTATTCGACTAGAAAATGATATTAGTGGAATGTAAATAATAAGTAAAATAGTACACGTTTCACGTCTTTTTCGGGCCGTAATTATTATCACAAAGAATCTGTCTTGTTAGGTTGTTGATGTGTCGGAAGCGATCGGGTCCCAGATGTATGCCACCGTACCAGCGGGTTACCACTACCTGGAAAAACTTTTTTAGGTGAGCGAAAAAAAGAAAAAAATATTTTGGGGGTCATAGGAATCGAACCCGGGTCGAAAGATTCCAAAAGAGTAGTGTTAGCCACAACACCATGCGGGCCACAATAGCACAGGTAGGAGGCGGTGAAGTTACAGCCGCGCGCTTTGTAGAGGCAAAACTGTAGTTTGTAGTCTTATCCTCTACAAATCGCCCAACGACCGCAGGAAGATTGTAGAGGCAAGATCGCGCGTTTTTGTAGTTTGTACTTTTAGCCTCTACAAAATGCCGACCGCCGCAGTGGGCGCTCATTGCTTTGTAGAGGCAAGCTTGTAGTTTGTAGTCTTAACCTCTACAAAGTTCCTGCCGACCCCGCCGACTGTCTCACGTATTTTGTAAAGGCAACGCGCTACTCTATCAGTAGATTTGATGACACCCTGTCTTCTACTGTATCCCAAACGCTCACCATAACATTATCCGCCTTCATTCGATCCATCAACTCGAGCATCTTCGAGCTGGCTCCATGCTCTCCATCATCTTCACAATCATGATGATGGATCACCTTTCCATTCTCCATAGTCACCGAATATCGGTAGGCGGTGATGTTGTGTGTGGCACGGGCGATTTTTGAGTTCGATTTTAGGATTTGCATTACACGATCCACCTGGAATTTTGAGAAATTTTTTTATAGTGTTGAAGTTTGTAGTTTGTAGCCTTACATCTTCCTTACTCCTAACCGCTGCCAGATGTGCTTGAAAAGCACTTTTCCGGTCCGTGAACACTTCGCCGTGCTGGATGTTCATATCATCTATTTCTTCTTTGCTGGCCACGTATTCCAAGTCATCACGCGTGGAAACTGCTGGTTCTGGAGGTGGTGGAAGGTCCTGAAATGGACAACCTTCAATAAAAAGGCATGAACTTGGAATGTACCTGAATAAAATCCTGAATAATTGAAATCCAATTGAAAATCACTGGAAATCCTATATTATCGATGTAGGCGTCGTTTAGTTTATTGTGTAAATCTTCTTTTTGCTCTCGACTCAGGTAGGGACCACTGAGAAGGAAGAGGGGAGGGGATCTGAAAAAAAAAATTTATATTCAAAAAATCTGAAAAAAAAACCCACGTTGATGGATAATCATCTGGAAGAGTGATCGTTATACTCAAATCATGATCGAATCGGAAAATCAATTGTTTCTCGGTGACGTCTTCCAGTAAATCTGGGAAAATTGCGGATATTGATTCGATTTCTGCTAGTCGTTGCTCCTCGTCATTCATTTTTCTTTCTGAAAACCGAATAAAGTAAATTTACAAAGAAAAAAGTTCAAGAAGCAATTTGAAGCAAAAATTTCTCGAAAAATTAATAAAAATCGGTTTTAGACCCGCAAATTTTCCAAAAAACGAGAAATGCGCAAACAAAAGTTGCTTGCGCATCTCTCGTGTTTGAGCAATTTTCAGCGAATTTCAGCTTTTTCAGACAGTTTTTCATTATTTTTCAATAAATTCATACGAAAGCAATAAAAACAAGAACTTTTCAATCTTTCATGGCCAATTATTTACAATAAAATCTTCAAAAACCCGTTCTTGACTTATTTCCACCTTACTTTGAAATTAAATTCGCAAGCAATAAATTATTACAGATCTCATGAACAATTTATCAGTAAATGGCACGCAGAATAGTCTATTCGCAAAGCCGACAATAGGAAGAAGTGAATATGGACGGGTCAAAGTGGCGCTGGCACCCGGGAAAGGGTTCATGGACTGGCTGAGGTTGACAGCCAATAAGGTACTGGGAACTAGATATAGAACATAAATATACAAAGCGAAAGTGAAAATTACTGCGTTCGGTCTTATTGAGCCTGAAGACTAAAAAAAATCATAAAATCAGTACGAAAATCAGCAAGAGAGTACTGAAGAAAGAGCAATGAGTAACTGGAAAGCAGAAAAAATCAGTGCAACTTTGAGGCAGAGGACTTTGTAGAGGTTGAAACTACAAACTACAGGTCTTGCCTCTACAAACGCTCGACCGTTGGCTAGATAATTTGTAGAGGCAAGAACGCGCTTCCTACTCGCCGCACTTTGTAGAGGTTAAGTCTACAAACTACAGTTCTTGCCTCAACAAACTGCCGGTGGGAGGGAAGGGGCGCTGGCATTTTGTAGAGGCAAGGTTTTACTACAAACTACAGAAGCTGCCTCTACGAAAAAAAATTGGAATATGAAAAAGAAAAACACACTAGCTTAAAAAAATTAAAAACTAGCCGTCATAAGTTGAGAATCAATTCCAAACTACAAACTACAAACGACACCTTCATGAAAACTAATTCCAATTACAATTTCATCAAAAGCTCACTTTCCCTTCTTGGTTCTCTCTCTGCGTCTCTCCCTCTCTTCTGAATTCCTCTTTTTTTTTGCTCCGACACCCCCCAACACCAATGAAACGCTACACTCTTTCTCCTTCTTTTTTTCTAAAAGCAGCGAAAAATGTGCGTTAAGCTGGGAAAATTCTGGCGGAAGGTGAGAGAAATGATCGATTTTCCGTGAAATTTTTTCTAAATTCATGGTCAAGAATCCGAAATTAGAAGGCTTGATTCCATTTTGACGCATTTTGAAGCGAAATTCAATGAATGCGTTGTTTTATGTCGCTTGGCCTTCACAAAATAATTTTCAGCACCTGACAAAACGAATAACGGGCGGTGTCGACCACGAGGAATTGATGAAGCACAACACACAGGACGATTGTTGGGTACACCTGTTCGGAACGGTATTTATCTCATTCAATTCATAAGAAATCCTCCAATTTTAGCGATTTCCAGGTGTACGACGTCACCAAGTACCTCGAATTCCATCCAGGTGGTATTCCAGAGTTGCTACGTGGCGCTGGTCGAGATGCCACACCTCTTTTCAATCAATATCACGCATGGGTCAATTATGAGAGCTTTCTGAAGGCGTGTGTAGTCGGACCGTTTATTGGCGATTTGACAAAATGTGAGTTGTTTTCGGTGTAAGCCATTTTGTAGAGGGTTAGCGATTATGTAGTCTTTAGCATCTACAATTCCACTGTCGACACGCGCAGTTTGTTGAGGCAACACGCGTTTTGTAGTTTTTGTGCCCTTAGCCTCATCTCCCGGCCGTGATTTGTAGAGGCAAATGTTGTAGTTTGTAGTCGCATTGCCTCTACATTTTCCTGCCGAACGCGCCGACTATTTCGTTCGTTTTGTAGAGGCAAGAACGCGTTTTGTAGCCTTTGTAGCCTTAACCTCTACAATCTTTTTACGGACACGTAAAGACTTTGTAGAGGTAAAAACGCGCGTTTTGTAGTTTGTACCCTTAGCCTCTACAATCTTACCCGCCTACACGAGAGGCTTTTGTAGAGGCAAGAACGCGTTTTCTAGTTTTTGTAGCTTTAGCCTCTACAAACGCCCCTGCCTCTCTACAATTGCTCATTTTAAGCAATAAAGTGTTTTTTTTTAATTTTTAACCAACTCCAATAAAAATGATCATTTCAGTACCCCCTCCTCTTCCTCCAACCACCTCCGACGACACGAACAAACTGGGTGTTCCCTCCTCCATCAGCACACTTTTCAACGCGGATCCATCGGAAAATGGCTTCGGAAGTCGTGTGGAACCACTGGAACCTGACGGAATCTCCATTGAACATGACGACTGGACAGGACTTACCCCTGCCAATGTCATAGTTTCCATGACACCAGTTTTCGTGAAAACCTCAATAAATACCCGAGGAGAGGAGGCGTCCGAAGAGAATTCGCGTCTTAGAATTCTCATTCATCACTTCTGGAAGCCAGCGATGGAGTTTGAGTTTGAGCCGACTCCCAAATTGAATCAAAAGAAATTCCACGTGGAAATCAGGAAGAATCGAGTGGAGCTGCGATTCGATGACGTCGATGCGTCTATAAATGAGATTTTGAGCCGGGAAAAGTGCAAAATCCAGCGACGACCCGGAGTTTCTTATCATTCCACTCAAATTGTGGATTTATATCGACTGAATCATGACACTATTGTATTCAGTTTGGAGTTTCCGGAGCACACCGTCTATCGGATACCAATTGGACATCACGTTTCAGTGAAAGTTCGGAAAGGAAGTTCGTGATTTTATTTTGTTGTATCCCAAACAGTTTTCGTCAAAAACCAAAGAAAAATGCATATTTACAATCAGCACGATGAGCTGGTTCAAAGGACTACGCACTTTTTTGAAATTTGTGCTCAAACATATTTTTAGGGTTAGGTCTTGACACGAAAACCTGGATGCTGCCTTAGTTTTACCAGTTTTTATCGAAATAAGTAGAAAACTGGATATTCAAAACTGAAAATCGAATCTCGGAAATTATTGTGGTATTGGGTCTCACAGCGAAATAATCAAAAAATTTCCAGATGCCGTTCTCTATCGCCCGTACACCCCGATCTCCAATCCTGATCCACGTCGCCTGGACCTGATGATCAAAATCTATCCAGACGGAATCTGCACCCCATCACTATCTCTACTGAAAATAGGAGACGAACTGGAAATTAGTGACCCAATTGGAGAGAAGGATTTCAGTGGATGGACCGAAAACTCACAACAATTGATACTGTTAGCTGCCGGTAGTGGTCTCACACCGATGATTGATATTCTGGAGAGGCGAATTCAAAAGAATCCCAATTCGAAAGTGTTCCTGTTGATGTTCAACAAAACTCGGAAGGATATTCAGACGGGTGGTCTTCCAGAGAATTCAGAAGGCTCAGAAAATTCGGAGGATGGGAAATGGAAGCTGGGAGAGTTTTGGAGGAGATTCGAAGGCGATGAAAGAGTTGTGGTACGTTTTTGATTCAATCGATACGATCGGATTAGGGCCTAATAATCATCATCTAATCATTTGGCTGATATTTTGGGTCTCGTCGTATATTTTACCATTTATTCCTCTCGGACTTCCAATCGAAACCCATTGTAACTCGCCCAATTTTTGTCGGATCGAGATAGGAAAAATATGTTCAGAATGAGCAGATTGAGGTCTTCAAAATAAACCTAAATACTTCCAAGTATCAATTTTTGAGATTTTAGGTTCTGCCACGAAAATCGAAAACTGGTTTTTCTCGGTCAATTTTTCAGCAACTGCTTTCACGAAAGTGATGCTAAATTAGGCGTCTTTTGAGCACGCTCTACAGAAAATTTTTGTCTCATCTGATCTCGTGTACTCCTCTCGAAAAACCATAATTTTTTTCAGCTCAAAAATATCCTATCAGCTGAAGAGCTCGAAGGTCACCTTCACGGTCGAATCACATCGGATCTTCTCAAATCTATCATCCCAATGTCATCAGAATCCCGGAGAGCCTTCATTTGTGGACCCGACGGATTCATTGTCTCCGCCAAATCGGCACTGGACTCTATCAATATCTCTTCGGATCATGTGCATATTTTTCAGGGTTAACAATTATTTTATTATTTTACGTATCATTTCATTTCACATGTGTGTATGTGTCAAATAAATTGCTTCATGAAGAAGAAAAAAGATGGGGGCGTGATTAACAATTTGGTACTTAATATTGTGGGTGGGGGATTTTTATAGCAAGAAATGCACAATTTGGGATGAAAATTGATGGGGAAGGGCTAAAAACCAAAATTTAGTTGGTCTCTATCCTTGGAGAGCTGCCACGTCGCCAATTCTTGAACTTGGCGAATAGACCGGTTGGGGAGAGCACCGAACATTTTCCTGAAATAGTTTTGGTTATTTTTTGACTACATAAATTTTGAAATTTCGGGACCTGTGATCTCGCCACGAAAATCTGAAAGCTACAATATCTAGGTCAGTTTTCCTCTAAATCTTATCAAAATGGGTTCATCAAAACCAGGATGTCAGGATCTTCAAAATGAGTATAGACAAGACTAGGTTTCGTAATTTTCTAGTATTTGTGCCCTGTCCCTCAACTAACCCCCTTCCAAATCATTCAACGGCGCCTTCTTCTTTCTCTGTGAATATCTTCGAATTGCACTATGAAAATCGTCGATTGGATGGTGACGTGGCGATGGTTTTTGAAGGACGACTTCTGGAGCAAACGCCTCCTGAATCTCGGCAACTAATCCCACAAGGAGGTCATCTACATCATGATCCAGAGCCACCGAAATCTCAAAGTGCTCGAATCCCATGGCAGCTTTTGCGGCACGGACTTCTGAAAAACAGTAAATTTGCGATTTTTTTGGTCCAAGAACGACTGTAAAATCTTGAAAATGAACGAAATTACAGTAGTTTAATAGTTGTAGTTTGTAGTCGAGCCTTGCCTCTACAAACCACTACGCCCGCCCCCCCCCCCCTCCGCTCCGGCAGTTTGTAGAGGCAAGAAATGTAGTTTGTAGTCAGATTGCCTCTACAAACCCCCCCTCCCCCGCTCTCGGTTTGTAGAGGCAATTTTTGTAGTTTGTAGTGGCGACTTGCCCCTACAATGCGCCCCTCCCCTACAACGGTTTGTAGAGGCAAGAATTGTAGTTTGTAGCCTCACCTTGTTTCGTAACAGTTCTCTTTCTCTCCAAATCAATTTTATTCCCAGCGACCAGCGTTGGCAAGTTTCGGCATCCAGGACGCTCCCGGATCATCTTCAAAAATCGATTTTCAGATTTTGTAGTTTGTAGTCTAAGCCTCTCACCTCCAAAGCCAACATTGCCTGTTTCCAGCTGGATTTTGAGTCGATACTGTAGACGACAAGGAAGGCGTGCACCTCATTTGTCAGCCAGCAGGGATCCGACATGTCCGATTCGAAGAACACCAGGTCACACTCGACACCACCAATGCAGATGGATACGGTGTTCTCGTAGTCTTCTGGAAAATCGATTTTGAGGAATAGCCTCAAAGGCGCATAGCTTGATTGGGGATCACAGTCTTTGGAAGAGCATAGACTCGCCTCCGGCGCTTCGGCAGACACTTACGAATCTCATCAGCAAATGCATTCTTGTACTCTGAAGTGATCAATTGAGAGATAAGAGAGCTCTTTCCGGTGCCAGTATCTCCAACGACGTAGATCTGAATAGAAATTGGTCAGTTTTGATCAAACCCTTTTGAAATTGAAATATTTAGAATCAGCGTTTCGAGACGATTCAAAAAAATACAGTCATTGCCAGTTTCAGTTTTTTCGTTATGGATCTCGACACGAAAAGTAAAAAATCGTTGTAATTTGGTAAGTTTTGGTCCAATTCTTTCGAAAATGGCATATTTGGACTCAGTTAATCAAGACGATTCAGGAAAGTCTGATCATGACTAGGCTCTGGTGAATTTCAGTTTTAGGTCTTGACACGAAAATCTAGAAGCCGCTGTATTCCGGTTAGTTTTAGTCAGACTCTCACAAAAATGGTACAGTTGGAATCAACGTTTCAAGACAATCAAAATGAGCTTAATCTTGACTGGGTTTTGATTAATTTCAACTTTCGAGATTTCGGGTCCCACCACGAAAGTTTTCAGTCTTACCTTATAGGTCTTATGACTCGTCGACGCATTCGTCAAATCATTGACCGTCATCTTGCTCAACTCATCAATCGGCTCGCTAGCCTCACTTTCACTTCTGGATCCACGAGCAGAGTCCGTGGAAACCGATACGGGGAATGGGGACGGAGACTTGTCAGATTTATAAGTGGGCGTACGTTTACGGCGGAACGAATCGCCACGGGAGACAACGGCTCCTTTTTCGTCGATTTTGAATTGACGGACTCTGGAAATTGCATTTTTTTTTGTTACAGTCAGAATTTGGAAACTGGAAAGCCCTTCAGTGAGAAAGAGGGAGAGGCGGCAGTAACCTCAACGCCCTCCCTCCTGATTTCATTTTGACCTGCGTGGCGTAGTGGTTAGCGCGTTTTGTAATTTTTCAGCGCGGGTTCGATCCCGGTAGGCGTCAATTTTTTTTGTTTTTTTTTCTAACTCACCTTGTATAGTCCTCTGAATCGGGCAACTTCAAAAATCGCTCCTCAGTCCCACTATTCTTGGCCTCTGGCCAAACATCAGTTCTTGGCTCCATGATTCTCGATCTGCAGAAGATGAAAAATTGGATCGGAGTAAAAAAGAATAAATGATTGGGGGACAAATACATCTGGGGCGGGAAGGGAGGAGGAGGAGTATAATTCATATAAACATATATCCACGCCCACTTCTTCAGAGGAAGCGGTCATCATGTGATGATGATCCTTGTGGAGGTCATTGACGTA
Source organism: Caenorhabditis brenneri (assembly GCA_000143925.2). NCBI lineage: Eukaryota > Metazoa > Nematoda > Chromadorea > Rhabditida > Rhabditidae > Caenorhabditis > Caenorhabditis brenneri. The sequence continues at coordinate 924,813 of GL379796.1, read as the reverse complement.
TTGGAAGTAAGGAAAGATGTTTAGATTTCAGAGAAGCTTGGAAAAAAAAGGTTGATCATTGATTTTTTCATTGTGCTTCACAATTTGTGAGGAACGGTGGATTCAGATTCAGCTGGACAGTTTGGGTCCCGACTGGAAAATCTACAGTACCTCCGTCATGTTCAGTCCAAACACAATGAGACTTGGATTTTTGGAATCAGGGCGCCAAGACGGTTCAGAAAAGTATAATCATGCCCATAGTTAAATTTTTCACATTTTGGGTCTCGACACGAGGTACCGTATCTAGGTCAATTTTGGGCCTGGAATCATGAGACCCAAACTTTCTTCATCAGCTCTTTGAGCTCTTCAAAATGAGTATAATCATGACTAGGTTTGGAAAATAGTTGGTTTTTTTGAGTTTTTGGGTCCCGACACGAAAATACAGAAAAAAAAACTCAAATCTGTTCATGACTATACTTTTTCGACCCGTCTTGATTAGCTGAATCTTTCTAGCTAGTTTTCATTGAGATCCGATGAAGGCTAACCGAGATACAGCAATTTTTAGATTTTCGTGTCAAGACCCATTTCCCGAAAATGCTGAAAATTTCGAACCTAGTCATGATTATACTCATTTTGACCGGTTAGACGAGCTGATTTCAACGGACTAGTTTTCATTGAAGTACGATGAAAACTGAACGAATTACATTGCTTTTTAGATTTTCGTGCCGAGACCCAAATTCCGAAAATTCTGAAAACTTGGAACCTAGTTATACTCATTTTGATCAACTCGACGAGCTGAATTCAACTAGCTCAATTCGAAAAGTATCGGAGCAAAAATAGAGATAACGGGGCCTAGAAAATCATAGGAAAACTCACTTCTGAAGTGACGGCCTTCTGGATACTGTCGGTGTGCTCCGACGACGCTCATGTGGTCCAACATCGTCAATGGCCATTCGTCGGACCTGAAACTCAGATGAATTGATTCCCTGAGACCAGTAGGGGACTACAGTAATCTATAGTACTCCTAATAATCTATTCATGAAAAACAGGATTACAATAGGGTGGGTTACCTCGACTTGAAGTAGCATTTCTGGACTGATCAGTTCCGTCATTTTCTGAGAGATTGAGAATGTTTTTGGAATTTTATTTTGAAAAAAGAGAGATATAAGTTGGGGTGGAGAATCAGAGAAAAAATGTTTGTGAGGCTATGATTATAGTGGTATTTTTGGTGGGAAGGGACAGAGCAAAATGATGAATTTATATTTCAAAAAAGTTATTTATAATTTTTTTTTGAATAAAAAACTTCAAGTTAATAATATGGTTTTGTGGTTCAAAAGTGTTGTCGATTGAGTAATATTTTTGAGTCGGAAGATAAAAAATCTAATTCCAAAATTCAGGAAAAAAATGTATGCCGTACAATTACTGCTTATTTAGAGCACTATATCTTGGTTAATTTTTGAATTTTTGAACATTTTATTACTCAAAACCTTCTTGCTAACTCTCAAGACAACGGAGACAGACTGCTCTGAATACAGAAGACCAAGTACTGCACGGTCCTGCCCAGGAGTTTGCGGAACGGATTTCGGAGTTCCGGAAGTTCCGAAAATTCTGAGCTTTTTCGGAACGGAATCCCGACAGGAATATTCCGGTAGAAAAAATTCGTCAGAAAATTCTGATTGGAATTTTCCGAATTAAAATTTTCGGAATCAAATTCCAATCAGAATAATTTTAAAAGACAAGCTGATAAAATGAAAAAATACTCTTCCAAAAATTCCGGAATTCAAAAACCTGAATATTCAGATATTCCGATATTCCGAAGATTTCGAAAAACGGAATATTCCGAGATTCCAGAAATTCCAAAAAAAGTCATCCCAGTCCTGCCGTTACTGATTTTTCGTAATATAAATCGGTTACCTTTCAAAACTTGGAAATGTGGTCAGTTAGATAAATATTTATCAGTATATTTCGAATTGGTTAAACCGGTTTGGTGACTCTCAAGACAACCAAGATATTCTGCTCTGACCTTATAGTAGTGGGAGTACCGATATGTATTTTTTGACCAATTTATATACCACTGTCCTTTTCCTCCTCTTCCGATCAAACGAGACACATATAGATATATCTTAGATCGTGTCAAATGACGTCAAAAAGTGATGGGGGATAAATGTCGGCGGCGCGAAAAAATAAATATTGTAAATTTTGGGGCGCCATTGACCTCATCCCGCCGCCTACCTATATTTATTTTTGACAACAATTAAAAATGTAGACACATTTTTTTCGGGGAGAAAAGGATACCTTTTTGCAAAAGTTCAAGATTTTCGGGTATTGATAGTTTTCAAAGGCGCAAAGCATTGAGAACTTCAACTGAGGTTTGAAGTTGTGTAGAGGGTAAGGATACAAAAACTACAAAACATTCTCTGTCCGAAAACCATCTGGCACACTCGAAAACTGACAAAATTACATTGGGTTTCAGGTGTATTGCTCAGAATAAAAATTGGGACTAACTTTGAAACTTGTGATTCTTATGGAAGTTTCTAGCAGTTTTGATTTGAAATCTGGCATCAGCATGTTTTGATTTTGGAACAACACCCTCCTCCTGAACAATTTATACCAAAAAATGGTTTTTTTTTTTCAAAATATTCCGGCTTTTCTGATTATGACGTTTCTCCCAATCACTACTCTTACCAGAAACCTCAAAAACACAAAAAAAAGAAAAAAAAAGTAAAATCAGTGTCCCAACAATCTCTAGTTTTTTTTTCCTGGGGTAGGGGGACGGAGGGACACCGCTTCTCTAACGAAATTTGCAACGAAAAAGGAAGCAAAAAAAGAGGGGAAGAAATACACGTGAGATGGGGGGAGAGGATACTTCTGAAGACGACGTCTTCCCCTCTGTTTTTGTCTTCTCACTTTCAGACTTTTTTTTTCAACTGGAAATTTGGAAATTCAATTTCCAGCCAGAAGAAGCAGGGAGGGAGAACTGGTTTTTCAGACAGTTTTGGATTTAAAAAGGTTGGAAACCTTGTAGAGGCTTCAACCTTAAAAGGAGGGCTACAAACTACAAAAAATTCCTTAGCCTCTACAAAACCTCATAAGTCGGGTAGCTTCGTCCGTTTTCGACTGTTTTTTGATGGTTTTTGGAACAGAATGATCCCAAGATTAAGGGTTCCCAGGCGATTTGGTAAATACAACTTGTTTTGTAGAGGCTAAAGAAAGACTACAAACTACAATTTCATCTTGGCTTCTAGTAATTTTCTAATCGCTGTAACTTTGCTGTTTTTCAATAATTTACTATGGGTTTTAGACTAAAATGACCACAAAAATAGGGATTTTCAGACATTTTCGAAACGAATATTTGGTCTGTAGAGGCTAAGGAAGGCTACAAACTACAAACGTTCCATTGCCTCTACAAAAATTCTGAACGCTGTAGCTTTGCTTTTTCTCAACATTTTTCGATGGGTTTTGGACCAAAATAATCAAAAAGTTGAGGGTTCCCAATACACTTCGCTTTGTAGAGGCTGGAGAGACTACAAACTACAAAACTTACTAAGCCTCTACAAAAAAACTTGTAGAGGCTAGGTGACCACAAACTACATAGCCAGAGGTCTCTGGAAGCTCAGCAGTCAATACGGGGTCAAAACTAACAACGAAAATCCGAGTTTTCAGACAAAAAAAATATTTCAGAGAGCAGCAGAAAAATCTAGTGGGGCGGCGTCAATCACTTGTTGCTGATTGTTATACCACGTGGAACTACCTATGTTTTTTTTCAACATCTCATAAACCTACAAGGGGGTTTTTGATCTATAAATTGGTTAGTTAACTTTATTTATATATGTTTTTTTTCTTGTGACATGATTTAGTAGTGACAACTGTCTTTCTTTATTGCTATCTCTTTTTTGATTGGAGTACACATAGACACACAATTGTTCTGTCTGGATGGAAGGATAAGAGGTGGTCAGATGACAAGGGAATGATTTTTCGAAATGACAAAAGTACCTCCTAGAGCAAATTGATCTTTAACTTTTCTAAAAACTAGTTCAAAGTTTTTTTGATCCTCCAATTTGAAAGTCAGTTCATTTTTTCTGTAGAAAATCTGTCCGGGGAGTTCAAACTTTTACAGGAAATTTCTATGAAACGATTTCTCAAACGAAAAACAACTTGATCCTATATGAAGTGGAACCTTTCTACAATAAGTTATGTGGGCCTTTAAGAGCTTCCAAGACTGCAATTGAATCAACGGATATCAAAAAGTTGCAACAAAAACTTGATTTTGGAGGATTTCTAAACCCAAAAGCTCATAACCATCGAGCTAGAAATACTGCGAAAACGTGCCTAACCAAAAAAACTTACTCGGCTCAAAGTACCATTATTATTAACAAAGCTAATGATCAAAAAAGAGGTACGTGACATTTACAGAAGAAGTTTATACTTTTTTTTGGAAATTAGTTAAATTAAGGATATATAGTCATTAGGCAAGGACACATTAGAATACAAAACTCAATTATTTGGAGGATATGGTGTTGTTAGAGGATCTGTTTGAGAGTTACAAAAATAGTTGTATGAGAACTCTAATGATAGGTTGAATTCAAAAAAGTCTTACGGAAAATCGCTGAAAACCCTTGATGATGTTAGTTGAAATAGTTCAAAAACTGATGAAGGAATACTAGTTTTAAGGTGGTTTTGAATGTCAGGAGATAATTAACTATAAACCTTCCTTAGCCTCTACAAATGATTTTTACGCATGTTTCACAAGGGAATTCATTCTTGTTCCCACTTTAACTTTTTCTAGAATTTTGGGTACATATAGATTGGACCCTGGAGAATCAGAATCCGTCGTGAAAAGCGGCTAAATACTCACGTGGAGGATGTTGTGACCTAATTTAGAGTTTACATCGCCTATATCTCGCTTCAAAAGAGGTTTTGTGGAGTTTTAAGAAATGTTCGTTGTTGCTCTCGTATATACGAACATTTTCTGACAAATTGGGACCAAACTTTTTTCAGGTCAAAATTCCACCCATGGGTCATAAATCAGAAATTTTGAAAAAAATTTTTTTTTGAAATTTGTAGCATTTTTCAGGTTTCTGAAACTCATATTAAAAAAAAGTTTTAGAAAAAAAATTTCGATCACTGGACTTGTGATCACATTCTGTCAAGAAAAAAGAATCTTTCTTCTCATCAAGAAAGTTTCCAGTCGAATATAGAAGATACAAAAAGAACTTGAAAAGTCAGTCATACCATCTAGTGATCAGGAAAGCCGCTCAATAAAAAAACAAAAATTTTAGAAAAATATCATAACTAGTCGGAACTGAACTCATGTCTTTTGTATTGTATTCCATTCTTCTACCACTGAACCACCGAAGCATGATTTTCTACTGTATATGTTTGGGTAGACTAAACGACGGAATAAAGTTCACGTAAAATCTGATTTTCCACTAGAAAACTTTCCGAGGTCATAACTCAAATCACGTGAACATTTAGCCACTTTTTATTTCAGAAATGGAATCTCCATAGACGATTCTATATGTACCTTGATTTCTAGAAAAAGTTAAAGTGGGAACAGGAAGTACTTCCCTTGTCAGAGGATCCACCATAAAAAAAACGGTTGTGGCTTGGTAGAAATATTGCAGAGCCACCAATATTTGCAGTTTTTCAGAAACTTAACAAAAAAACAATTTAGCCTCTACAAATTTTGAAAAACCGCTAAATCGGAGTTTCGTTTGGGAAAATTATCTAGAAAACAATAGTTTCTTAGCCTCTACAATTCTTTAACTAGTTGACAGTTCGTTATATTTGGAGTAGAAAGGGCGAGAAGTAGCAAGGTTTTCCCAGTCGTTTGAACTGGTTTTGCCGGAATGTCTATCACATAAATTCATGTTTCAAATCATTTCTGATGATTTTTTATCCGATTTCTCATTTTCAAAATGTCTATCTGTGCACCCAGATGTCTGTTCAACTCACCTCGACCATCGGCTTCGGCCGATGCTTGAAACTCTGTGATCTGGCGGGTATATTATTCCTCATGTCTGCAACACACAGGTAACCGTCTCCAGTGAGCAGTTCTCGATGCGTGGAGTCGGTTCTGAAAATATTTTTTTTGTAGAAAAAATTGTTTGAAAAAAAGAATATTCAAATAAAGAATGCCCATGAACTTTTGGAGAAAAGAAAAAAGTTTTCAAAAAAAATTTTTTTTTTGGTGTCGGCTCCCAGGATGAAATATGATAGCTCATAGAGGACAATAGAGATCAAATTGGGGAAGACTTTTTCTTTTTATTTTTTTATCACCCCCAGCCCTCAGGCCCCGCCCCTTTCCCCACCGGAAATACCAATTGTTGTTGTTTTGGTGTTGTTTTTTGAGGGGGTTCTGCAGCTATTTTTATATTTTTTTACACTCGAACAGAGATTTTTTTTTGGTGGAGGAGGAATTTTTTTTGGGTGACAAGGAGAAATCGAACGGAAAAAAAAACAAAAAGGATCAAGAATCTTAAAGGGAGGCCGTAAAAAATGATTGATTAGTTGGGAAGAAAAACTGAAAAATAAGCAAAAATAGTACTGGAATTTCCGGAAATTTTTTTTAAGTGTTCTGAAAACTATTCTTAGAAAACAGAATAGGACATTTGGACAAACAGATGAAGAACAAAAAAATCCAGAAATTCTGGTCCAAAAACCATCAAAAAAGGTTCAAAACTCGCAAAGTTACAGAGCGTTGCAATTTGTAGAGGCTAAGGGTACAAACTACAAGCTTGCCTCTACAAAATGCGCGAGACCGTCGGCGATGTCGGCAGGAACTTTGTAGAGGCTAAGGCTACAAACTAGAAGCTTGCCTCTATAAAGCAATCGGCAAGCCATGGGCGCCTTCTGCGGCGGCCGACATTTTGTGGAGGCTAAGAATACAAACTACAGAAACGAAGGCGCTCTTGCCTCTACAAACTTTCTGCGGTCGGCAAGCAATTTGCAGAGGCTAAGACTACAAACTACAGTTTTGCCTCTACAAAGCGCGCGGCAGTAACTTCACCGCCCTTTATCTGTAATATTGTGGCTCGTGTGGTACTGTGGCTAACACTACTGTTTTCAAATTTTCCAACGCGGGTTCGACCCCGTTGGCGGTCAAATCTTTTTGTTTTTTTTTTTGTAAGTCTAGAAAATTGAAATTTTGGCCTAGTTTTGTAGTTTGTAGTGCTCCGCCTTCAGAAACCGGCAAGTTGAAACATTTGAAATCCTCTTCCCATCAAACTACTACTCTTGTACAACACAAAGGCAATAAAAATCTTTGTGAAAGTGACGTAGGCTTCCCCAATTCTACTACTACTACTTATTCTTCCTCTTCTTTCCTCCTCATCACGCTTCCAAGGGAAAAGTTTCGAAAAATGGAAGAGGGAGGGCCTAATCCTGTGGGAAAGTGCACTGGAGATTTCAGGGGAGGAATGGGAAGTAGAATAAAATATAAAAAGAAGGGGGAATGGAGGGAGGACAATGGGAAAAGTTTTGGAAGAGAGAGTGAGGAACATCTTCAGGTTTATAGAGGCTAGGAGAGAGACAACCTAAGTTTTGGTGGTCTCAAAAGTTATATGATTTTGGTAAAATTGTTAGTTTTCGAGCTATTTTGACGGTTTTCAGACCAAATGATTATTGTAGTGGTGCAATTTGTCACGGCTTAGCCTCTACAAGCAGGAAATACTCATCTCAAAATACAAAAATCAACGAAAACTGCCGAAAACTAACGAAGTTACAGCGTTTTGAAGTTTTGTAGAGGCTAAGGAAGTATCGTAGTTTGTAGCCGGTTGGCCTCTACAAAACTCAAAAGTGATGTGATTTCGTTAGTTTTTGAGCGTTTATACTGATTGTTGGGCCTAGTTGACCGGAAGCTTCAGTATTTTCTGTTAGCTTTCTTTCGAATTCTACAGTTTTTATATTGCTGAAACTTTCAACTCAAAAAATGAAACAAATCTTTAAAAAAACCGTCTCAGCACCCATTTTTCTTTCAAAAACCATCAAAAACGTACAAAACTAGTAAACTTACAGCTATTTGTAGAGGCAAGAACGGGTGTTTTTGTAGTTTGTACTATATGCCTCTACAAAACTTCAAATAGCTCTGAATTCGCGAGTTTTGGTAGTTCTAACTGCTTCTTAGACCCCCCCCCCCCAAAAAAATGAGAGAAAATCACTCATTCTAGGTCCAAAATACGCTAGCACAACTAGGTCGACTCGTAGAGGCTAAGAACCGCTTAGCCTCTACAAAAGTTTATACGAAATTAGCTTGGGACCCTACAATCCTATCGGAAGTGACGATAAAGTTTTTGAATGAAAGAGAGCGAGAGAGAGAGAGAGAATATTGAAATAGAAGTGTTGAATGGGGTGGTTGGGGGCTCTTCTCTTCCTCCCCGGGAGCACACAAAGACGAACATTTTGAAGCTGCAGGAAGAATGGGAGGGAGAGAGAGTGGTCATAATTTTACTACACAATGTATTGGTTCGAATGAACTTGGGGGGAAATCTGAGAAAGGGAGAGAGTGTGCTGAAACGAGAGATTTAGAGAAAACCCTTTTTGAAGGGCTACAGTAGCCAATGATGACTCATCATTCGATGGCTAAAAATAGATTTTTGGGGAAAAGGAAAACAACAAAAAATTTGAAATTCCAGGAGAAAAATGGCAACAATAATTGAAATATAGCGTGCTTCTTGAAGAATAGGTGATTGATTAAAATTTTTTTTGGCGAAACAACAAAAAAAGCATAACAAAAAATTAGATTAGAAGACAAAAAAAAATGTTTTCAGGGGCCATAACAGGTCAAAACCTATGGAAATCAGACTAAAAAAAAAACGATTTTGCAGCTAGTTTTGTGCTCAAAATAGGTGAAAAACAAGTTATGTAGAGGCTAGGGAAGGCTACAAACTAGAAATTCCCCTTAGCCTCTACAGAAAGCTCAAGATCCAGACGTAATGGTCATAAATAACAATTTTTGACGTTTCGAACAATCGAAAATTACAGGAACTCACTCGTAGAGGCTAGAGGCTTAGCAGCCTTTTTCAGCAGCCTTAGCCTCTACAAAAATCTCTACAAAAGGCTCAAAGACTAGGCAAATTTGCTCGAAAACCGTTGTTCTCTACTGATATTAAGCTCAAAACTATCCAAAATTCTTCGAAAACCGCTCAAGATTCAGTTTTGTAGTAGCTTAGCAGCACCCTTAGCCTCTACAACGCTAATCAGCCCAAACAACTCCATTTTTCACATTTTGAGTGCTCAAAATCTGCCTAAACCTGCCCCAAATGCACTTTTGAAAGATGAAAAAGAGGGATATGAAAGAAGAAGCGTTCACCAAGAGAGAGAGGAGAGGATAAATGAGGATGGGTGGTGGTTGTCCTTGAAGAAGAAGCGAGGCAAGAAATGAGGTCAATTTGAATGGCAGATGACACTTTTAGTACCCAAACGGAGGGGGCTCTTCTTTGAAATCAAGGACTCCTCGGGAAATGAGGAGGATTCGAATGAGAATGAGTCAATATGAGTCACAAGGAGAGAAGAGATATGTGCAAATTGTCTTCGAATTTCGAGTTTTGGGGTTTGAGATAGAAAGAATGGTGTCATTTTAATCAAAACGGTTACCCTAATTCTAACCGTTCTCAAGATATATCTAGTCAAAGTTGGGCAACCCTGAAAACAAGAGAACGGGAGCGGAAGGCTCTAGTCAAACTGAGTCCGATTAGTGATACCTCAAAAGGCGTTGCAGATAGCCGTTCGAGACTAACTGAAAAATTGTTCAAATTTTGAACATTTGTGTAGTTAAAATTTTTCTTCTATCTCTAACCGTTCTTGAGATACAGCTGCTTGAAGTAAGGCTACTTGGGAAAAGGGGGGAGAGGAGGTTAGTCACCATTGAGAGCCGATAACTCAAGAACGGTCAAAGATAGAACTTTGATGTTAACTGAGAAATTGTTTGAAATAAAATTTCGAACAACTTTATAGTGAAAATCATTCTTCTAACTCTAACCGTTCTTAATTTATAGCCTGGCCAAAACGAACTAAGATTATTCAAAATCAAATTTCCCATCACTTCTCACTTGATACCATAATTCTGTCTTTATCAGATCCTGACATACCACAGGTCAAAGCTGAAAAGGGCTCACGGTTCACAGTTTCATCACAACAATTTCATTTCAAAACTCCCTAGTTCCCAAGTTCTCTTAACGAGGAACACCCCGGAATGAGTCAGTTGCTTCTTACAAATTACCCCTCTGAGAAGAAAGAAGAACATAAATTTTATTGAGGGAGGAGGAGGAGTGAAGAACGTTTCATTCTCAGTTTAAACTTGATCTATTCGTATTCCTCTTCTGCCACTTGATATATATTCAGATTAAAATGAACAGATAGATAGGAGATGGAGGTGCAATCTGAGGACATTACATAGGTTTTCAAATTGTGATAGAGGATATTTGGGATGAGGGAACGGAAGGAGAAATGAAAACATATTTGTAGAGGCTAAGCACCTACAAACTACACCGTTGCCTCTACAAAACTAAAAAACACTGTAACTTTATCAGTTTATGATCGTTTTCAATGGGGCTTGGACTAAAAATTAGCAAAATTTCAGTTTTCGAGCAACACGGGGGCCTCAGAATCACTAAGAACATGAATTTTGTCGTCTGGCATTGCTTAACCTCTACAAAACTGAAAACTTCTGTAACTGATCGCTTTTTGACCAGTTTCTGTCCGTTCTTCATTGGTATTGTATCCAAAAGTTTCGAAATTTTCTAGGTCAAAAACCACCAATAAATCTCGAAAACTGTAGTCGAAATTTGCTCAGAATAAAATATAAAAATCTCTGAGAAACATGAAACATGGCTCTCTCTTCAAAATCCAATAATGCATATCCCTCTCAAACATATAAGAAGAACTGAATTTCAAAAGTTTAAATTTCATATTTTAAAACAGCATTTTGACGAATATTCTGGTAATTTTTCCAGGAATTACATCAATGAGCGGCGAAATCATAAAACTCTGATTTTTCTCAAAAATTCCACAGATTTATCTAGTTTTTCCACTTAATATCAAGACTCTGTTAATTTCAGTTATTTATGACTACTTTTCCATGAAATACTTCATAAAATCAAACACCAATCAAGAGCAGAATGATTTATTACAATTCAAAAAAACAAAACAAAAAAGTAGAACAATAGATATAAGAAACAAGAAAGAAGAGCAAGGAAGAGGTGCTTCCCAGATTCTACCGCCGAACGATTCTGTAAAACTCCCAGATTTGACCGCCGAACAATTCTGTGTACGTGTAAAATTTTTTATTGCCGTGAACTTTTTTGAGAGTCTCACAGAATTGACCGCCGAACAATTCTGGGGGCCACAAAAAGGAGAAAAAAAAGAATACTGACGTGACCTTCCAACAATAAATTGGAAAAGCGACGCACAGCACTCTATTTTTTTGTGAATCGAGAAGCTTCTGGAAGGAAAGAAATCGGATGAGTTTGCAAGCTTCTGGATCGTTTTTCTTGGTTCTAATGACGAATCCGACCAATAATGGCAAATTTTGATCAGGAAACAATATATCAAACACAGTGAGTACGAAAATTCAGTTTTGATAAAAGTTTTTAATGTCAAAATCAGACCAACCTTCGGAATTTTCCGATCTATATTAAGTAATCTGATTGTGACATAAGCTTGTTTTGTATTTTGTCTTGTTCAAATCAAATTCTATATTTACTTTTATCAAAACTGAATTTTCGTACTCACTGTGTTTGATATATTGTTTCCTGATCAAAATTTGCCATTATTGGTCGGATTCGTCATTAGAACCAAGAAAAACGATCCAGAAGCTTGCAAACTCATCCGATTTCTTTCCTTCCAGAAGCTTCTCGATTCACAAAAAAATAGAGTGCTGTGCGTCGCTTTTCCAATTTATTGTTGGAAGGTCACGTCAGTATTCTTTTTTTTCTCCTTTTTGTGGCCCCCAGAATTGTTCGGCGGTCAATTCTGTGAGACTCTCAAAAAAGTTCACGGCAATAAAAAATTTTACACGTACACAGAATTGTTCGGCGGTCAAATCTGGGAGTTTTACAGAATCGTTCGGCAGTAGAATCTGGGAAACACCTCTTCCTTGCTCTTCTTTCTTGTTTCTTATATCTATTGTCCTACTTTTTTTTTTGATTTTTTGAATTGTAATAAATCATTATTTTAATCAATCATTTTACTGTACTCATATGAAAAGTTCTTCACTATCATCAGAAAACAACCTACTATTGGATCACAGCTAGAAGTGTTCCATCAGTTTTTAAAAAAAATTTCAAAAATCTTGTTTTTTCTGGCTCTAAGCGAAAAATTTCACAGAAATTCCACAGGTTTCTCGAAATACTTTAAACTCTGAAACTCCCAGAAATATTGAAAAAAAGTGGCTTTACAAGTACAAAATTTAAACTTTTGAAATTCAAGTTGTCTTATATGTAATATTGTCCCCCGAGAATTCCAATAAATCACAAATCATTGCTCAATATTTCTCTCTTCCACTTCAAAAGGGGCCAAAAAGAGGGAAAAGAATCGCATGATGTCCTCCAAAAAACACATTTATCCATATTCTACTATATATAGGATGACCCGAAATTGAGTCACTTCAGTTCCCATTGAAAAAGAGAGAGAGAGAGAGAGAGATAAATAAAAATAGAAAAACGAGAGAGGAAGATAAACAAATAAAATTTGGAAAATTTATTCCAAAATATATTTTTTATTTTCGGTTTTCTTTGGGTTCATGACGTCACTGAGGCCCAGTAGACAGCTGGTCAAATTTGGAAGAGCAGGAGAAGCTAATTTGAATTCTGGGAGGTCCATTTGGAAGAGAGAGAGAGTGATGCTTCCAAAAAATTAGAAAGAAAAATCCAGAATAAAAGTAGTTTGTAGTGCCAAAAATTGAGAACATCAAAGTTGAAAACTCATTGAAAAAGCTTGAAAACTAATCAGCATTTTTAAGTTTTGTAGAGGCTAAGGGTACAAACTACATATAATGGCGCAGTGCCTCTACAAAATGCGCGAGACAGTCGGTGGGGTCGGCAGGAACTTTGTAGAGGTTAAGACTACAAACTACCAGCTTGCCTCTACAAAGCAATCGGCAAGCCATGAGCGCCCTTTGCAAACTGCGGCGACCGATGTTTTGTAGAGGCTAAAGGTACAAATTACAAAAACGCGGGTTCTTGCCTCTACAAACTTTCTAAAAGATTTTGGTTGGCTTTTGGACTGGAACAGTCGGAATTTCAGGTATTTTGAGACCTTGGACAAAAAATCGGAAAAATTCAGAACCCAAGAATCCTGCTGGATCGAGAAAAGGAACCCAATAAATTGGGAAAAGAAGAGACCAACCACGAGTTGTTCTTCTACTTTTTTTTCTTTTTTTTTTTTCTCCGAAAATTGAATTTCTTCCACTTTACTGGGTTTTTTTTAAGAAGTAGAAGGAAAAGAAGAAGCGTTTTTTGGTATTATTACGTTCCATTTTCTCCCCCCGAAAAGGACCAAGAAGTACTATTTCAGATTCAGAAAAAAAAACTCGAAAAAAAAATCACAAAAACCAGATAAAAACCTATATTTTCAGAAAAAAACCGAGTAAAAATGACAAATCATTCAAAAAACCTCCCACCTCTCTATCTGACTCAAAACCTAGTCACATCTAGCTGAAAAACTTCCAGAAAATCCAGGCTAAAATCCCAAAAATCAGCTCAGCTTTGGCTGAAAATCCTGAACAGAGATTTCCAGAGAAATATGTCAAAAAATGATGAGCAAAAATCTTCTTGAAGAGGAAAAAAGGAAAAGTTTCGGGAGCAACATAAAAAACACTAATCCCTCCTCTTGCCGTTTTGACAGAGAAAGAAGGAGCTTTAATGACGTGGCATTATTCCGAAAAAAAGAAAAAAAAGAAGGAAATGTCAAAAGAAGGATTAAACAAGAAGAGGAAGGTGCAAAGATGACTTTTGGTAGGTCAAAAACAAAAGGTTTTGTATAGGCTAAGCGACAACAAACTACAGAAATGAAGACGTTCTTGCATCTACAAAACCCCTTATCAGGGTGGGGTTTGTAGAGGCTAAAGCTACAAACTACAAGCTTGCCTCTACAAAGCAATCAAGCGCCAAGAGCGACCTCTGAAAGAGGCTAATAAACAGCAAACTGCAGACTCTAGCCTCTCCAAATTTCAAAAAATCGTAACTTCATAAGGTTTTGTTCCAAATACCCCAGAGCTGGAGAGGCTAAGAGGCTACAAATTACAAAATATTCTTAGCATCTACAAACCACAAAATCTGGTGTAAATTCGATAGATTATGACCATTTGGATGGTTTTGGATCTAAGATGAATGAAATTCAGCTTGGTAGAGGCTAAAGGATTTTTTGTAGATTGTAGTTTCCTAGCCTCTACAAAAATCCAAAATTTCTGTTAGCTGAATTTCAAATTTGAAAAAATAGCAAAATTTCCGCTCATTTTTGTCAAAAAAACCTTCAAAAACCGTCGAAAGCTAACCAAGCTACAGCGATTTGAAGTTTTGTAGAGGCTAAGCAAAAGTTGTAGTTTGTAGCCGGACCTTGCCTCTACAAACTCCTCCCCCCCCCCTCACCCGGTTTCGCCAGGCAATTTTCTAAAGACTAAGAAAAAAAAGTAGTCAGCAACCTAAGCCTCTACACCATCAAAAAAGCTTAAAATCTCAAAAAAAGTGATGTTAAGCTCACCAATCCTTTTTGGTTTTTTGTTTTTTTTTTGTTCAACTTTGAACAAAAAAAAACAAGAAAAGAAACTAGGGGAGGGGCTATCAGGGAGCCGTGGGGTGCTCAGGATAATTAGATTAGAAATTGACTAGGAAGGAATTGGAGCAAAATTGAAAAGAAACAAAAGAAAAAAATGGAAAGGAAGCGACAAAAGTGAGGGTGGAGGAGAATCTTCTATTTGGACGTACAAGAGTTTGAGTACTGCATGTTCAGAGCAGAATATCTCAATTGTCTTGAGAATTATCAAAATGTGGTCAACGAGAGGAATATTTATCAATTAATTTTGAGTATTTTGTTAGTTTACAACTTTTTGATTACTTTTAAGACAACTGAGATATACTGCTTTGAACATGAAACACCGGATGCAGCATGGTCTATGAAGTACTACATGTTCCAAGCAGTATATCCCGGTTGTCATAAGAGCTATCAAGATGTAGTCAACTAAAAAAACATTTATCAATTAATTATAAAAATTTTATCAGTTAAAACCTTGTTGATAGCTCTTGAGGCAACTGAGATATACTGCTCTGAACATAGGACATCGCACACTACATGGTCTATGGAGTACTACGTGTTCAGAGCAGTTTATCTCGGTAGCCTTAAAAGCTATCAAAATTTGGTCTACTAAAAAAATGGTATCCTACTAATTTTACACAATTTATTAGTTAAAAACTTTTTGATAGCTCTTAAGGCAACTGAGATATGCTAAATATAGTACTGGGTGAGCCGCCGCTGTTATAGTTCTTACGGTAGTTTTGAGGTCCGTTGACCAAAGTCTTTTTCAAACTTCTATTTTCAAAAAAATTAAACACTACAGAAAAGTCTTCATCGGAAAACGTGACAAAATGAAAAAATAGAAAAGCGCACAAAAAATAATCCATTGTGGGAAAATTGGGAGTGTAAAACTCCCAAAAATCTTCCAATTTATATGACCATTTTCTCCCTTTTTCTTCACTTTTTTATTGTTAAAAATGCGTAGGAAAAACGAGAGAGGGCGAGAATTAAGTGTTGGTCAACAACACTTAAAGGATAACTCCACCCAATGGGAAAGGATGAGTCAGTGGATGGAGCTGGTAGAGAACAAGATAGATGAATGATAATAAGTAATTTTTATTGGTCAAGAACTCCTATGAGATACGATAATGGAGATCAGTAAAGGGTCAAGTGTAGTGATTGATAGGAATTGATGAATGAGATCAGTTTGAGATTAGATTTGTAAAGGACAAGCGCCTCGATACCGTATAAAGCTTAACCTACTTTTGTAAGTTTTCGGCTAGTTTTGGTGGTTCTTCGATCAAAATTTTGGCGAATTCACAGCGATTTTCAGTTATTTAGAGTCAAAAATGACTACAAATTACAAAACGATCTTAGCCTCTACGAACCGAAAATGACCGTAATTTGGTTTGTTTTTGGATGATTTTGATGATATTTGGATGAAAGGGCTGATGAAAATTCGCAGAGGCAAGAATGACTACATAACTCCCTGAGATTCTACAAGACTGGAAACCCATTGACTGGTCATTGACCGTTTTTGATGGTTTGTTTTGACTAGAATGAACAAAATTACAAGAACCCTGAAGTTTAATTTGACTAGTTGGCTCAAAAAAAAGCTTGAAAATCCACAGCAGTTCCAAGTTTTACAGACTGACTACAATATTTCTTAGCCTCTACAAAACTCGAAACCGCTGTATGTCTGGTAATTATGACCGGCTTTTAATAGGTTCTAGTACAAAATGAACAGTTTTGTAGAGGCTAATTCCTGAAAATTCTAGTTTTGTGGATTTTAGACTAATTTGTAGAGCGAAAAATGTGGTATTTCTAGGTCTTCAAAACAAGTAGAGGCTAAGATCTTCCGACTACAAACTACAGTGTCCCTTAAGTCTTACGCTCCAATAAAATGGTCATGTGACCCTATCCCCAATAAATCAAACGATTTTATTTTGCTGCTTGCTTCATGGAAAAAGTGGAACAGCTTGTCTTTTATTTGTTTTTCGATGCCATCATCATCATCGTTTTCTCATAAATTTCATTCCTACCCCATCTCGATTAAAAGAAAACAAACTGGAAAATTGACCAGGAGTTCCTCCTGGAGGGGAATAGGAAAATGAATAATAAAATGATGAGGAAGGAAGAAAAAACAAACCACTTCATGAGCAAAAACACTTCATAAGTGGGGATGGAATATTCCAACAGGGAAATGTGTTAGTCATTGTTCCGGTTCTCCAGTTCATGGTCTGTAATCTTTTAAAATCACTGGCCCAGCATTCCAAAACTGGTGGCCTAGGATTCCAAAATTCTGGTGGCCTATAATTCCAAAGTCTTAGGCCACAAAAGTTAGGCGGTCAGACTTGAAAATGTAAAGAATTAGTGTTAGTTTTGGACCGTTTTTGGTGATCTATAGGGCAAATTATTTCAATTTTTGGTCTTCTGAACTCGGGAAGTTAACATTGAGCTCCCAAAACTACAAGATGTTCAAGTTTTGTAGAGGCTAAGAGGACTACAAACTACAACTCTTTCTTAGCCTCTACAAAACCTAACTTGGCTAGTTTATTGCCGTTTTTGACGGTTTTTGGGCCAAAATTCTCCTATTTTTGGCTTTTTGACACCCTAAAATAGGTTTAAGTCACCAAAACTTCAAAGTGTTCGAGTTTTTGTAGAGGCTAATGGGACTACAAACTATAACGGTTTCTTTGCTTCTACAAAATCTAACTTGTTGAGTTTTCAACCGTTTTTGACGTTTTTTGGACCACAATTTTCCTATTGTTGATAGTTTTTTGACCTCCTAAAATACGTGCAAGTCACCAAAGAGGAACATGTTCCAAACTGTAAATTCCCAAAAAAAAAAGAAACCATCATGGATAAAAAACGGGCGGTATGCTGGGAAAAGTATGACAAGGGGGCGAAGGGAAAAAAGTTCTCGCACAAAGTTTCCTGTCTCCCTGTCTCTCCCACCTCTAAATCAAACAAAACAGTATACTAACAGAGGGATTTGTCTGCGTCTCTCCTATCCCCTATACTATTTCTCCGGAAGATCGTGGCGATCGAGTGGTAGTACTGGGAGAAGCTCGGGAGGTTTTTTTTTCGATTTTTGAGATTATATGTACAAGAGGAAAAACAATTTAAGTACAAGACAGAGAGAATGGGAGAGAGTATGGGAATTGAGGAGGGTGCAGAGAAAAATAGAGGGGGATGACCTTGGGAAAATCCCAGGAACAAGTTGGTGGGGCAGAAGTACTTTTGTCTTTGGTCTAGACTTTGAACAATTCTTTTCTCTTTTTTTTTCTGGAAAACTTTACTCTTAGGGCAAAAAAAATTGAAATTTTGAGTTTTGGGTCTCGGCACGACTACCGTATCTCGGTGAGTTTTTGACTCAAAATAAATGAAATTGATATAGTTCGAATCAACTTTAGAAGACGATCAAAATGAGTATAACCATGCCTGGATTCCACGAAATTTTTATTTTTGGGTCCCACCACGAAAACATAAAATCTACCGTATCTCGACCAGTTTTTGTCGGTTTTCAAGAGAAACTAGATTTTCAGAACCAGCGCACCAAGACGGTCAAAAGGAGTATAGTCAAAACTAGGTTTTACAAAATTTTGATATTTGGGTCCCAACACGAAAACACAAAATCAAAGGTATCTTGATCAGTTTTCGTCGGTTGGCAATGAAAACTAAAATTTTAGAATCAGCGCGAAAAGACGGTCAAAATGAGTATAATCATGACTAGGTTTTAGAAAAATTTTGATTTTTGGGTCCCACAACGAAAACAAAAAATCGACAGTATCTAGGGTAGTTTTGGCCTACAATCAATGAAATTGGTATAGGTGGAATCAGCGCAAAATCACGGTCAAAATGAAAATAATCATGACAAGGCTTTGAAGTTTTTTTGAGTTTGAGTCCTACCACGAAAATACAATATATACCGTATCTCGGTCAGTTTTGACTCAAAATTAGTAAAACTGATATAGTTGGAATCAGCGCAACAAGACGGGCAAAATGAGTATAACCATGACCAGGTTTTACAAATTTTTGATTTTTTGGGTCCTACCACGAAAACACAAAATCTACCGTATCTCGGTCAGTTTTTGTCGGCTGGCAATGAAAATTAGAGCTTTGAAATCAGCGCAAAAAGACGATCAAAATGAGTATAATCATGTCTGGGTTTCCCGAAATTTTGGTTTTTGGGTCTCACCAGGAAAACACAAAATCTACCGTTTACTCAAAAGCCACGAAAATCGAAAACCAACACTTATTTATAGAAACCTTTGCTCTAAAAATAGAACACTTAGAACACAGATTCCTCAAACCAAACCAAAAATAAATAGGGGATCACCTGTCAAATAATGTAAAAGAGTAATAGTATAGTAATGGAATGTTGCGAACA
This sequence comes from Caenorhabditis brenneri, assembly GCA_000143925.2. Classification (NCBI taxonomy): domain Eukaryota; kingdom Metazoa; phylum Nematoda; class Chromadorea; order Rhabditida; family Rhabditidae; genus Caenorhabditis; species Caenorhabditis brenneri. The sequence continues at coordinate 905,714 of GL379796.1, read as the reverse complement.
CGAGTTGAGTAAAAATGGGCGGAGCCTAGAGGAGTAATTTGAGCCGTTCGTATGGAAAGAGAGAAGGAGATGAAACTAAAAACGTGAAAAAGGTGAAAAGTACGAATGAAAAAATGTGTTGAGAGGGGTATGGAGGAGGTGAAAAGTTCAATTCAGCTCAAGGAGGGGGAGATCATTGAACTAAGTCATTTCTGAGGTTCCCTGCTCCCAGAAATCAAATTTTTGTAGTTGCGAAAAAAGGATAAAAGAAAAAAAGCCTCTACAAAATTTCAAACGCTCATAACTCGCTTCAAAATGGTCCGAATCTATCAGTAAAAAATGGAAAATGGTCAGAAAAATGTGATAAAGTCAAAGAAACAAGATTGGGGGCTCATTATTCCATGCCAATCTTAAGTCAATTCTACTGAAAATCGCTAAAACCTTTCCAGTTACAGACGATTTCACTGGACCAAAATCATAAACCAACCATCATTTTTTTTCTAGACATTCAAAAATTCCATTAACGTGTTTCCCAAACTAGTTTCTTTCACCTGAG
>GL379796.1:883000-905169 GCA_000143925.2 Caenorhabditis brenneri | reverse complement strand
AATTGAGCGGAGTTTTCGAAAAAAAATTTGACTGAGGAAAATCCTGAAAGAACATTGGAAAAAAGCACAGATTTTAACTCGAAAATCATCGAAACTAACTAAAACTGATCAAGTTTTGGTTTTGTAAGAAACTAAGAAACTCTTGTAGTTCGTATCCTCGAAAAAACTGAAAATCGCTGTAATTTTGTCAGTTTTTAAGCTATTTTGATGGTTTTTGGACCGTAATGATCAGAATTTCTTGCACTGGTAACACAGAAAGTTTTGTGAAGGTTTGTAGAGGCTTAGCAAGTTGTATGGTCCTAAGCCTCTACATAACTTTGGATCGAAGTGAAAGCAGATTTCTCCGACTCTTTTTGTTTTTGAAAATGAACAGCCCAGAAATTTGGAAAAAAATTGGTCAAAAAATCATCAAAAACTGTCAAAAACTAGCAAAATTATAGTGATTCGGAGTTCTGTAGAGGCTTAGGAATTTTAGTAGTTTGTGGTTTCCTAGCCTCTACAAATCCAGAGTTCCTAGGAAAAGTTCAAAATTACTGCACATTTTGATCAAAAAACCTTCAAAAACCATCGAAAACTAACCAAGTTACAGCGATTCGGAGTTTTGTAGAGGCTAAGCGAAAAGTTGTAGTTTGTACCCGCGGCTTGCCTCTGCAAACTCCTCTCCTCCTTTTCGGGAAGCAATTTTGTAGAGGCTACGGGTACAAAAACTACAAAATGAACGCGTTGCCTCTACAAACTCTCCTCCCGTCGGCAGGCAATTTTGTAGAGGCTAAGAAAAAATAGTCAGCAGCCTAAGCCTTATCCTTACAAGGTCAAAAAACCGCTGCAAAAGCGTTCCATAGATCAAAAAGTGATGAGATTCTCCCTCCAAAAGATCCGAAACCAACTGCTCTCTTCCTCTCCAACATCAACATGATAATAAAGAAGAGACACTAGACTAGTAGTGTGTGGTCATCATCATTCTCCTCCATCATCAGCTGGAGGTTCCTCCAGTAGGCGGAGCCATAGGGACCCGTTGTAATAGTAACGTGAAAATTGAGATATTCCCCTTCTCTCCCTTTGGAACCCCCAACTTTTTGTGTGTCGGAATGTCTTTTGAAGTTATTATGTGTTTTTGAAAGAAGAAGGTGGTTATTACGTATAGTAGGTGTATATTTGAAGAGAGCCATTACAACTCTTTTATGATTGGAACAAGAAGGGAGGAACAGGTGATAACGGGGGGGGGGGGGGGCTAGAATGGGATTTGGTACCCTACGAACATCAAGAATCATGGATTGAAAAATTGGGGAACTGGGTTTCAAGGGAATGAAAAATGCTATTAGAGACTTGCCATCAAAAATGGACTCCAGGTTTTGTAGAGGTTGTTATTTCGGTCTGTTTTGTATGGCTTTTGCAACGAAATTTGGAAAATTTTGGAAGTGAGCCAATCAAAAAAAACTTGCACCTTCTTTCAATTTTATAAGAAATCGAAGCTCAAATCAAGTTCGAATAATAAAGTCGCAAAACCAAAGGAACTGGTCAAAAACTGGCTCAAACCCCCCATAAAACCTTATTTCTCATTGAAAACTCATTAAAAAATGAACAAAATACGCCAATTTTCAGTTTTGTAGTGGCTGAGAAACGCTTGTAGTTTGTAGTCGCTTTGCCTCCAGAAAACCGTGAGAACCCGTAACTTTGATAGTTTTCAATCGTTTTTCGAAATGGTTTTTAGATCAAATTGATGATGAGAACTTGATCAAAATCTGACCGATTTAATAGTTTGTTGAACAAGAACGTTAAAAGAGATTGAGTAAGATGGTAGGTCAAAACTCGAAATTAGTCGGATTCTCTTGACTTCTGAGAAATCTGACTTCTGGAAAAACATATAAACAGTTTGAGAGCTAAAAATGCAGTACTTCTGGTTCAAAAAACATCGAAAACGCTCTAAAACTGGAAAAGTTACAAGTTTTGTAGAGGCTAGGGGTACAAACTACGTGTTGCCTCTACAAAAGGCGCGAGACATTCGGCCGGGTCGGCAGGAGCTTTGTAGAGGTTAAGGCTACAAACTACAATTCTGCCTCTACAAAGCAATCGGAAAGCCATCAGCGCCCCCTGTAAACTCGTTTTCCTCTACAAAAACAAGTTACAGAAGTTTCAAGTTTTGAAGAGGCTAAAGAGGTTTTGTAGTTTGTACTTTCTAAGCCTCTACAAGAACTTGACCACAGATCAAATGAGACGAAATGGATCATAGAAACTGTGAGAAGAAGTGAATTCTACGTGTCATTTTCGAATTTATTCTCGAAATTTCTATAAAATATTCAAAACTAATCAGGGTAATAGAGGTCTTTACAACACCCTAACAACAACGAAATGAAGAATTTCTGATTTTGATGGGAATTATTCATTCATATTGAAATCTAATTAGATCATGACTAACCTTACTCCATTTCAACGGAATTCAAACATTTCAAATCATAAAATCCCGACACTAACCTCAACTGTGAGACCAACATCGGATCAAAACTGCGAACCTCCTGTAGTCGTGGATGACATCTCCGCATTATCTGTGGTGTCATTGGAGTGTAGATGACGTTGCCGGTGGCAATGTCATCTGGAGAGGCGGGAAGTTGACGACGACGATGGATACTCATCTTTCTGGAAATTGAAAGAGAATGGGATTAGTTGGAGTGAAAATGGAAGATCGAGGAGAAAAATGAAGACGTGAGGAATTGGAAGATTCGTGAAGGAAGTGGGGAGGATGGGAGAATACTGTAGTTCTTTTGAAGAGGCTAAGGAACTACAAACTACAACAATCTCTTAGCCATTGCAAAACTTTGAAACGCTGTAACTTTGCTCTAGTTGCTGACCGATTTTGATGGTTTTTGGTCTAAAAAATACAGTTCAACGGGTATTTAAGGAAATGAATTCTTTGAATTTTCAGAATTTTAGAAGATCCGTCAAATGCCCAATGAGCCTTCTACTAATTCTAGCAAAACGAATTGATACTGATCCACTAGAGTTTGCAGAAGTTAAAGGTCCAAACTGTAAACTGCAAAAAATAACTGAAACCCATCTTTTAAAAATTTCGAATCACTGACAGATTCGAATCTCCAAAAATCAATTAAAATCAAGTTTCGTAGAGGATGAAAAAGTTGAGTAAGGTTTCAACCGCTTAGCCTCTACAGAATACAACACCGATGGAACTGTGTGAGTTCTATACCAACTTTCATGGATTTTCAAACGAAAGTAGTGTAGTTTGATGCGGTTCCAAAACGTCATAAGCGGAAACTTTTAGAAACTTTGAATCTAGCAAGAAAACGATTCGAGTTGGCCAAACAATTCATGATTACATTTTTGTACAGGCTCTGCTTCAAACGGTTCCAGAAGTATTCTTTAATGAAAAAATCATTGGAAATCGTCATGGCAATTTATCGAAGTTCTGAAGAGGCTAAAAAACGCTCACAGGTTTTAGTTTCTCAGCCACTAACTCATCTGGTTAAAATGCCAATAATTAGAATCAAAAACGGCTCAAAACTCTGAAAAAAAAAATGAATACATCTCTCTTCTAGAACTTTCGGCAGACGATTTTCGAGAAACTTGAATATCCAAAAATCCAGAAATCCTTCTCCCTAGCTAAGACAAAAAACAGAAAATTTTTTCTAGAACAAGAATAATTGTTCATTCTTCTCCCCCTGCCTGCTAGTGCTCCCTGAGCTCCGAAAGGCAAGAAAAGAAAAAAAAAAGAAACATGCTCTCCTCTCCTGTCTCCGAGGATAATTATTTGAAGGCAAAGGAAGAAGGGGGGGGGGGGGAAATGGGACATATGTCAAGAAAAGAAGAAGGAGTGAAGAGCAAAAACGGGGACAAGTTAGGACAGATGGATATGGGGACGGAGGAGGAGGAGGAGGATTGAGAAGGGGATGGATGACACCTTAATGAGAAAATGGAGAGGCGGAGGAGCACGACTCACTGACCTAGTTTAGAAGGACACATGTGACTCGGAGGAGAGTCATTACGGGAGAAAATGGGATGGGTTTTCTGAAGGATTACTGTAGTTTTTTTTGGCTCTTTCGCAATCAAAACTATGAATTTTGCTCTTTTTTCAACAGGCATTGGATATCTTTGAGCTCGGATTTGACCCTTTTTTTTCGTTCATTCCATACTGTTTTGTAGAGGCAAGCTTGAAGTTTGTAGCCTTAGCCTCTACAAAATGCCTGCCGGCCGCAGAAAGTTTGTAGAGGCAGTGCGCCTTTTTTTGTAGTTTGTACCCTTAGCCTCTACCAACTGTCTACCGCCGCAACAGGCACTCATAGCTTGCCGACTGCTTTGTAGAGGCAAGCTTGTAGTTTGTAGTCTTAACCTCTACAATCCTATACCGACACGCAGTGAGTTTGTAGAGGCAAATGTTATAGTTTGTAGTGCTGCCTTGCCTCTACAAAGTTCTTGCCGACCCCGCCGACTGTCTCGCGCGTTTTGTAGAGGCAACGCGTCATTCTGTGTAGTTTGTACCCTTAGCCTCTACAAAACTCCAACCCTTGTAACTTTGTAAGTTTTCAACCGTTTTCGATGGTTTTTGGCTTGAAATTTCTGGAATTTCTGGAATTTTCTTTTTTGAAAACTTCTGCTAATTACAAAGAAGAAAAAAAGAAAGAATATTAATCTAATTTTCCCACCGAACTGACTAGTGACTAATGAAAAACACACACACCTCTGGATTTCAAAAAGAAAAAAGCAAAGAAATCTAGTTAATTTCTAATGGATTTTTTCCACATTTTTTCCCATTTTTTAATAACAAAAAACATGAGAAAATATGAGAAAAATCACCTGCTCATGTCACATATTTGATAGAATAATTGAGCACAAAGGTCTTGGTGAGCAGCGGAAAATAAGCTTTTGGAAATTGGATGAACTTCAAAAAATGATGGTTTTTCGTGATTGAAAAGGCATTTTCGGGTCGAAAAAATGGTGATAAAAACGCTGAGGAATGTTCCGAAAATTGCGGTTTTCCAGAGCAAAATTTCCGTTTCAAACAGCTTTTTTGGGTGACAAAATGGTTAGAAAACACTAGAGAATTCGAGAAAATGACGGTTTTTCAAATTATATTTTAGGTTTCAAACAGCATTTTTTAGATATAAAATAGCCATAACTTACGTTAGGAAAATGCCAAAAAAGGCAGGAAAAGACATCAAAAACGCTTCAAAAACTCCAAAAAACGACGCTTTTCTAGACGAAAATTTCGTTTTTAAACATCATTTTTTGGTTATAAAACGTTCATAAAAAGGTAGTAAAAACTCAAAGAAAGAAGGAAAAAAGGGAAATTAATGGAATTATTTTTCTCCTGGAGACATCCATTGGCTCCTTACATCTCATGAATTATCAATGTGTATTCATATTTTTTCTACCAATTTTTCTCTTTTTCTTATGACTTCTTTTTCGTTTTTTTTTATTATTTTATTAGAATGTGCGTGTTAGTCACTGTTTTTCATCAGAAAATTGGAATATTGTCCATTTTACGGAAGAGCTTATTTTTCGAAAAAAAATTTTCATTGAATAATTTGGGACAGTGACACATAACAACTTTTGAAAAGAATGGAGCATGAACAAAAAATTCGATTTCTCTGAAATTTCAGATGTCTCTAATAAATTCAAATCTGGGACCAGTCTGACAGATTGCCAAATGCGCTACCAACTTCTCTACGCGGCCCATTCAGCACCGCATGTTCAGAGCAGTATACCTCGATTGCCTTTGAAGTTATCAAAAAGTAATCAACTTAAGAAATGTTGATCGAGACATTTTGAACATTTTACCAGTTGAACCCTTTTTGATAGCCCTAATAAGAACATGCGAGATATGCTACACTCAACACACCAAATACATCATGGACCATTCAGTACCGCATCTTCAGAGCAGCATATCTCGATTGTCTTCGAAGTTATCGAAAAGTGACCAACTGCTAAAATGTAAAGCAAACCATGTGGAACACATTGTTAGTTGAAAACTTTTTCATAGCTTTCAAATTAACCGAGATGTACTGCTCCGAATAAAAAACCCCAAATACAACATGGTCCATTCAGTACTTCAGGTTCAGAGCAGTATATCTCGCTAGCTATTGAAAATTCAGATTTGTACTCAACTAGAGAAATGTTTATTACAACATTTTAAACATTTCATCAGTTGAACCCTTTTTGATAGCTCTGAGAGCAAACGAGATATCTTGCTTCAAACAAATGCTACAGTAAGACCTGTGATAAACCACCTTTATCGTCAAAAAATCGTATCTTCAGAAGCAAAAAAAGAGCAAAAATGGGTCCATTTTCCCATGTGGATTAGAATAAAGAAAATGAGAATGACCACCCATTCCGGTAAACAAAAAGAAAATAAGGGGTTAATGAAGAAAAAAAAACGGAACGAAAAGGAATAATGATGAGAAATATTTTTTTGGGTGGGAGGTTTTTTTGTTATTTCGTGGAGAGTGTCAACAGAGGCGGGTCAACAAACCGGGACAATTTTCCAAAATTGGACTTCAAATTTCAGATAGTTTTTCAAAATAACTACCTTGTATGCCTTCAAGACTCCTGAATTTTTGGTCCAAAAACCATTAAAAACGCTCCAAAACTAAGAAAGTTACATCGTATTGAAGTCTTGCAGAGGCTAGGAACACAAAAACTAGAAAAACATGCGGCTCTGCCTCTACAAACGCGTCTCCTGTCGGCGTAGAACTTTGTAGAGGCTAAGACTACAAAAACTACAAAACGCGAGATGTTGCCTCTACAAATGCGTCTCCTGTCGGCGCGGAAGTTTGTAGAGGCGAAGACTACAAACTACAAAAGTTGCCTCTACAAACGCGTCTCCTAACGGCTTGGAAGTTTTGTAGAGGCTAAGACTACAAACTATAAAAGTTGCCTCTACAAACAGAATTTTTCTAGTAGTAGTACCACTGGGTCCACCCTCAATACCACCTAGACAGCAGGCAAGAGTGTCATCCGACTCTCTTCCACCGAATATGGAACAGAAAAGGATGGGGGAGGAGTAGGTGAAAAGGTTCAGGTAACTGGAAGGTAATCGGAGGATGAGCACATAGAAAAGAGCAGGAGGGATGGAGAGACGCAAAGAAAGAGCAAGAGTGGGTTCAAGAGTTGTGAATTTTCAATTTGGGGGGGGGGGTGGCTGGAAAACAAAAGATTGACCTTTGGCATGTTTCACCTGCTCATTTTCAAGTTCAGGCTATTGAAAAACGACAATTTCGACTAATTTTCAGCAAATACTCAACGGCTATGGATGAACTGCTATGGCCATAGCAGTTGAGACATAAAAAGTGGCGAAAATAGCAGTTGATCTCCCCCATAGCGGTTGAGTATCTAGCCCCCCCCCCCCTTCTTTCCAGAGGAACAGTTATGAAAAGAGCATTCCGAAACAATGAAAATTCGGAGCTCAAAACCTGAACCCTCTCTTGCTCAGCTCTCCAAAAGTCAATGAGAATTTATAGCCATATATTATTCAATAATTGCTAGTTATATACACAAGGAGCTTGAGCACAAGCTCATTTCAAGCCCGAAAGCCATCAAAAACGGTTAAAAACTGTCGAACTTACATCGTTTCGAAGTTTTGTAGAGGCTAAGGAACTACTGTAGTTTGTAGTCGTTCAGCCACCACAAAATGTGCGAAAAACCTCCAAAAAATATATATTATATTATAATTGCTAGTTACCAATGTATGTACACATGGAGCCGGAGCTCAAGCTCACTCATTTCAGTGAATGAGCCAGCTCAATTGACGTACCCATGTAATTGTAATCCAGTCTGGGGGAAATGAAGTACGTCCTTGAGTTTTATTTGGAGTATTTTAGGTTGGAAATAAATTCTTTTCGGGATCAACATCAAAGTGATGTTGACTGGTCTTATTGAATTTATGATAATAAAATCAGTGGGCAAACCTTGTCAAAAATGAATGGGAAACTGGAAAAAGTCATGTGGGAAATTGCTGGCAAATACTCAACTGCTATGTGGTAACTGCTAGTGTCTTAACTGCTATATTTGGCTCTTCTACTATGCTCTTTCTGCCAGCTGCTATAGCCATAGCAATTGAGACATCAAAAATGACAAAAATAGCAGTTGATTCATAGCAGAAGAGCTATATATAGCAGTTCAGACAATAGCAGTTACAAAATAGTAGTTGATCACCCTCATAGCAGTTGAGTATCTACCCGAAATAGCTTAGCTTGTATGGAACATAACTTACAAGATAAAAAGCTAATGAAAGGAAGTTTCGAGAACAAAATTGAAAAATTAGCCACTTTTTTCTCAATTTTGAGTGCATCAAGTGCAGTGTCTCAAGCAGAGTTCATATCTATTTACACTTCCGTTTTCCCACCCACCCATCCACTCTCCCATTCAGTATAAATTAATTTATTAGGTTCACTCAGATTTCTTATTCGGTTATATGAATTATAATTAGATTCAAAAAGTGGGGGAGAGTCTATGTTTTCATTTTCTCGGGCACTTTTCGCAGCAAAAAAAAGCCAAATTGATCAGAAAATGAACTCATTCTCCAAAGTTTGTAGTCAGTTTCAGGGTAGATACATACGTTCTAGGCTCTCGTTTTGGTTCTGATTTTGAGTTTGGGAAACAGAAACAGTAAACATCTACGAAGAATTCTAAGAATATGGGGTTCATGTTTTGTTTTTGATGTTTGGAAAAAACATCGGAGATTTGGATAGAATTGTAGGGATGGGCAACAAAAAGTACAAAATGAATATCACTGCAACTAACAAAGACTAGAATCTGACATAATCCTAGATATGTGAAATCATGTAGTACATATGGGTGAGAGCCTGACAATGTCACCGATAGGTAGATGAAAAAAAATGAAATAAACAATGCAGGTGCAGGGACACCCTAGCGACAATGCCTTGCTTATAACTTCGTCCAAACGATATTGACACCGTCAATTAGCCTCCGACTACTAATGTATTTTAAGACTAATATGATATTGATTTTGGCACTCATGGGCAATCAGTGAAATTTGGCTTGAGAAAATCTGAAATGGCCCCGAATTCTGTTCAAATCAATTCGAACCAGACAGTTGTAACTGTAGCTAGGTACGGCTGGAACGGAAGCTTGAAGGGTATATCACAAAATTATCTTGTTGAATTTGTACTGAAAATGGCCCTGGGTAGACATTCTGGCAAAACTAGAATAGAGTTTTGCAAAAACGAATTTCAAATTCGTTTTCAGCGTGCTCGATAGTGTTGACTCACAAATGATGAGTAAATTCTCAAACGAACTGTAAAAGGACCTCCTTTGTGAGTTGTGATTTTTCAAAGTCTATTGCTTTGTAAAAAATTTTCCATGTAGGAATCAAGTTAGAAATATTTTATTTTTTGAAAATCTTCCATCCCATTTCCAAAATTCGTGCTCACCTAACACATTATATCCAGATCAAAATCAAAAAACCGTGCAAAATACTCCGTGCAGAACACGATAACTTTTGACTTCACCTACTACTTCATCATCTCTCCTAAGAACAAAAAAAAAACAAAATAAGAAAAACTAGAATTCTGAAAAAAAAGAAAAAAGAAAAAGGAAAAAGTGTAATCAGAATACAACACATTAACTCTCTCTCTTCTCACTCCTCCTGAAAAAAAGAAGAAGGAGAGTCACATACACACAAAAAATATACTCCTTTTTTTCCTTTCTTCTCCTATTTTTATTTCGCTTCATTGCGTCAGAAGGGGAGGAGGTGACAAATTAATTCAATATACAGAAAACACATTTAATTTTTTTTTGCAGTTGCTGTTTTTTCTAAAAGCCAGGTTATAAATTGGGCTCAAAGTACACTGGTATAGGGAAAACGGTCTGAAAATCATTAAAAACGATCGAAAACTAACGAAATTATTACACTTTTGAGTTTTGTAGAGGCGAAACAACTACAAACTACGAAACTTCCTTCGCGTCTACAAAACTTTTTAGATAGCGCTCTTGACTTGCCGTTTGCTTTGTAGAGGTAGAGCTGTAGTTTGTAGTCTTAGCCTCTACAAACTTTCACGCCGACAGGAGACGCGTTTGTAGAGGCAACAGCTCGCGTTTTGTAGTTTTTGTGTCGTTAGCCTCTACAAAACTTTAGAAAGATGTAACTTCGTTAGTTTTCAACCGTTTTTGATGGTTTTTGGACGGAAAGTCTTGTATTTTTTTAGGTTTTTTTCTTGAGATCTTGGCACTGAAACTTTCAATGTGAAATTAAGACATTCGAAACTGTTTTGGTCACAAAGTTATGTTCTAGTTAATAGAAAAAGGGACAAATCACAAAAAATTGTTTATCTATGTAGTGTTAGCAACGATTTTTTTAGGCTATTTGTGACGCAATCTTTGGGAAAAAAACACAAAAATTGGCTGAGAAACATTTTGAATGAAAACTAACAAAAAATACTAAAGATTCCGATCTGCTTGCTCCAAAAATCATCAAAAACGCTCGAAAACTAACGGAATCGTAAAATTTTTGAGTTTTGTAGAGGTTAACCGGCTATAAACTACGAAATTTGCTTAGCCTCTACAAAAAGCTGTAACTTTCCTAGTTTTGGACCATTTTTGATGGTTTCTGATGGGAAAAGCGGGTGCTAAGAGGATCTTTTGCGCTTTTTTTTCATTCTTTGACTTGAATTGTGAGTTTATCGCTCTGTTAACCTCTACAAAACGTAAAATTTACAGTAAAACTCCACCAAACTACCTCCATCCTCAAGGAGTAAAGGAACTGGTAAATAACAAAAAAAGAGGTACAATTCCTTTTTTTAAGAGGGGTGTGTCGGGAGTAATTTGATATATATCCTGAGAAGAGGGGGAAAAGAACAAATAATACTCTTTTGGATTCAGGTATTTACGTAAGTAGGATATATCATATGAGTGCTTGTCGTAAATAAACTGGATTAGCAATGGAGCGAAGTTGCATTTTTGGAGGAGTCATGATAGAAAGAGACGCCGCCGGCGCATCTGCAACCAGTTTTTAGAGAACTGAAAATTGGCAACAGAGCAAATCTGCTTTTTTGAAGTAATTGAAATAGAGGGGAAACTGATGCGCCTCCGCATGGAAAAGTCAATGATACAAACTGTAACTGAGACCAAAGTATGTTTGTGGGAAGAGACCATAAACTGTTCGGTTTTCGGTTAAATTGTCATATTTTTGTGTAAAAAAACCTTCCGGCCCCCAAGTAATAAAATCCAGAAAAGCCATCAAATGCCGCGCTATTTCCCTATAAAAATCACTTCAACTTTTCGATTTCCGCTCTCTTTTCTTCTTTTTCAACCTGGTAACGAAATGAAAAGTCTTTTTCTATTTCTATGTTTTTTCTGCCTGCTCATCGTGACCACTGGTATTATTCTTGAAGGAGGTGGTGGAAAGTTCTATTCGTCGTCATCTGAAGAGGACCATGAAGTAAGGAAGAGGAAGAAACATTGTCATGTCAGATCTCCAGTCCAAGGGAATGGGCATGGAGATGGTGGGAATGGAGGCGGATCCGGCCTACGCGGTCTGAGGCAGGGATGTCAGACGGCCGGCAGCGGCCCACGTCTTTTTGTTATAAGTCAGCCGCTGATAACTCAATCGGACCGTCATTTTGCCAAAGTGCACAACTTATTGTGCTCTACAAGGCCGCCTCTTGCATGGAAAAGATCCAACCGCTAGGAAGGGAGATTTAAAAACGGCCGTGGCCAAAAAAGCCCGCATTTGACAGTCCTGGTCTGAGGCCTTGGAATCCGTAGAAGGCCGTGGTCGACCGTCATATCATAAACATACTAAACTTTGGTTTCTCTACCGGGGCCGCTAGGCCGCCATAAGACAACAACAAAAAAATAACAAAATCCAGAAACCCGATTTTGGTCGTGGCCGTCATTTTGACAGCCTTGGTAGTGAGCTAGTAAATAGGTAGACGAAATGGGCAGAATCAATTTCCTAGAGAAGCGGTTAGGTCAGGTTATGGGCCTCGAACCAAGTAAAAGGTAAGCTTGAATCGCCTGAAGTAGGCAAGGCGTAGGAAAACACGGCCTTAGAGTGTACATGGGACGAATATTGGGAGGTTTTACTAGTTTTCTATCAGGAAGGACCAGACATCACTTGATCTGTATACGCTTCGGGTACAGGACGCAAGTCCGTTAAGCGCGATGCGGTCGCGTTGCGCTATGGGGATGGGCGGCTAGGCCGTACTCCTTTGAACATGTCGATCAAAAGCTACAGCCTTACGGTTTCGATTTGAGTCGTTTTGCCCTCAAATCAAGGCGTTTCATCTAGAAATCATCTGAAAAAATCCGATTCTGAAGTATTTTCAACCTGTGATAGACTTTTCATCTCGGAACTAGAAAACCCATGTTCAAGAACATCTTCATCACTTTCCGAGTGATAAAAACTCAAATAACTTATGAGAATTCCCCTTCAAACCCCAACTTTTCCCCTTTCCCTTTCACTTTTTTCTCAAAAAATGAAACCTTCTTCCCTGTTCCTCGTTTTTCTCCTTTGGATTACTGTAGCTCAAGCCTATCGCAAGACCCCTAAAGATGGCCGTCACCTTATATTCATATCTTCATCTTCCTCCACATCTTCTGAAGAGGCAACCGGGGAGGGGCGGAGATTTGGGAAGGATACTTCAGGGCCTAGAACTGATGATGAAAGTGTGAACGAAAGTGAAGAGGATTCAAGACCAAGCAATTGGGGGAAGAGGCAACATGATTCTGATAGTGAGGATAGTGAGGAAGAAGAATGGAATTCTGAAGAAGAAGTAGGCGAGGCATAGGAAAAAAAGGCCTTAGAGTGTACAAGGGACAAAATTTGGGGGGTTTTACTAGTTTTCTATCAGGAAGTCAGAGCCGTTTTACTAACCTAGAAAGATTTCCAAGCGCTCAGCTGCGGAGAGGGGCGGCTAGGCTGAACCAGCTGGAAATGACATTGCCTTAAAATTTCGATTTGAGACGTTTTGCCCTCAAATCAGGGCATTTCATGTAGAATTTTTTCTTGTTCTTCTGAATATCACATTATTTGAACTTCATTTTTTGCGAGCTATCATGTACAATTCATGAAAGACCCATGAAATCATCGAGATTCCTATCGATAACGAGCAATTTTTAAGATGCTTGTTTTGGAACAGCTCTATCTGTCGGGAGAGTGGTTGCACAAAAAAGTTGTCAACTACAAAAATGAAGTTCAAGCAGTGCTAGATAAGCCCAGAAATTTTTGGAGCCTTAGAAAAATTTTTGACCGTTTGACGCATGCTCAAAGTTGACTAAAATCATCTGAAAAGCGGGGGTGTTCCTATAAATATGGCCGGTACTGTACTTACAAATAACTGGCATTCATCCAATTGTTCAGTTGTAAATCTTCTGGTGAACCTTCTCTAATTCATATTTTCTTTCAGCCGGAAGTTTGCACAGGGACGTGGACTGAATGGACTAGTGCCTCTCGGTGTAACGACACCTGTGGAAACTGTGGAATCATAAACAGATCTCGTTCCTGCTATCCGTCACGATGCCGATGCTCGTAAGTTATTTTGAATAGAGTTTGTCTGGAAGAACGGTTCGTTATTCCTTTCGGAGATCAGTAGAAATTCGAAAAACGCTCTAGGCGAGACTTCAGTTGTCAAATCCAAAAATATTACCTGGAAAGGATTTTACAAGGAAGTACTGCGAAATGATATACTAAAATCCAAATGATTATGGGGGCAAAAATTCGACCACCCCTGGGTTAGAAAAAGTGCAAAAGGAAATTTTGCGGAAAACGTCCTTCCCCAAGTTATGACGGTCTGAAGGTACCAAATTTCCAAAAAATTGAGGTTTTCTTCAAAAACTCGTAACTTGCTTCAAAATTGATGAATTTGGACAGTTAAAAAAACAAATTGTAGCATTTTTGATGAACTTTTCGAAAAAATTTAGTCCCTGTGGATAGGTGTAAAAGTGCTCATTTTTCGAGAATAGCCGTACTGAGCACTTTTTGGAACTTTCCTCTGGGTGATCGAAAAAATTTGAAAAAATTCGTGAAAATAGCTCTCAAGTTGCTCTAATCGATCAAGCAATAACATCTGGAAAAAAAATTTTTTTCGTCGAGAAAAAAATTTTCTCGAAAAAATTCACTATTTCCACGTATAGGGATACGTTGAAAATCAGGCTTGTCAGTCTTATGAAGTTGTGAAGTCTTCAAAATAATTTTTTCTTAGTTTTTTGTAGACTACAGGGTACCGTAAATTGTTTCAAAACAGGATCTCACAACTTCCAAATTTTCAGATTTAGGCTTGAGCACGTATCCCTATACGTGGAAATAGTGAATTTTTTCGAGAAAATTTTTTTCTCGACGAAAAAAATTTTTTTTCCAGATGTTATTGCTTGATCGATTAGAGCAACTTGAGAGCTATTTTCACGAATTTTTTCAAATTTTTTCGATCACCCAGAGGAAAGTTTCAAAAAGTGCTCAGTACGGCTATTCTCGAAAAATGAGCACTTTTACACCTATCCACAGGGACTAAATTTTTTCAAAAAGTTCATCAAAAATGCTACAATTTGTTTTTTTAACTGTCCAAATTCATCAATTTTGAAGCAAGTTACGAGTTTTTGAAGAAAACCTCAATTTTTTGGAAATTTGGTACCTTCAGACCGTCATAACTTGGGGAAGGACGTTTTCCGCAAAATTTCCTTTTGCACTTTTTCTAACCCAGGGGTGGTCAAATTTTTGCCCCTATAATCATTTGGATTTTAGTATATCATTTCGCAGTACTTCCTTGTTAGTTTCATCAGTTCCTTGTTGAGAAAACATCACTATTTACGATACCAACTTCTCTTCTCGGAAAACATTCGTCTCGTTTCAAAAATGAATGTTCAAAATTGAAATTTTTCAGTGGGCCGTACACCGACCAGGTTCCATGTGCAAACGGCGTGTGCCCCTTCCCTCGTGCATCTTGCTGTCCTGGATACAAAAAGAAGGTTGATCTGCCAACAAAATCGTTCTACTGCGGTTAAGATATACTTCTCTTCATTATAAATCATTATTAGAAATAACTTTCCCATCTGTGTTGCATCCCATGTTTGTGTTTGATTCTTGTCTAGCCGCCACAGTGGCAATGCAACGGTTTTTGAATGAATTTTCATATATTTTTGTGTTTTACAACTACTGGGACAAGGTGAAGTTAGTCCAAATGTTCTCTTAAAACCTTAGCAGGCGTGGGCGACGGGGAGCGACTGTCTCACCTCGTTCTGCCGCAACTCAGGGAATTCACAATTTCTATGCCACCGAAGGTTCGAACCTGGATCAATAATTCTGATGAGCATAGTCGTTAACCACTACACCAACTGGTCGATTTGAGAGTGGCGTTCAAAAGGTCTTTAAAAGTAGCCTTTTTCGCAAAACAAAAAGCTGCCCATTTCCGCGCAACACCTGCCCATTTCTGCCCAACACCTGCCCATCTCCGCGCATCGGCTGCCGCTTTCCGCGCGTATCTGCCCCGTGAGAGTGCCACAAGCGCTGCTACTTTCCGCGCTTCGACTGCCCAACTGCCGCCCAACGTCTGCCCTTGTGCTGCCCATGGGCAGTTTGCCCAAAATCTGCGCCGTCGCCCCAATCGCTGGGCAAACGGCCCACTATAGTGTGAAATCAGCCCACTAGCTGAATAAAATTCCCTGAGAAAGTTGATGCCTGCGGCACACGCATCGCAACCGCAGCGCGCTCAAAATTCGAGAGGGAAATTTTTTTCTCGTTGTTTTACTGTAACTGGCGCGCCTATAACTGGCGTGCCTAGATTGATTGTTTTCAGACGCGACGCGGTCTGCAACGCGGTTTTTTTGCCGCAGGTCTGCGCATGTGGCACTTTTCGGATCGGCAAACCGCACCCCTCGTCCATGTCTGAACCTTATGCTTCCAGAATTTTTCCAAAATGATTTTCTAGTCGACCGGTTTAGTTCTTTCAATATTCAGAGGTTACTGTGGATTTCAAAAAGAAAAAATTTCCGACCCCCCCCCAACGGTAATAAAATCCAGAAAAGCCATTAAACGCCCCGCTTTTTCCTTATAAAAATCACCTCAACTTTTCGATTTCCGCTCTCTTTTCTACTTTTTCAACCTGGTGAAGAAATGAAAAGTCTTCTCCTATTCCTTTGTCTTTTCTGCCTAATTGCTGTGATCACTGCTATTTTGGAAGAAGATGGTGGAAAGAAAAGAAAGTTCTATTCGTCGTCTTCTGAAGAGGATAGTAATTATGAAGGAAGAAAAAAGAAGAAACATCGTCATAGCAGACCTCCAGTACAAGGGAATGGACATGAACATGGAGGTGGAAATGGAGGTGAAGGGAATGGTAATGGAGGAGGAAGAGCATGTCCATCTGACTGGATGACGTTCGATAGACCACAAGGGAGATGGTGTGTTAAGGTAAGCTTTTAGGTAGAGAGAATTAGGTAGTAAGGTAGTAAGAGACACAAAATGGGCTCAATAAGCTTCCTAGAGAAGCGCTTAGGCCATGTTATGGGCCTGAAGCCGGTGAATGGTGTGTTATATTAAGCTTGAATCGCCTGAATTACAGTTAGTTTTTCAAAATACCGGCTTTAACACATCGAGTAGTCCTTCAAATTCCCTGCCAAAACCATGCTAAAATCATGCCAAACCAGCTAAGAAACTATTGTAGTTTGTGGTCTCTTAGCCTCTGCAAAACAAGCTAGGCATAGAAAAGCAGTCCACAGGAGACAAAATTTTGGTGTTTTACTGGTTTTCTATCAGGAAGGATCAGACATCACTTGATCTGTATATCCGTCGGGTACAGCACTGAAATCCGTCAAGCGCGCTGCGGTCGCGTCGCGCTTCAAGGAGGGGGCGGCTAGGCCAAACCCGCGGTTGCCTCCTCTGAACATGTCGACCAAAGCCTTCGAACTCCGATTTCAGTCATTTTACCCCAAAATTAAGTCATTTCATGTAGAAATCATCCTGAAAATTCCGATCCTGAAGTGTTTCTTAAACTGTGATAGACTTTCCATCCCGGAACTAAAAATCAGATGTTCAACAACACTTTCATCACTTTCCGAATGATAAAAACTATCAAAAACGAGAAAAACTGTCTCAAATAACCCATGAGAACTCTCTCCAAACCTCAACTTTTCCCTCTTTCCCTCTCACTTTTCCCTATTTTTTCCCAAAAAATGAAACCTTCTTCCCTGTTCCTAGTTCTCCTCCTCTGGATTACTGTAGCTCAAGCTCATCGTAAGACCCCTAAAGATGGACGTCACCTTGTATTCATATCCTCCTCTTCCTCCACATCTTCTGAAGAGGCGACTGGGAAGGGATCAAGAATTGGAGAGGATACTTCAGGACAGAGTCCTAGAACTGATGATGATGAAAGTGTGAACGGAAGTGAGGAGGATTCAAGACCAAGTAAATGGGGGAAGAGGCCACATGATTCTGATAGTGAGGAAGAGGAATGGAGCTCTGAAGAAGACATAGAGAGTAGACCACCTCCCAAATCTTGTCCAACTGACTGGATGACGTTTGAGAGACCTCAAGGGGATTGGTGTGTTAAGGTGATTGTTAGTTTTGTAGAGGCTTGTAAGATTGGCCTTTGGATTCTTGGGGTACTTCAGAATGATTATGACGGTGTAGCCGGTCTAGAGGACCATAGACGCTTAGAAATTGCTAAAAACCGGCTAAAAACAGACTAAAAAACTGCTAAAAAACGGCTAAAAAACGGTTAAAAAACGGTCAAAAACTGGCTCAAAAACCCCTAAACTAGCTGAAATTGTTGCGAACTCAAAGTTTACGCTGTACGATAATAAGCCTAGCTGAGGAAAGCTAGACAGTGATTAGGGACCTAGTTCAGCGTCAAAAAGCTCCTTCCCATTTGAATAAGTACAGGCTAAACAAGGCCAGCTTACGCCATAGAACCCTTTTTTTCAGCCCAAACTGTATTCTCAACTTATTTCTTTTTACAGTTATTTGTTGGCCGACTGCAGCAAATAGGAGCAGAGACTAAATGTCGAGAAATGAATGCAACACTCACAGGACTTCAAACTGATGCGGAGAGGCTCAAGCTGGCAGGTTAGCTCACGGAGTTTGAAGTATTTTTGTAGCTTGTAGTAATGGAGTTCAAATACAAGGACTCGATCCTAAGCTGGAGATAACCTAGACCTAACTTAGAACCTAAATTGAAAACTCCTTTTGGCAAGTTGTTGTAGTTTGTGGTGTCCGAAAACATATGTTTACCAGCTGAGAGAGTCCAATTCCAGAAGCCGGAAGAACCATAATGCTTCAAAACAACTACGGAGACGCTGCGATTTGGTTGGGTGCCCATCGAAAGGGTTCCTGTCCAACTGCTCATATGTGTTTTCCAAAAGAGACATTCTTCTGGCTGGACAACCATACCACTGGAACCGACGGTTTTGGATGGGCAACTGAACAACCGGATGCTGGACATTTTGGTGCCTGGGGTGTTCAATCCTGTGCTCATCAGTTCATATTCTCAAGCGGTACTACTAATGCAAGATGGCCAGGTATTATCCATGGACAACTCGATGATCAGTATTGTCAGGAGGGCCTCTATAATCCGAATGTGAAGATGTACGCATGCGGAAAGAAGCCTTTCTGATATTTTTTGGGTGGGATGCTGAAATAAAAGTGATTTTGTTGAGTTTTTCTGGACACTTGACCATCTAGATCTTGTCATCTAACAAATTACAGGGCTTCAAAAATTGTAGAGGCTAAGGACACAGAAGCAGTGTTGCCTCTACAAACTGTGACATGAGGTGACGTTTGTAGAGGTTAAGAGCACAACAACTACAAAACACGCTCTTGCCTTTACAAACCCTCCTTGATAGATTGTAGAGGTTAAGGGCACAAAAACTACAGAACGCGTTGTTGCCTCTACAACCTCTCCTGGGTAGATTGTAGAGGCTAAGGGCACAAAAGCTACGAAAAGCTTCTTGCCTCTACAAACGGCGACGACCTCTCCCCTTCTCCGCGTTTTGTAGAGGTTAAGACTACAAACTACAAGCTTGCCTCTACAAAATCGCTTATTCGGCAGGGCAGATTGTAGAGATTGAGAACACAAAAGCTACAGAACTAATCTTGCCTCTCCAAACCCTTTACCTGTCGACAGCGTAGATTGTAGAGGCTAAGAACACAAAAACTACACTATGAGCGTTGTTGCCTCTACAAACCCTCCTGAGTCTCCTGGGCTCGCTCTTCTTGTAGAAAATTTTATTTTAGAGGCTCAAACCTACAAACTACAAAAATTTGCACGCCTACTACAGTGTTCCTGGTTCTTCAGGGGTTCAATTTCTTCCGTCTTCCCTCAATAAAAACCAAGAACTATACACATACATCTATAACAGAAAACCTTGAACCATAAACCCGCTCAACCCCTATAAAAATCACCTCAACTTTTCGGTTTCCGCTCTCTTTTCTACCTTTTCAATCTGGTGACGAAATGAAAAGTCTTCTCCTATTCCTATGTCTTCTCTGCCTAATCACTGTGATAACTGCTATTTTTGAATCAGAAGGTGGAAAGAGGAATCAGTACTCTTCATCGTCTTCTGATGAGGATAGTAATTATGAGAGAAGGAAGAAGAAGAAACATCATCATGGAAGACCTCCAGGGAATGGAAATGGAGGAAATGGAGGTGAAGGGAATGGTAATGGAGGAGGAAGAGCATGTCCATCTGACTGGATGACGTTTGATAGACCACAAGGGAGATGGTGTGTTAAGGTAGGTTTGTAGGGAGTAAGTAGTAGGTAGTAAGCTAGTAAGTAGGTGGAGTAGTCTACCATACTAGCCTTAATTTAGATATTACGAGTCGATGAAGATGAAATGAGCATTATCAGTTACCTATATGAGTTTTGTCATGTGCCTGGAGCAAAGAAATAGTGTTTTAAGGTTGGTTGAACTCTGTTAAGTAAGAGTGGCATTGACGAAAACCAGACTGACCCAAATTTCTATTTTGCCACTTGAGAGAGACAAAATGAGCATGATAAAAATCCTAAAGGAGCTCTGAGGTCACATCACAAGGATGAAAACTATTTATATTCGAACATGGGGACTGCACATTAACTCATCTCGTATAGTTTCCAAAAAGGAGTGCATTCTAGACATCACTATTGGGATGGATCGCTTAGCCCTTAGCATATGATTTATGCAAATTATAGGCCCATCTGAGAATACAAATACAATAGTCTGTCTAAAGCTGGATATATGTCTTTCCAGCTTTTCGTTGGCACAATGATGAACTTGGCCGCGGAGACTCGATGCCGAGAAATGAATGCAACACTCACAGGACTTCAAACTGATGCGGAGCGGCTTAAGCTAGCAGGTTAAGCTATACCCTAAAACAACAGATGCATGTTCTCCTTATTTTACAGAAGCCGGAAGAACCATAATGCTGCAAAACAACTACGGAGACGCATCGATTTGGTTGGGTGCCCATCGAAAGGGTTCCTGTCCATCGGCTCAAATGTGTTATCCAAAAGAAACATTCTTCTGGTTAGACAACCATACTACTGGAAACGAAGGGTTCGGATGGGCAACTGGACAGCCGGATGCCGGAACTAGAGGCGCTTGGGGTGTTCAGTCTTGTGCTCATCAGTTCATATTCTCAAGTGGTACTACTAATCCAAGATGGCCAGGTATTATCCATGGACAACTCGACGATCAGTACTGTCAGGAGGGCGTTGTGGATCCGAATATCAAGATGTATGCGTGCGGAAGGAAGCCGTTTTAATTTGGGACTATTTTGGAATAAATTGATTCTGTTCATTGGTTCTGAAAGCCAAAAAATCTAAACTTCCTGCCTGTTCCGGGAGAGAATAGGGAAACTGAAAAAATGATAGCTGGAAAATTTGAAAAGTTAAAAACTGCTTTTGTGCATGGAACATTGTAGAGTCTAAGGGTACAAAGGCTACAACTCCTGTAGAACTCGAGTGGTAAGAACTGCAACTTTCCACAAAAAATCAATTCGAATCGTGAAGTTTCTGTGAACGTTTTGGAAGATTGAATACAAACGTATGACTGAGAAGGACAAAATTAAGAAAAAAAATAACTTTATTCAAAAAAAATCTGTCATTCTAGACTTTCAAGGTTTTAACAGGATACGCTGGAATTTTCAAAATCCTTCCATCCAAAATCAAATACTTCCTGAATCCTAATCCATCCACATTCCTCCTAATAACCAGTTGACAATCATCATGGACCTCCACTACAACCTCATTTAGAGCCTCCCTCTCTCTGTCATACTCTAACGCTGGGTAGTTGACCTGTTCTAGTCCCATTGTGGCGGAATTATAGACATATTGTTCTACATTACCCGTCTCTACATTATAGAAGAAAATGACAGAGGTCCCTGTGCCTTCGTGGAAGACAGAGTACTTTGGAATCAAATGATCCTCAGTCACTCTGACCCTGCACAATGAACAGTTGAAAAGTACAAAGTGACCAACTTGCTCATTAAACCAAAATTTCTCAACCACACCATCCAACTTGATATGAACAATTTGTCGGTTAGAATGAGGACACAACCTAATTCTATAAGCTGGACGCCGCTCATCAAAGGAGGAACTGTCATATGTGGGCAAGGTGTTCACTGGCATCGGTGGAATTACTGCTTTTCCTCCCTTCCCATAGTACTCCTTTGTCCACTTTTTCTTATCATTCTGGTTCTTTACAATCACAACTTGACTGTTGCCATCTTGAAAGACCGTGAACAGGAAGGGGAGCTCTGCTCTTGGATTGTATTGAACATTAGAATTCTCTATTTGTTCAAGTCCTCCAAAAGCAGTCATTCTAAATTGCCTAACTTTGCCCGAATTCAGTGATTTCATAAAGATTACATGAGACCCGTCTGACACTCGAACAGAGTAGAGCGGAGACAAGTCCTTCTCTTTCACTGAAGACGGGCGGCTAGTACAGGTTGAGCAGTGGTGGGGGAAGAGGTTATTCAACTCAGGGTCATAGTGGAAAACTTGCACCTTCTCAACAGTTTCTACTCTAACTAAAAGCAGTCCTAAAACAGGACAGTAAGCCTCAGAGTGGGTCTCAGCTCCAACAAAGACTTGGAAGTCCCCAGAAAGTTGAGCAGAGCTGTTGGAGCTTTGTTTAACAATACCGGATAGGTGAGATCTAGGAGAGGGTGGGTGAGAGGAAGGAGACGTGACGGATTCAGAAGTGCTGTTTGGGGATGTTGAGTTTTCTGGGGTCAAG
>GL379796.1:808656-880742 GCA_000143925.2 Caenorhabditis brenneri | reverse complement strand
GGATGTGACGTCATCGATTTTAGAAGGGTTCAGATGGAACGAGAAAGAAACGAACACTAGAGTAGTAGAAGGAGGAACGATAAGGGGAGAAGACAAAAAAAACGGGCGCACAGAAGAGTGCAAACGAGATATGAATGACTGTGGACCCGAGACTCCCTCCCCTCAGAACAGTGGAGTCTTTTTAGGAATGTTCTGGAGATGTATCGATCGGATATCTGCCCTGGGGGGAGAGGGGAGGGAGAGATTAGGATGACGTCATCGACTGTACAAGGGTTCAGAGGGAGCGATAAAGAAACGAGGAAGATGGAATTTGGAAAATTGAACAAATTTATTCATTTACAAGAACAAGGGTTATGGTATCGATGGTTATTCATTATTCGGCTTAGCAGGTCCGGCTTTCTCAGTTCCAGACAGGATCCAAATTCTTCAAACGCTCAATTTTTGTAGAGGAACAGTAATCGTTAGCCTGTAAAAACAAAGATGAAGTCCAAAAAAATATACATAGTTCAGTCGGAAACCTTCATTGTACAGAGAATGATCCTGAACTGCACGCGCAAAAAGTGAAGGGTTTTTGCAATAAAATCTATAAAAATCACCTCCGCAACGCTTCATATAAAACTAGTTTTTCAAAGCGACGTTTCCGGTTTTCCCCCTGCTAAAAATGAATTTCCCCATTCTCCTTCTTCTATCCATTCTAGGGATTACTGTAGCCCATGACGACTACTACAGTGGTGGTAGAAGACCTCCTCCAGCTAGACCACCTCCAGCGTCCGGCACAAGATGTCCAGAAGGATGGCAGTTATGGAAGAGAAAACAAGGAAACTGGTGTGTTGGAGTAAGTGACACTACAAAGACTACAACTATTACAAAAGCTCTAGCTTTTCGTTGGAAATATGAATCAGCCATCCGCCGAGCAACAATGCCGGAATAGAGGTGCCACGTTGACAGGACTGCAAACGGATGAGGAGAGAAGGAGGCTTGCAGGTGAGGCCAACCTTTTTCACCATGAAACTCTAAAAAAAAAAAGAAAAACTGATTGATCTCCACGGGGGTTGAACTCGCGGTGGGAATTTTCAGAAAAAAAATATACGCTATCCACTAAACCGTCAGGTCAACATCGAACAAAGGTAGATACTCAACTGCTATGTTGTAACTGCTATTGTCTCAACTGCTATAGTTGCCTCTTCTGCTATGGATCAACTGATATAGCCATAGCAGTTGAGACATCAAAAGTGGCGGAAATAGCAGTTGATTCATAACAGAAGAGCCAAATATAGCAGTTGATCACTACCATAGCAGTTGAGAAATAGCAGTACAGATACATAGCAGTTGAGTATCTACCCTTCGAACAGAAGATAGTCATGACAAGCTACCTCAACTTGTACTGTTTTCCTAACTTTCAGTGTTTCGACTGCTTTGACTTTGTTCTCAACTGCTATTTTTCATCTGCTATTACCACAGAGAAAATAGCACTTGAAACAAACACCATAGCGTTTGAAACATTGAAAATGACAAAAAAACGCATCTGATCTATATGATGAGAGCCAAAATAGCACTTGAGATATTGATAATTAGCCTCTGAAGCAGCATAAATGAGCCCTGTCCTGAAATAAGCACCACGATCGTTACCAGCTTGTTGGGAGCTCCAAAACGAGTATAATCATGACATAGTTATGACCCGAATCAATCCTCAAACCCCTCTCTATTCCAGCCATGGGACTCCGAATGATTCAAAAACACGGTTACTCTGTCGCCGCCATCTGGTTGGGTGCCAGAAGGAAAGGATCGTGTCCAAAAGCCAACATGTGTCTACCGAAAGAGACATTCTTCTGGACCGATAAACATACCACAGGAACCGCCGGTTTCGGATGGAGTGCAGGGCAACCCGACGGGGTTTCGTCGTATCAATTGGGGTAATGGTGGATTTTTCGGAGATTTTTTTTCAAAAAAAAAACCCTGATAATTTGGAATTCAGAACCCAATCATGCGCTCATCAATTCGTGTTCCCAAGCGGAACAACTAACCCTAGATGGCCTGGAATCATGCATGGACAACTCGATGATCAGTACTGTCAGGAGGCAAATATCAATCCGAGTCTCAAGTTTTATGCGTGTGGAAAGAGAGCAACATAATTTTTCTGTTGGAATTTTTTGTGTGGAATAAAAATTTTTGAAGTTTGGTTTCAGGTTCAAGCCCATCAAAGTTAACCAAAATTGTAATTATGAAAAATTGTTTATTCGAAATTGAAAATAAAATTAAAAACGTGGCGCCCCTTTTGCCCTATTGCTTCTTGAATCCCCAACAATACCGTGAAATTTTCCATTATTAATTTGCGATGTGGTTTCTGAAACTTTTCGTTCTGCTACTGCTTAAAACTCCTTTCATTCAAAGTAATGGTAAGTTTGCTATTTTTCAACATTGTTTCTCAAAATTTTTTGTTTAGAATCGAAATTTTCCATCAAGGAACTTCACCACGAATTGCGCGGTGTTCCAGAAGCAGCGAACAATTTATTTCTGGAATCTCAAGTGTTGAATGGAGATGTTAGTGTAATGGATTTGATGGGAAAACTATTCGATGGAAAGTTAGATGTGGAACTGTTCAAGAAGTACCGCAAAATTGATTACGCAAATGGGATAGATGAGCAGATCAAGATGCTGGAGTTGTCTGAAAAAGCAGAAAAAGTGAAAGTGACGGAGGAGGTTCGAAAAAGTGTCAGAGACGGATTGGAGACGTTGGAGAGTATGAAGGATCCAATTCCAGGCTTTGAGGAGGACTTAGAAGTAATGGCACACGGGATCGACGACGTATGGAATATTACGGACAAGATGGCTCGGCTGCGTAATGAAAGATATAGGGCTGTTGATGAGCCGACAGATGACCTTGGACTTGTTGTCGGCAGAATGGATGAACTCGTTAAGATGCCTTTTTATGCGAGGAAGAATTGGGAAATGAAAAACCTTGAAGCAAGAATGTTCAGATTGAAAAAGAGTAATCAACTGGCAGCTCACTACCTTTACGATTATGGAATTATGGATGAAATACCATCGCTTGATTATTTGAGAAAGTTTGAAAGGTTCATAAATGAAGAAAAAAAGAATTTAAAGAAAACAAGAGAATTAGAAGATGTGATTCCAAAGTTTCCGTTGATCATAGATGAAACGAAAATAATGGCGGAGTTAAGAGACAGCCAACTTGCCAAAAGAATCCCAGAGATGATGAAAGAACTTGAAGATGATACGAATTCAATTATTGAGATCGAAATGTCTGAAAGTGTCGCCAGCAAGTATCATGCCATCAAATCGTTATCGGGAATCATGGAAGATATTTCGGAACTCAACTCGCAGCTGCACAAAGCGCAAAGGAAAAGCCCATACTTATTGAAGAGCTCTAAACAGGTCTTTAGTCATCTGAACAACCTAAACTTCCCTTCGGAATCTTCCTTTGGAAGCTTCAAACGCCTTGAGACATGCCTTACCCAATATGATTTCACCCAAGCAGCTGATTTTGAAAATAAGGTTAAGGAGTTTGAAAACCTTCGCGGAACAATTGAAACGTCTTACGAGAAGTTTCGCCAGTTGGTCAAGGAATTCAGAGACTTATATAATGTCGTATTGTACTTCGAAAAGTTGGACTTTAGCCGCGAATTTGAGAATATGGCAAGTAAAGACTTGAATGAAGTTTTAAAGAAGACTGTTCATATGGTGGACAAGGACATGTTGGACAGGGCGAGAAAACTGTGAGTTTATAACTGATTCGCATCGTTTGTATTTTCAAATTTAGAATAGCGAGTGCCGGATTGAGAGCCACACTGGACAAAATAAATGAGGAAGTACAGTCAAATGATTTTAAAAAGTTTATAACAGTTACGGGCTCTTTGTTCCATACGTTCAGGCTTTTTGGCATACTTGTGAAGTGTTATTCGGATTTGAAAGTTGATGTGCCTGAAGTCAAATCTTTGATTGACATGCCGAAAGAAACGTGGAATGTCGACTTGAGAAAATTGGAGAATATTGCGGAAATCAAGTTTTTGTTTTATAATGTGGACAAAACGATAGAGAAACTAAAAAACTGGAAGTACGTCACAAAAACTCTCACTGAAAATTTTCATTTGAGCAAAGAGGAGGTGACAGCGATCTCCGAAGGATTTGGTGTTTTAGAAACGATTCGAAAAGTTCAAGATCATTGGGATACTATTGCAACATTTGAAACCTCAGAATTCGATGATTCGAATGCAAAAGACGGATGGGACTCGATTATCGGCTCCCTGAAGACTTTTACCGAAGAAATGTCCACCTTTGAGACGAATTCAGAGTTTCCAGAGCTCAAAAATTTTCAAGTTGATTCCGTTGTCGATTTCATAAAAACTGCTTATCGGGGAAGACAGAAAAGAAATATTCTGAAGATTCTAGAAGATTTGGGGACTTTCCAAGTTGGTTACCCCGAGTATTCTTCTAAAATGGCGAAAATGAATAAAGCATTGGCGAAATTCAAATACATTCAAAAGGTGAATAAATCAATCGAGAAGTTCAATAAATGGGATACTGAAGGAGAGCAGATATTCAGAGAAGAGGACTCGAAGAAGGATCAGTTAGTGACTGATTGTTATGAGGTACTAATTAGAAAATTCCCCTCATTATTTTTACACCTTTCTTTCAGGATCACTCCGATTTCTGCTACCGAAGATTACAATTCTCAGATGCAAATCCAGAAGATTCGGTAAAAGAAGTTGGGCAGTGAAAGTAAAAAATCTCAAACTCTACTCGTTGTTGAGTATGAATTGGTTGAAGCGAAACGTAGTTTGATCAAAAGTGAACGTAGAATTCCATGAAACGAAAATACTGATTGAGAATTATATTAGCTTTGCAGCAGCTTCAAACTTAGCGAGACAACGGCAGGCGCGCTTTGTAGAGGCAATGCGACTACAAACTACAAAAATCGCCTCTACAAAATGAGCGAGAAAGCCGGCGCGATCGGCAGGAAATTGTAGAGGTTAAAGGCACAAAAACTACAAAGCTCGTGTTGCCTCTACAAATTGATCGAGGGGTGCCGCATACAGTTTGTAGAGGCAATGCGACTACAAACTACAAAAATCGCCTCTACAAAATGAGCGAGAAAGCCGGCGCGATCGGCAGGAAAATGTAGAGGTTAAAGGCACAAAAACTACAAAGCTCGTGTTGCCTCTACAAATTGATCGAGGGGTGCCGCATACAGTTTGTAGAGGCAATGCGACTACAAACTACAAAAATCGCCTCTACAAAATGAGCGAGAAAGCCGGCGCGATCGGCAGGAAAATGTAGAGGTTAAAGGCACAAAAACTACAAAGCTCGTGTTGCCTCTACAAATTGATCGAGGGGTGCCGCATACAGTTTGTAGAGGCAATGCGACTACAAACTACAACAGTCGCCTCTACAAATTGCGATACTGAATATGACTGGGTTTTTCGAACCCGTTTGTGCCTTTTGTACCCTCAGCCTCTCCAAAATATAGCTTCGATTTTTGCATGCAGCTCATGCCAAAACGTTTTTCACAGTGATAAATTTGAAAAAATCATTTGGTTTCATAAAGATTTCCGGAGACACAAAAAGAAAAACAATGAACAAGTTGAAAGGCACAACAAAAGGAGATGATGATTGAAAATAATGACTAAGAAAACACTTAATTCTAACAACAAATTTTGAGCAATGTGGGACCTAAACAAAAAAAGGAGATTCAATGAAATTTGAATTTCTGCGGATTTCGCGGCGACGGTGTCAATGGCAACGGGGAGATTCGTCGGAGACTATTCATGTACACGTATCTGCAAATATGAAAATGGATTTAGATGGAATCCCTGTTCAAAGTATATATACCTGCTAAAAAAGATGAACAAAACGCGAAACCAGACCAACTGCGACCTGTGTGCCCACATCGCTCGCCAGCACGCTGCCACGTCACGAAAACGAGCCATATAGAAAAATGGGGAGCGACCAAACGAAAACAACGCGTCCAGCATTCCAACGTACTTCCGCCATAACGGAATCGAGTCGAGCACGAATATCTGAACGTCACGTGGCACGTCTCCATTGGTGTACGCCGTCTGAAGGGCTTCAAAGCAGCTGGAGTGGTTGTGATGTCCGGAGACACCGTACGAGTCGAACGAGATGACAGTGTCGGCTGACAGAACCTCGACGTGTCGCATCACGATTTGGCAGAGTGCATTGCGATTCCACGTGTCACCATCGTGGAATTCGTCGTAGTCGAGACAGGTGACGTCACCGGGAGCGATTCCGAGCTTGGAAGCAGCACGCGAGAGCTCACGAGCGCGGATTTGGCCCTGCAAAAAATTTGTTAGTTTTGAGTAAAAGATCTCGCAATCAACTTACCAATCCATCGAAATTACCGTTAGAAACGCAAAGAACAAAGACGCGATGACCGGCTTGGAGGAGAGCACAAATTGTGGGTGAGAAGAACATGGTCTCGTCATCGGGATGGGCGATGAGGATCAGGATTCGAGATTGTGGTTGTAGTGGGATCGGATAGGAACGGACAGCGAACAGGAGGAGCAGGACGAAGAAGAGGGCGCAGCAGAGAAATATTAACAGGAGCATTGTTGTTGGGGTTTCTGGAAAAATTGAAATTTGATTAAATTTTCGTACATAGAAGCTCTCATAAATAATTCTCGGTTTGCGACGCATATTTTCGTTTAGAACGCCATCTAAGAGGCCGGAATTGAAATTAATTTCAGGTTTATAGACCTCATCATGTGAGAGCATGGTTAGAAGAAAGAAGATTATGATACAAAAGCTACAAACTACAATTATTTTTTTTCAATCGGCAGTGCAAGTTGTAGAGGTGAGGGACGTTGAGAAGAATTGGTGTAGTTAGCCTCTACAAAGAAGTATGCAGGGCGAATTGTAGAGGTTAACACTACAAACTACACGCTTGCCTCTACAAATCGCGGCACGGGAGAAAATCTGCAAAACGCGGTCCGCTGCTACGAATTTTTTCCAACGCTTTTACAGATATTTCCTTCGAAAAGTCACACCAAAGCACAAATTCTACCAAAAAATATATTATTTTTCTCTATCAGAATTATACGATTCGATTCCCAACTGCTTTTCTATATAGTCATCACAAGAAATAACTACTGCCTATAATTTCCGCCGAGAGTAGTTGTAAAAGAAGGGAAAGCAAAGAAGAAGGAAAAGAAACTTGAATAACAAATAACAAAAAAGTAAAAGCGCAAAAAATTCTCCGTTTTCTACTAAAAAAATACATATTCATCGTCTGCGTCTCTCCACTGTTCTCGCGTTCTCTTCACTGTTTTATACAGGGAGGGCGAAGAGAGATAGTCATCACGATGAACGAAAAAATGATGAACATGTTCGTTCGGGATGAAGAGGAAGAACGTGGAAAAAAGGAGGAGGGGAGAGATGATAGGAAGAGAGAGAAAGGGAGGTTGTGGACAACTGACCACTGGGTCACCTGGGGCACCTATCGATTTGAAGAGATCGACAGGGAGAGGAAAATAATAATTTTTTGGGTGATCACGGAAAATAAAAAATATGTTTTTAATTGCAAAAATTGACGTTGTTCGATGTATTTTAAAAAATCTTTGAGTATAGACATCCAGAAATCTAGTTAACAGCACCGGAAATAGAGTTAGAGGCAGAAAACTCTGCTCAGTAGAACCCCCAGGAAATGATTGTAGAGGCAACGCGGCTACAAACTATAAAACTAAACCTTGCACTGCTTTTTATGAGGTTTCCAAGCCGTCCCGGGTGATTTCGCCTCGTAAATTATAGATGTGGATGTCATGCTGCCCTACACTTTCGAATTCTCAGAATTCATCAACAAGTACTTTTCTCTGGGCAGTTTAAAATTAACTCCAATTTCGTGTTATGTACCTAATTTTATAGATAGTTTATTGTGATGGTGATGCAACAATAACTCCTTCCTGTTTCGCCTTCTCCTCGTCTTCAGTGACACCCGTTTTCGTCTCGATACTCTTGATAAACTCCTCGAACGTTTGCGAATTCGCACTTTGCGGCAATCGAATCGAGTCGCCGAACGCAGTTTTCATCGCCGCGCCAAACTGGCGAGGTGTGTTCACGTGGAGTAGGGCCGAGACGCCGACAATGATCAGTGAGAATCCGGAGACAGTGATGACGGTGGCGACGCCGAGCGCTTTACCGGCGAACGCGGCTCCTGAGAAGAGCTGCAAAAAGAGTTGTTAGAAGTTTGAAAGAAAGCTTCCCAACCTGTGCAGCGGCAAGATCGGCAGCTTCTGGTTGCCTTGAGTGTTTCCAGGCGCTTCTGAGTCCAAGGAGGAGCGTGGCGAGAGATGTTCCACCGATTACTAGAAAAAGAAAATTGTAGTTTTTCGAAAGAAGATTGAAAAATGAAAATTGAGTGAAATTCCTCGTTGATTTTGTCAAAAAAAAAGAGGGTAAAAATGGGTTTTGTAACATTAAATTTGGTGAGGTTATCGGATTCTATAGTTTGTGTTCATATGAAATCCGCGTAATTTTTCGCGAGGTCAATTGTAGAGGCAACGGGTGCGTTTTGTAGTTTTTGTACCTTTAACCTCTACAATCTTCCCTGCCGGAAAAACCGATTTTGTAGAGGCAAGTTTGTAGTTTGTAGTCTTAACCTCTACAAAAGGCGGCAGGCGCAACAGATTGTAGAGGCAAAGTGCGTAGTTGTTGAGCTCTTAGGCTTCTGGCAAGAAACTACAAACTATAAATTTATCCTCTACATACCAGATTTAACGAATCCAGCTGTATTGCTCGTATCAATCTTATCAAGGGCAACGAGTGCGTGTCCCGACAAAGTGGACGGTTGCGTTGTGCTCACTGCGTTCACGTCGCCCATACACCTGGAATTTCGATATTGTGGTTGTTGCTGTCAGAAAATTCGATATTCCAAGCCAATGGGAAGGCTAGAAATTAATAGAGAAGAAACAAAAACAATCGATGTTTAAAAAAACCAAATTTAATTAGATTTTAAAAAGCTTTTAGGAAAAAACAGGAGTTTTGATTGATTGAAGCGATAGAAATTTAATGATTATTTTCAGTTAGATAGAGACCATTTTTAACAGTAAATATTTGAAAGGATGGAATTGAAACAAATAATAAGTTAATTAAATTTTTCCAAGACAAGACATTTTTAATCGCTGTCGGATCCCGATTTGGAGCTTCGCGATGGAGAGCGACGTTTGCGGTGCTTCTTACTCTTCTTTTCCTGAAAAACCGGAATAAATTGATTGTCTTTGAATCAAAAATCAATAACTCACCTTCTTATGCTTCTTAGCTTTCTTTTCCTTCTTCGCCTTCTTTCTACGTCTTTCCTCCTCTTCTGAATCCACTGACGCGTCTGAATCAGTGTCATTTGGACGACGTTTCTTCACATCTGGAGACTTCTTCGTCGCCTCATTATCTGACTCAGATTTCTGGCGTGGACGACGTGGTGGTGAGGCGCTCCTCTTCTTCTCCAAAAACTTTCGTGGTGGAGGGCTTCTACTTTTGGAGGAGGATGGAGAACGACGTCTTCTAGGTGGGGAACGCTTCCTGGCTGGGCTTCCAGGTGAGCGATTCTTAATAGCAGCTGGAGAACGGTGTCTGACGGGGCTACTTGGAGACCGACGTCGTACTACTGGACTACCTGGTGAGCGACGACGAACTGGTGGAGATTGACGTCTTCTGGCTGCAGGGGATTTCGCAGCAGGTGGAGGAGATTGACGCCTTCTAATTGGCGGTGACTTGGATCCAGATGGGG
The DNA here is from genome assembly GCA_000143925.2 of Caenorhabditis brenneri. NCBI lineage: Eukaryota > Metazoa > Nematoda > Chromadorea > Rhabditida > Rhabditidae > Caenorhabditis > Caenorhabditis brenneri. Next base: position 870,985 of record GL379796.1, on the reverse strand, counting down.
ATCTACGTCTTCTAGCCGGTGGAGATTTCGAGGCAGACGGCGATCGACGACGTTTCGGTGGAGACTTCGACGCCGATGGAGATCTGCGTCTTCTGATTGGTGGTGACTTGGATCCAGATGATGATCGACGTCGTCTAGCCGGAGAACGACTTCTGGATGCTTTTCTAGCCGCTTGAGACGCAATAGCTTTTCTTCGGAGCTCAGCTTCCTCGTGACGCTTCTTACGCTCTATTTCACGACGTCGTGACTCCTCGTCATGCTCTTTTTGCTCCTTCTCATCCCGCATCGGACGTCCATGATCTCTTCTTTCAGGACCTCGATCATTACGATCTCTTGGTCCTGGAGAACGTCTTCTTGGTGGACTTCTTCTGTTATCTCTTCTCGGAGAACGCCCATCTCGTCTCGGTGGCGATCTTCTTGGTGGCGATCTTCGTCTACCACCTGGAGATCCTCCTCGTCGAGCTCCCGGGGACTCTCGTCTCGGACTTCTGTTCATTTCACGGCTAGTATTTCTTCTCGGCGGTGTCTTTCTTGGACTCAATGCTCTAGCAGGTATCCTGTCATCTCTGACCTCCTTCTCTCGTGCTGGTCCAGTGTATCGCCCGTTGCTAAGAGTTTTATAGCGATTTGTCCAATCGTTGTCTTCACGGGCGACGTTTTTATCGTCACGGTCGCTGGTTTTCATCTCAGCCATCTTTTTGTTGACGAGAGATGCTGGGATTCCATCTTCAGACGCGTTGGCCTCGATAAACAAGTTCCAGAGCTCGCCGACGAATTCGCGGGATCTACGGGCGTTGAGGAAGCCTGTCACGTTTATCTGAACGATTGCATTTCTAGAAATATTCATAAAATCATACAATTTACCTGAAGCAACTTGGGATTCAAATCCTTCTCATCCAACTGCGATAGAATATACTCGACGACGACGTCATCCTCGATTCCGAGAATCTCATTGACACGAGAGGTGATCCACGGTTTGATGACGTCCATATTGATGCGAGACAAGTCGATCTTGAAGAAAATAGAGCCATTTGAGAGGGTAAACCTTTAATTATCGAATATTAGAACTAATTTTATTTTTTGTTTGATTAAAAGTTCTTTAGTATGTTTTTCTTTAGAAAATTTATTGATTTTTTTGAAGATTCTTCTTACTTTTTGCTCTAACTGCGGTTCGAACTTCATCGTCTTCAACAACTTTTTCTCCTTGTCCGAGAATCGGCCATCCTGTTCTGAGCTGGCGCCACGAAAGTATCCGGCGTCCATCCTGAAACATAGAATAATATATTGAAAATAAAAAACGAGAAAAAAATCCGAGGAAACGAGTGCACGATCAATAAACGCATTACAAATGACTCGCCAGAAAAATTCGCGACGACACGAGAAATGCGCACCGTTGGCGCGTCTTTAGTGAGTGCTTGCGTCTTTTTGATTTTCGGCGGGAGTTCAAAACAGCAAACACTCCGTCAGCAATTTTGCTGAAAGAAGTTGATTAAAAACCAAGTATCAAAGAATTGAAAATATCAAAAGTGTTTTGCTTAATCACAGGTGACAAATTCCAAGAATAAATTTACATCAAATTGCTCTATTTGGGCAGGTGACAATTTCATTATGTATATATAACCGCCCGAGCGTGTAATTTTCAACACCTGCTGATCTTGTCGCTTTTTGAGCGTTGATTCTGATTTTCAGACGCTTTCCAGCTGTTTCAGACCTCCTTTAACGTTTAAAAATGGGCTCAGCCACGTGGAATTGTCCATCGGACCCACCGAATTATTATTTACCAGTTCTTCATTTTATTGGCTTCATTTCTATTCCAATCAACTTTTCTAGTCTATATTTAGTCTGGTTTCATACACCAAAAGAGTCTAAATTTCGGTATTGTTTGTTATATGTACAGGTAAGTAGAAAAAACTAGAAAAAAAAAGTAGAAAAAAATGAGAAAAGGGAAAATGTGCTCAGTTGAGAACGGAGGCGCTGTGACGCAAGGATTTGAAAGTTTTCGGTGAAAACGTTATAACTTTATTATTTATTCTAAAAATGATGTGTAAAATGTGCGAATAACGAAGAAAAAAAACTCAAAAACTACAAAAAACGTACTTTTGTTGAAAAAAAAAAGTTGTGAAGGCTTTGTGCGTTTCATTGTTTTTTGTTTCGCTTTTTGTCTATTCAAAAACATCCAACACGTCTCTACAAATCAAAACTTGGTTTTGTTGCAAAAATTGTTCTCGCAAAATTATAGTTTGTAGTCTTCGTAGTCTCCACTTCCAGATCGTTGCTTTTCTTGTGGAAGTCGACATATCCTGGATCTGTCCCGGCTATTACCTATTCCCAATGATGGCCGGGTACAATATGGCAGTTACCAATCGTGTATTCCCCGCACATCAGACTGCTGTAATCAAATTTCAAAGATAGGGTTACTGTAGCTATTTGAATTTAGGTTTTCGGCGCGTTCAAGATATGCTTTGAGCTTCCCAGCTTGCTTATGTGTTTTATTTATCGTCAGGATTCAGCAGCTGACCTGGATAATGTGGGTTCCGAACCGAAAAACTCATTTTCCCGGACGTTTTCAGAAATATAAACTGAAAAAATCTCTCCGAAACTTCGTAATTGCCACGTGTCACACTTTTCCATTCGTTATTGCTTTTTGTTTATTTATGTCAGAATTGAGCAAGGAGGAAATGGAAAAGATTTTGAAAAAGGTAACCGAAAACCCTTCAATACAAGAGCATGTCTAAGGATTCTAGGACTGGCCAAACTGTCTACACGTGTTGAACCATCAGGGGTTTGTTATGTATGACCCTAGCGGGAATTTGTGGACAGCGGCAATTGGATTCTTCTCCATGACCTATATTTCAGGGTTTTCATTGTGAGTGGGAATTGAGAAAACTAGGCCACTTCTTGAAAAATCTATGTGATGGTCAGAGAAAAACAGGTCCAAAGAAACTTGAAAGAATTCTCAGTGAAATCTAGGCTATACCTAAAAAAATCTAAACCATTCGAAAAAAAATCTAGGCTATTTCTAAAGAAACCAAAAATGTAGGCCATTTATAGATTAGGTCATTTCTTCAAAAAAATTTAGGTTTTGTCCAAAAAAATCTAGACCATTTCTAGAGAAAACTAAGTCATTTACAGAGAAATCTAGATGAATTTTCAGTAAAATCTAGGTTATCTTTCTTAAGAAAAATGTTAGCCATTCCCAAAAAAGTCTAGGACATTTTCAGAAAAATCTAGGCGACTACCAAAAAATCTAGGCTATTCATAGGTTGATCTAGGTTACTCCCCGATAAATCTAAGTCATTTCCGAAGGAATGTGAGCCTTGTCCATAAGATTTTAGTCCATTTCTAGAGAAAACTAGGTTATTTTCAGAAAACCTGAGCCGTTCTCAGAAAAAACCGTAGTCCATTTCCAGATTCGGTGCCTATCTCGGCCTCCACACCATGTATATTCTACAAAAAGTTCGAGTCCACCTCTCCCCTCAAACCTATACAATCCATATGTCAGCTATGATTCATTTGGGACTACAGGTACTTGTAGTCTGTAGTTTTGCTTGTAGTCATATTTTGTAGTGTGTGGTCCCAACGATTTTTGTTATCATTCCATTCAACTTCATCTTCCTGGTCGTCTACAATGACTGGTGGGAGCTTCAAGGTAAATTTTGAATTTGGAAGAAATATTAACTCCACGTAGCAGCTCACATTGAAAACGCTAGGCCACGTCGTCATCCCGTGGCCTAGCTTTATCAGAATATTGGACGGTATCATCAATGAAATCCGATTTTTATTCCAGAAATCGCCACGAACTCATTATTCGTGATGGCTTCCCATTCGATGGCATCTTCACTGGTGATGATATTGTCGAATCAAAGATTTCGTCAATTGTTTTTGGAGAGGGTTTTCCGTATGTGAGTTGACAAACGAGAATTTCAGAAAAGCTATTTTTAGTGGATTTTCAGCTCGAGTAAATTTACGAGTCCTGTGGAGAGCAGACACGTGCAGTACACCACAACGAGGGTTGGGCCAACCATTACAGTGATCGCACCAGTTTGAGGATTTTTCAATTTTCGAATAGTTTCTGTATAAACTGATTTTTCCCATTTTTCTACAAAACCAGAATCGTAGGTTCGTAAACAAGATGAAGTGTAGATCTTGGTGAGTGCGGCTAAGAATCTCGTACCTTCTTAGCCCATACAAACCGGTTGACAGCGAATTTGTAGAGGCAAGCCGCAAGCTTTGTAGTTTTTGTGCTTTTAGCCTCTACAAATCAACTGCCGATGTGTGAGTGTAGAACGACACTTTGTAGAGGCAAAGCGATATTTGTAGCCTTTGTGTTCTTAGCCTCTACAAATCGATTGCCGACAGTGAGAGGGGCGATTGCCGACAGTGAGAGGGGTACTACAAATTTCGCTTATCCTCTGCAAATTCGCCTGCCGCCAGGGAGGGGAGTTTGTGGAGGCAACAGTTCACGTTTTGTAGTTTTTGTGTCCTTAGCCTCTACAAATCTTCGAAACAATGTAACTTTGACAGTTTTGAACCGTTTTTGATGGTTTTTGGATTCATCCTGTAGTTTTTGTAGCCTCTACACCCTCTCCTTCCAAAAAATGACTTCATTTTCTGATTACTGCAGCATTCTGTATCCTGACTTCTGTATTTTTTTTTCCTTTTTTGGGATTCAAATTATTCCAAGTTTCGTAGAAGTTGATTTCGTTTTATTCCAAGACTCCCAAACCAATTAGTTATGAATTCCTTTATACTCTCTGACAATTCTCTCAATATTTCATAATAATCCATCAAAAAGGGAGTCTGAGAGTAAAGAAAAGAAGAGAGATCTTTCTTTCCTTTAGTCCCGAAAATTTCAAGATGGGTTTGAGAAGATAGGGGGAGGGGAGGAGGGAATTTCAAGTCATCTTTCTTTTTCCTCCATCTTTTCTTTTCCTGACTTTTCGGACACTTTGTCAGAGAAGTGATGAGAGAGTATGGAAGAGTATGAGACGCAGAGATTATAGAGACACGAAAAAAGAAAGAGTGTAATCGGGGAGGAAGGGGGGACAAATGTTGTCTTGAAATGCAGAGAAAAAGGGTCCCAATGAACTTTCAGTTCGGTGGGACCCTAGTTTAGTTGTTTCGGGGTTTTTGGATGTTTTTTGTGGTTTTTGTTCTGGGTTTTTAGGTTTTGAGACGGCTACAAACTAAAAAGCCTTCTAGTCTCTACAAAAGTGTTCCTAGGTAGGATTGGAGAGGCTAAGAATGGTTTGTAGTTTGTGGCCCTTGGAGCTTCTTTGGATTAGATGACCGACCTGAATGTGATAAGAAGGGTACCTGTAACTTAGGGACTGTTGTATGTTCAGAGCAGTCTATCTTGGTTGTCTTTGAAGCAATCGAATAATGCTCAACTAACAAAATGTTCAAAATTATTTGCTCAAAATTTCTTTAGTTGACAATTTTTTGATAGCTTCATAAGACAACCAAGAAATGCTGCACTGAAGCTGCAGATACTGCAGAAATGTGCCTAAATTGCAGGTCAAAGCTCTACAGTACTTCTTAGCTTCCAGAAGCATCTGCAATTTTGTAGAAGCTAAGGATCGGTATCCACAGAGCCTTTTGTAAAGGAAGGCTACACACTACACCAGCTCCTAAGCCTCTACATATCAAAGTGATACTGTAGCTCTCTCAGACTTAGACCGATTCCAATGGCTTTTTGGTCAACCTGCTAGGATTTTTTTGTACTTTTCGAACACTTTTCTGAGCTTTTGATAAGCTTCCAGTGTTTTCTTTATGATATTCTTTGTTGGTTTCTATACTTTGTCAGTATTCTATCGTTTTCAATGGATTTTGGACCAAAGTGATCAGAATTTTCTGACCAAAGCGATCAATACACTAGATTATCAAGATTTCCCCGTTGGAAAATCTAAAGAACTGCTCCACAGCTCAATTTCCACGGGCTCTATTTGTGTCTCACAACTATTCTAATTCCAGCTAAAGCAAAAAGGAATTTCTCTGTCTTCAATCCATAAAACTACGGCATTTTATTCAAAAACTGCCTGATTCGACTTGTAGTCCGCCCTTATATTAGAGGTTTTGAGCATAATTCCACCATTCTCACGGTGTGCCCTTCTATTAGAGGTGTTTCGAAAAACTTGTCATATTTCCCTTTCTTCCCATCACTTTTTCCAATTCCCATCGACCCCAAGTTCACCACCACTAACAAAAAAAAGTGAGGGGGGACCAAACACAACAGAAAAAGAGCCACATAGGACTCACTAAATTTCCAGAGCCCTCCCTCTCCATTTAACACGCTATTTCCGAGTTTTGGGGCTCCGCCCAGTTTCTTGCTGTTTTCAACATGTCCTTTCTCTGGTCGCACGCTCTCTAGCACTGTCTGCGTCTCTCTCACTTCGATAGTAGAGAGTTTCAGAAAGGGAGTGTTTCAGAGGTCCCTGGGAGCGCCTCGGGGACGACAGAGGAGGAAGAAGAGAGCAGAAAGCCAACAAAGAATTGAAGAAAAGGCCCCGGAGAAGCAAAAAAAACGGAGGAAAAAAGAGTTTTGTGTGTGACTTCTTTCAATGTCAGCAAAACGCGTTGGCGTCTTGTTTCAGCAGTCATTCTGGGTGATTTGTAGTTTGTAGTCTAAATAGCTGTAATTAGCTGAAACCTTAAATTGAAGTGCATCTACATGCTCCTCTCGAAATTTTATGCCACGTGCCTATTTTCGTTTCGAGACCCATAAATCTCTAGGCTATAAAATTGTCGAGATGAGATAATTATTCCCTCTCTCTGGACGACAGGTGGACGGAAACGGAAAAGAGCCGCTCGTGTGTCCTAAAAGAAGGAGAATAGGGGCGGAGTTTGGGCGGGAAGATGTAAGAGAATATATTCGTTTTCATGAACGAAAAATTCGAAGTTTTGAAGCCTTTTTGATTTTTTTGTCGAAGTTTAACGGTAAAATTCAGACTTGTAAACTTCTTTATTTTCGAAATGCAGGAAAGCGCGCTCCATGGTAACGGCGGTAATCTCGAATTTTCAGATTTTTACAAGCTGCTTTTTCGATTTATCGCGTTTTTTCGCATGTTCGAGTGGTTTTTGCGAATTTTCGCTACTATTTTTCTGAAATTCATTGAATTCTCGGCTAGTTTGTTGCTTAGTTCTCTCTATTTGTTGCTGAAACCACAGTGTTTTTCGATTGTTCAGACTTCGATATATTTTTTTTTAATTTTTCTAGAATTTTTCGGCTGCGTCGGTTTTTTTTTGATAGAGGTTAGCGTTATTTTGCAAATTGATCTGTAAAAAAATTCGAATAATCGAATAATCAAAGTATACTTCAATTTTCCCACGCTGAAAAGAATTTTTGAGTGATTTACACTTGTCAGCAAGAAAATACTAGAAAAGAGAAAAAGCTAATCTGAAATTCCGCATGTAAGTAGTTCCAGATTATTCTCTCTTTTTTCTTCCAGTAAAAAAAGTTTTCAGCCGTCATTCCCTCCCCGCATGCCCTCCACGCTGTTGATCTCTAAATCCGTCGTTTTTCCCTTTCCTTTTTTCCAGTGGACTTATTTTTTGCTAAAAAAAGACTCACTTCTAGTTTGTCACGCTTCATCTGAAACTACTTGTTGTCTTTCTTTTTTTGTGCTCTTTGTGCATTTCGGATAAGTCCTACTCTTGTAGATGAAGAAGAAGAAAAGAAGAAGTACTTCTTTTTTGCTGAAATTAATTTCATTGCTCCTCGTCCTTTTCTTCTCGCTCGTTTTTTTTCTACTTTTTTGTATGTGTGTATGTGCAACGAAAAAAAACTAGAAATTCGTCTTCTTCTGAATCTTCTGAATCCTTTTTCTCCTTTTGAATTGCAAAGAATTCTCACTTGAAGAGGATTTTTAGAGAAGGGGGAGGAGTGACCTCTTCAGAAAAACTTCTTTTGATTCGTCCGGCCACGTTATGAATTTTTGAATAGCACGGGCACCATAACGGGTTTGTGGGAAGATTCGACGTGGTGCGAAGGCTAAAATGCGGACGTTGAAACTTTTCTGAATGTGCACTTTGTACTTTTTATTCTAGAATTGCATCGTTTTGTTTCGAAACTCCTATAATCTGTCTAATATCACCTACAAGCTCATCAAATAATGTCGTCGAGTGGAAATTGTCGCTTTTGTGCTTTTCGCCTCTACAAAACTGCTGCCGATTCGCGTTCGTAGAGGCAAGCTTTGTAGTTTGTATCCTTAACCTCTACAAGCTGATGCCGGTAGGCAGGGATTTGTAGAGGCAACGCGCGCTTTGTAGCTTTTGTGTTCTTAGCCTCTACAAAATACTGCCGATCCGCGTTTGTAGAGGCAAGCTTTGTAGTTTGTATCCTTAACCTCTACAAGCTGATGCCGGTCGGCAGGGATTTGTAGAGGCAACGCGAGCTTTGTAGCTTTTGTGTTCTTAGCCTCTACAAACTTTTTCGCGCTCATCACTAGCAATGACGATACAAACTACAAAACTTGTAATTTCTGAAACCTCCTTTTCTCTTTCAAATCTTTAACAAAAATAGAATCACCAATTAATTTCTCTTTAATCGAGGACACACGTGCCTCTTACGCTTTCAACAATTTTATCTTCCACTCCTCTCATACCTTTTCTCTCTTATCATCTTGAACAACAACCCTCTTGAACTTCTAATTTTTTTAATACTTCAGAAGAAAGCCGCCTCTTTCTCTCCTCGAACTACACCTGACACCAATTGTCCTGGATTTGCCCTTTCGACAAGCGAAGAAATGATGATCACTTCCAGATTTTTATCCAGTTTTTTTCTCTTTTTCTCTCGTGTCTCTCGTTCGATCTCGTGCTGCTTTTATTTGAATTTTTGGGGGGATCGCTAGCTGAAACCTATTCGATTTCTCTCACATTATTTCTAGTGGCGACTGACATACACACAAATACTTTTGAATAAGAGGCCACTATGTTAGTCACCTATTCGACTCGTTATGGGAAAGAAAGCGTTGACCTTTACCACTCTCTCTCTCTCTCATTTGCACTTTTAGACGAGGGAGACTGTATTTGAATTTTAGATTCAAATTCATTCGTCGTCCTCCATCGTTTTGAATTTCGTGGTGTCTCCCCCCGTCGTCTCACTTTATGACTTCTCTAGAAGTAATAAAGTTTCGGAAAAAAACGTTTTTGACTGGAAATTTCTTGTCAAGTTAAAGTTAAAACACTCGATTTTCTCTTGTTTATTCTCTAGATTTTACCTCTCTTTTCCTTGCTACGTCTGTTTGTTTAAAACAAAAAAAAAACGAAGAGGACGCGAAACGAAAATCATCTGAAATCTGATATTGCTCTTTGAGAGGAGAGAATTTTCAGTTTTTTGCAATTTTTGAAGGTTTAAGTCTGTCTGCAAATTTTCGTCATTCTTTTTTTAGTTCAGAAAGCATAGATTTCAAAGATCTGCAAAGCTAGACAAATGTTGTATTCGGTATCCGCTTAGCTTCGTCTGCAGAGTGATTTTGTAGAGGCTAAATTGATTTGTGCTTTTTGTAGTCCCGTTACCTCACCAAAGTTCTGATTGGCGCTTGTTGTTTTGCAAAACCTAATCTCTAAAAACTACAAAATTTTCTGAAAATCTCCCATGTCATATGGTACTGCTCAAGACTGTCACCTCCCCGCCTCCGCACTCATTCCGTACTTCCTTCTCCTCTCGCATCTGTTCTTGTTCAAGTTCATCTCGATACACTTGAAAAAAATAGCAAGAAAAAAACTGCAAGACGTGTAGTACATACACAAAAAAGTGGTAAAAAAATAGGGAGTGTGTCAGTGTTTGGGGGCACCGGACTTTGGTCTTCTTCGTCTTCTACTTCTACTTTTTTTCCATCTTCTTCTTTTCCAACATCATCATCATCGTCGTCGTCATCTTCTTCCTTCGTCTTCGTCCGTCCGTCCGTCCACATCGGTTGCGATGCGGGGCGCCCCTTCTCCCGAGAGTGCTGCTGCTGCCTGCGCAAAGGCAGTCAATCTACTTATAGCCATTTGGACAGTGTCAGTCACGAGAAAAAGTCGAGAAAAGAGATCTAGAAAAAGAGTCTCTATCTGCTTTCCTCTCTCACCGTTTTTCTCTATATATAATTTTTGTCGATGTTGCGCACCGCACCACAACCAATCACCGTCACTCTCTCTCTCACTCCTCAACATATACCCATAGCGACACGGGAAGTGAAAAGGGACTGTTTTGTGTGTACATTCCCCGGGGTGCGCGCGCGCGAGAGCAAGCAAGAGCAGCAGCAGCCGCGATCGCCGATATATATCGAAGAGTCTCACAGAAACGGAGGAAGAAATTTGGGTGGAAAGAGCACCTTTTCAACGAAAAAGAGCCCAGAATCGGTGGAGAGTTGGGGTGGGTATGGAAAGTGCGCAAATAGAGAAGTGAACCTTCTTTTTCGGCGAAACGGAGGTAGTGGTGCGCAAGGAGGAGGCACTCTATTTCATCTTTTCCCTCTTAAACTGTGTCTGTATTTCAGATTGATTGATTTTGATCTGAACAGGAAGTATTCTCAAATCATAACGTTTTGATCTGATTTTGAGATGACAGCGCTGATCAGAAGACTCTGAGCACCATATTTTGTTTCGCTAAATTTTCAGAAAATCTGAAACTATCCGGTTCGCAATAGCTGAAATCTTTACCTTGTAGCCGAGAGCATCTCCAAAAATAGCTGAGAATCAATATCAAATTTCTAGATCGTCTGATCATCATGAGTAGATTTTCAGCAGCTAAATATAGTTTTTGTTCGCTAGGTCTCTACAAAACGGTGCTGTTCACTACCTGAGTCTTCAGAGCTCTTGAACTCAATAATCCATTTTACTAGAAGGTTATGGATACTAGAAGGTTATGGAATACCGTCCGGCTTCTTTCTAATGCCATTGAATAACCTTCGGAATCGATCACCCTATCTTAAGTTCGATAAAACTGATATTATAGACAGTTACCTATGATGAAACAGACATTCCCGGCTTTCTGATATCTCCAAACTGTAAGAATCTGTCTTGTTCCTGTTTATGCCATCAGTTCTAGTTCCCAATCAGTTTTTTTTTTCAAAAACAAGATCTTCCCTCTTTGATTTCTCATCGTTACTCTCGTAAAGTACAGACTCGCAATTGCAGAAGTACTCTCCTAGTCTATTTGACCGTCGTCAACGGGTTGTCAAAAAATCGACGATCCGATTGGTCTTTGTTTGTTTGATTGAATCGCGCGGTCTCCTGAGTGGCCAAGACTAGACTCAAGATTAGGAAAATAGTGCTGAAATTGATAATTCAAGTTCCATTTTCAGTATTCGCAACGAAATTGCTTCCATTCGTCTCCCGAATATTTCTTATCAGTGTTGAAAACGCGTTGTTATCTATCTAGAATGTTCTCTCTCGAAATGTCTTCTTCTCCTTCTTCTCCACCAGTTGCTATTCCGAAATAAGTGACTGACATACATTTTCAGCGAAAATGAAAAGAAGCGAAGAAGAAGAGAGATACAGTCGCGAATTAGGGTCGAGATATATATGATTTCTCTGTTTCTCTATCCATTGCCCGTTCCGAAATGTTGAATTCAGCGGTTTTTTGCTGTTTCTCGTGTGGTTTCCCCACCGACAGCAACCCATTCGAAATGAAATATGTCACTGAAAATCAGTCATCATTGGCCAGTGAAAACGAAGCGATTGTTTGTTTTCATCTCTTGAGATATTTCGTTCAAGTCCTCGCATTTTTTGCAGAAAGACAAATGTGTAGGGGACATCTGGAAATAGTTTGGAGTGGGTCTTCTGAAAGGAAGAGTTCTGGGAATCACTAGAGTCAGGGAAGTGCAAAGATTTTCTCAATTGAAAAAAATCCTTCTAGATCAGTTCTAAAATCCACGTGGGATCTGAAAATAACAGGTTTCAGAATACCGAAGAAGCCACGTGGATTCGATTCTGAAAACTCAAAATGGGGTTACTACCAGTAACCTACAAAATAACGGCGCTCTAGATTCCACGTGGATCGATTATTTTCCGACATTTAAAAAAATATACAACTGTGTAGTAGAAAAAATTCTGAAATCTATAGATTCTCAAGAGGACTGAAATGCTATTTTCAGCAAAATGAAGTCTGAAAATTTGCTGCACTTTTATCAACAGATGGTATTTCTAATTTCAGCAGAGCTGAACCAACACCAGCTGAAATTCATGAATGTCTAGAAACTTCTTTCACTTTCCAGACACATCTTCTCCAGCTTCCTCCACAAAAATAGCTAAATCCCTAGTTCTCTAGAGATCCCACATATCAGAATGAGATCCAAAAACACAATTTCCAGTTTTCTTCCAGTCTCTCTCAAAACACAACAAGGTCAGCAACCCCCGGGCGGGCTACCAAACGGTCACTCTCCTCTCACACTTTTCTGCGATTTGACCTAGATTCGGAAGTGATGGTGATCGGGTGGGGTGGCTATGGAAGAGAAAGAGGGAGAATGCTTTCGATATCCAAACCAGTTGAACAGAAACAGTGAAAGACCGATTGAGGAAGAGAGCGAGAGGGGGGTGAACCACCACAATCTTTCTTGTTTCCGCAATCCGTGGTTGTCGTCGCTTTTCACTACTGACACAGGGCTGACACAAATCTCTTTCTCTCTTTTCCCCCCTGACCTCTCCTTTGTCTGTCTTTTTATGGTTGATCTGGAACAGACAATTGAATTATCCGTATTTCCTCTCTCTCTCTCTCCTCGACATTTGATTGGGTGGATTTTAAGAGGTACTGTAGGATCTCTTTAGATTCTAGATTCTGGAGAAGCTTCGAGCTCTTCGAACCTTCTTGAAAACTTGCGAAAAATGTACCTTCTTGACCGTTCACCGCACCGCAACTGAGTGGTTCGCGGCTTAGATGCCAAGCGGTGTGTGTGCTATTTGTAGTGGATAATCCTTATTTCTCAGGCGGCAAGGCTAATCTTACACAGACTAGAATAAAGAGAATGGTCTCAAGAACTGTCTGTTAGAAAAAATTAAATGCTGAAAATTTTCAGCGCTCTCTTTGCTCCCAAAATTGATAAGCGTTATCACTACCTGATAAGCACTTTCAGCCACTCTGGAATTGACCTGAAAACCTAGTGTTTTCTCGTGTGTCTTCAATTTTATGAGCTCAGCCAACTGGCTCTTTCTCGAAATCTGACCTCTTAAACTTCTGGGGCTGTGTCCATCGTTTGCTTCTTCTCGTTTCTCGAGGTTTACAGCACAAAAGTGACGGAGAGACGGACCCATTCCACTACTATCTTCTTGCTTTTTGCCTGCTTTTTCTCGCTCGATGATGATTGAGAAATTGATTTGAAACGCGAAAAAGATATAGATTTGTGGTCCTTTAAGCTTATTTTCTTTCGATTTGCTTCCAGCAAAACCGGCTTGAAAAAAGTCCAACGAGCTTCCAACCAACAAAAAAAGAAGCTCAAATTTCTGCTCTGCGAGCCATGAAAGATTGGGCACCCGCGAATATAGGGCGAGGGACCTTACCAAAAGTGGAGAGTAGCCGCCCGAAAAGCGCCCCTATTATAAACTTTGTCATGTGTGTTTGTGTCCGTTTTTGTCCCTTCCTTTTTTGGTGGTAGCTGCAGGCAGCAACAGAAAAATCTGTTAGGCATTCTCTGATTGATTTAGTCGATCTGTAAAGGGGAGACCAACCATCCATCATCATTCCTCAGCCTAGCTGAGAGGCTCTCATAGCGGGGGACCCCCATTCTCCAACGTTTGCGCAAGTGAGGTCACACAAATAAAGATCTGTAATCCGGCCTTCTGCCCCTACGCAAGAGGTATTGCGTCCCCCGGTCTCTTTCTGCAATTCAAGGTTATATCCCTTTTATTTCGGTAATGTGAGAGAATGTTAAAACAACACATATCAACCGGAAGAAATGAGAATTTCTGAAAAATTGTGTGTGTCGTTTAACATGTTCATATAAGAACTGTGACCAATTAGATGGAAGATTGATTGATCTTCTTCTCTCGACATCATTATCAAGATAGAAAGCAAAATTTCGAGTTGACGTGATTTTTCCGAGTGAAATATGATCATTTTTAGCATCGGAATCTTGTCATCTTGTATTTTCAAGACGTCTTCTAGATTGACGTCTTTTGATCTGAAATCGTCAAGAAATCAAGATCATAATCCTTATTTTGCAAAGAAAATTGACTCGCAATATGATCATTTTTAGCTTCTGAATCTTGTCATTTTGTATTCTTAAGACGTCTTTCTGAAAATTGCAATATCAATTTTAGTTTTGTCGTTTAGATTGACGTCTTTTGATCTGAAATTGTCAAAAATTCAAGATTCTAATCTTCATTTTGTAGCTCAGAATCTTGGATTGACGTCTTCTGATTCTCATGATCTGGAAAGCTACATTCTCTCGACTCTCGAAGCTCCACCCCCTATATAGGTATTCTAGAGGCAAACCAAATCATTTGTCTTCATTTTGTTTGCACCGTCTTTACCCGCGAGCCGCCACCCGCCACTTTTCTCTAGAAATAGTGTATGCGCAGAGGCAGTTCAAACAATTTCAGTAGTCAGTTGGCCCTTTCCTCTACTTCGGCTACCCTCCCCTCTCATACATCCCGTCGCCCTTCCCATCGGGGTGTGCTACTGCTGAATCGGGAGGAAATAGCGCTAGAAATCAGTAGGGCACCACACAAATGAATATATAGGAAAAGGGGGAATTGAGAGAAACAGAGGTCACCCAAAACGACGCCCGGGTGGTCTCTCTCACTCTTCCCTCTCCATTTATCCGCTTCTGCGGGCCGTGTTGTGGATGGGATGGAGAAGAAGTACAATGGGATATGAAGAGGTCCTACCAGAGAAACAAAGGGAGGTCAGACTTCCTCCCCTCTTCTTCTTCCCCTTCTACACGCTGCTGCCCTTTCCAGCAGCAGCAGCCCTACCCATTTGCACTTTCCACCTCCTCCTCTCCCTCAAACCCCTACCTCAATTGAATGGGAGGGTGAAAGAGGTATCTAGAAGAGCGCAGCCTGTATGCCTCTCTCTGTGTATGTCCTTGTGACCCTTCTATAATGTCTGGTGCCTCTCGGCTTCAGATTGTATATCGTCCTCGATCTGTATATCCAGCCAGCGCACTCATACATACACAGTGACAGACATTAACAAAAAGAGGCAGACGGTATTGAGGAGAGAGAGAGAATATGAGGAACAATGAGAGGGATATATCTATGGAAAAGGCGAGGTCTAGAACAGAACAACAGGGCAACGGTTTTGATGGATGCATATGCCAGCTGTATTCTGTTTGTCTGATTTACCTGGAATTCTTCACCAGGTTTACATCGTGGGTATCTGATCCCATTAAATCCTCATCTGTCATCTACGTGGCAGAGCTGGGAGATCCGATCTCTTGGTCTATTGTCTTCTTCCCATCTTTCAGACGACCTGATAATTGCCTTCTGCCTTTGAGACAGTGAAGACAGATTAAGAAGAGATTCCAAAAATCCCTTCATTCTGATCATTCCCAGAGTGTAAATCCGTCACTTTCAGATGGACCATCTGGCATTATAAGTCTGAGCGGTCCCATCTTAAAACGAACAATTAACACCGATAATCCCTCTTTTCACCTGACAGAAACCATAAAGGACCGCCAAATTTTTCCCAAAAGCTGTCTCAGAACAGATGGTCACATTGATTGGGTACAGTTACTCTCTCTCTCCTTCCATTCGTTTCCAGTCTCCTCATTCATTCCTCACTTTTTGCTCACTTTTTTTGCCTCGTTGATTCTAGCCCTCACCCATTGATTTTTGGGCACAGATGTCCCCGCCATTCATCGCCTTCAGTTATTCTGTCAGTCTGTCCCAGTTAGAGTACCCCACCCGCTCTCCTCGACATCCGCCTCTTTCTAACCATTTCTCTTGCGTAGAGTAGCCCGCCAACAATCCATCCGAAATTTCTTGGGCTACTTTGTCCTTTGTGAGTGTCCTTCCAGATTCTTTCCGAAGGGCAGAAATTAGCCTTTACGACCTTGTACCGCTAATTTCCTTAGTTTTGGTTTTTGTTGCATTTTTTTCCTTCACTTTTTTTGGTCACTTTTGAAGATCCATATTCTATTTCTCTTGCATTCTGATCGTGCTCCTTTTTCGTAAAAATTTTTAATCTTACTTATCTGAGCTAATTTTCAAAACTGGTGACTAAAAGGTGGTTGTTATTCCTCCCCATTTCCATCCAAAACTTTTCAAATTTAAGCTCATACTTACTCACCGCTCACATGCGAATTCGCTAATTTCTAGTCAGCTGGTTTACATACACGCATTCTATTCTATAAATTTTGCCGCCCCGTCTTCTTAATGGCTGGTTGCCTTGAGACGGACGGAGCCCGCACAGCATTGAGGCTCCCGGAAATGTGAATGTGAAAGTTACGGCCTTGAAGAAGAAGGCGAAGAGTGAGGAGATGCTTCGGACAGGTCAGTTGAAGCCGGAGAAGAAGCACATCTGCTCCGTCTGTCGCGGCTCCCCTCGCCCATCTTCTCTCACACCCTCCATCCCACCTAACAACCCACATTTGCATTTGAATATTTGATGGGCCGCCGCCGCCCGTTGGGTTTTTTTTTGTTAGTGTATGCGTACTTCTATTGTCCGTCTTCCTCTTGGTCAGTAAGAGCCAACGAAAAGCGGCTCATGGTCTGGAAACCCAGGGGGTAGCCATTGAGAGAACTTTATCTAGATTAAGGGCTCATCAGATAGCATCGGATGCTCCTGGATGGTTCCGAGATCAAAGCCTGGGAAGCCACGCCCACTAGCAGGCACTTCTCTTTGCTGCGGAAAAAACGACTGTAGTCATGTCATGACGAAATTGGTGCCAGCTGAAAAGGGCGGAGCCTACTGATGAGCAATGTTGACACGACCTTTTACTGAAAAGTTTCGTAATAGCTCCTTGCAACTGGCTGGCTATTAATCTAAAAAACGACCACTTTCTACTGGGCGGAACTTCAGCCATTTTTTTCAAACCAAATTTCAAACCATGTCCACTTTTAGACAACTTTCATGTGTGGTAGAAGTAGTGTGTCTAAAATCGCAGTACTACACCTTGAAGGTCACTCGGAAAAAAACGGGAGTGTCGGCGGGCGCCGGGCACCGACCACCATCATCCGGTCCTTTTCTACCGTGTGCGCGCACGCATCTCTCTCTCTCCCTCTCTCTGCTGTGTCATCAATTCGAATTCAGCCGCTACCCCTAAAATTGCAGAGAAATGCCTAGAAAAAAAACACACTCTCCCGGAGGTGGTGACCCTGAACACTCGGTGTCTTTCTCGATTTTCTTTTTTTCCCATTACTTTTATACTTCTGTATCTCTCTGTAATGGGAATGATGAATAATACTCGGGGCAGCTGGTTGGATACCACCCTATAATCAAAAAATTTGGGCTGCTGCCTTTCAGAAGAATGTTTTAAGGGTGGGGGGCACTTGACCTTGGTGAGGGGAAGAAGGACCCCTTGAGGATTTAAATGCATATGTCTTTGGGGAGGATTGGAAGCAAAAAATAAAGTGATAGGGCTAGAAATTGAATTTCGCGGTTTCCTCACAGCTAAAAATTTCATCTTTCCACCTTTTCCCTTCGAAGTTTATTTTTTTCTTTTTGATTTCTGGAAAACCCTCTTTTTTACCCACCCCTCCCCCATTTCCAGTGATTTTACATACTGAAAGGTATGCTTTTTTCCTTTCCTGTCTCATCATTTTTTCTCTCAAATCTCATGTTTTTTTTCCGTTCTTTCGTTGATATCGTTTCATCTCACCGAACACCATTTTCAATACCAACTCCCTCATATTTTCAGCCATCATTAGACTAGAAACCCATCTCCTACCATGGGGCCGGAAACAACATCAACGGATCGTGTGAGCGAAGATCTGGAGCAGGCGGTGACATGTCTGAGACGAGTTATGCACGGTATCAAGCCCGATTACCATGGAACAACAGAGAATGAGGAAGAACAGGTTTGTGAAATGGGAAAAAACTTGTATATTGAAGTTAGGAAATTCCCACTCCTCGCCGTTTTGTAGAGGCTAAGTGCACAAACTACAAACTTGCCTCTACAAAATGCCTGCCGCTCTGACGCGACAGTTTGTAGAGGTTAATGGCACAAACTACAAACTTGCCTCTACAAAATGCCTGCCGCTCTGACGCGACAGTTTGTAGAGGTTAATGGCACAAACTACAAACTTGCCTCTACAAAATGCCTGCCGCTCTGACGCGACAGTTTGTAGAGGTTAATGGCACAAACTACAAACTTGCCTCTACAAAATGCCTGCCGCTCTGACGCGACAGTTTGTAGAGGTTAATGGCACAAACTACAAACTTGCCTCTACAAAATGACTGCCGCTCTGGTGCGACAGTTTGTAGAGGCTAATGGCACAAACTACAAACTTGCCTCTACAAAATGCCTGCCGCTCTGGTGCGACAGTTTGTAGAGGTTAAGGACACAAACTACAAACTTGCCTCTACAAAATGCCTGCCGCTCTGGTGCGACAGTTTGTAGAGGTTAAGGACACAAACTACAAAGCTTGCCTCTACAAAATGCCTGCCGCTCTGGTGCGACAGTTTGTAGAGGTTAAGGACACAAACTACAAAGCTTGCCTCTACAAACTAATATATTGCAACAACCAAAAACAGTTCCAGAACCCCGATGTCATCTGCACACTACAACAAATCACAGGCGCACTGGAGAGATGTATGGAGAATAACAAAACACTAAACGATGTACTCAGTGGGAAAATGGTAAGTTCTCGCTCTCCCGGATAATTATTATGTCCCTGATCCCAATTAAAGCTAATCCGGAATTGAATTAGTCTTCCTCTTCCGTCCCTGCCTCCCGAAAACAGCCATCCCCAAATAAAGCCCCATTAATTTTGCAGAAATGTACAACATGTGGCTCAACAGCTGTCGGTTTTTTGGCCGACTGTCACGACAACAGCGCCACCTCCACCACCACCACAGTCTCTCATCGATCGTCAGTAGAACCACCGCCACGACGAAAAGCGTCCGGAACCACAGAAGACGAAGAGCTGGATGAGGTGTGCTCGTCCATCGGATCCAGAAGTATCAGATCAGTGTCAAGCTCCGTCAACGCCGACGATGACGAGAATAATCAGACGCTTCTGGCGGAGAAGACTCCAGAAGAAGAAGAGGAGGAACATGATTTAGTGATGAAGACTATTCTATCTACCACTTCCACTTCTACAGCTGCGCCGGTAGTGTATAACGGCAAAAAATCGAAGAAAGAAATCAAAGAGGAAGAGGAGCCCGTCACAGATCCAAGCATCGACTTTTTCATTCAGAATGCGTTGAGTATGGTTCAAGATGTTAAGCCAGAATCCCCAGCTTCCGAAGAGAACGAAGATGATAAGGCGATGATGAGTAATCTTCTACAAATGCTCTTCGCCAACGGTACAAATCCATCGGCACTTCTTGAAGGCGGCAGTGACGGCACAGAATCAACGGGTTCATCTCAACCGTCTCCACCGAATGATCCGTCGCATTTTGACTCGATCGCAATGTTCGAATCACTCCTTGCCGCCGAACTGAATCAAGATGCCTCAGCTGAAGCGGAAGCGAAAGCGGCCGCTCAACGAAAGCGAAAAAGCACTCCGATGAAGGTGCCAAAATCGGAGAACGGTGCTGGGTATGTGTGCCCAATGGAGGGATGTAATAAGATATTCAAGGAGAAGGGATCAGTGCATCGGCATTTCGTGACACATATCGGAATGAGGTTTAATGTGAGTTGGGCTACAAAAGGTTAAATTTGTGTACTGTTGGGACTTGATGACGTGGAAATATTCCTAGGACCTAGTTATCAGGAGAACGTCCTGTTGAATCCGCTCTACCTCGCTAATCTATTTTCTTTACAGTGTGACAAGTGCAAAGCATCGTACACCCAAAAGCACGCGCTCATGCTTCACCAGAAGATACACGCCAATCCGGACGCCTATCAATGTAGAGGGTGTGGAACGAACTACACCACGCAGAATGGATTGAGGCTACATCGGCAGGTAAGAACTCGAGAAAATTCAACTCGAACCCTCGGCAGGCATTTTTGTAGAGGAAAATAGTGTAGTTTGTAGTTGCTTACCTCTACAAATAAGCGCGTTTTCATCTTTGCGATATAACAATTTGTAGAGGCTAAAAGCACAAAGACTACAACTTTCTTACCTTGCTTCTACAAACTGACGCGCATCACGTGCACATTGAAAGCCGTTTTGTAGAGGTTAAGATCACAAACTACAAAGCTTGTCGGCTTGCCTCTACAAATGTTGTGCTGGTCGGCGTCAGTTTGCAGATGCTAAGGGCACAAACTACAAAGCTTGCCTCTACAAACTGTCGCGGTACACTCGCACATTAGTAGGCAATTTTAGAGGCTTAGACTACAAAAACTAGAACTTTCCTTCTAAATTTCTCTCAATTTTCAGCGAAACCCAGCCTGTATGGAGCAAAGCAACAGCAACAACGTGTCGATGGTGGACTTCAACTCATCCCTCTCTGACATGCTTTCCGTTACAAAAGCATCTCCAACGAAGCAGATGGTGATGGCTGCGCCATGATTTTTCTTTGTAGATAGATAGGGATCGCAGGTAAAGGGAGGAGCTTTTTTTGTTAGACTTTTTGGTTAAGCTCCGCCCCATAAGCGGTCCCTATATATAAACTTATTGTTTTTGTCATGTTTCTCCCCTCCGATACGCGTGCAATTCTATTATCTCTCCACCAGCAATTTTCTTCTCCTAATAAGTTAATAATAAGTTGAATTTTGATAAGTTTTATTATCAAAATTTCGTTTCAAAAAAAATTATTAAAATTCCTTATTTCTCTGTGTCTCCTGTCCTTGTGTGTTATTTTCTCTCTTTTATGCAATAATGATTCTAATTTAATTGCCTCCCCGTTATGAAACAATTCTCATTTTTTCTATGTCGCATTTGTCGTTTTCCCCAGCTCTCATCATCTCATTGATCCATGCATTTTCCTTTTTCTATGTCATAATATTTTTTTCTATATACAAATTTGATTGAAAACTCCCATACATGTTTCTATGAATCGATCACTTCTTTGATTTTTCTATGGCAATAATTCCCCTCCTCCACCTTCAACTCATTGTTTTCCACCCCTTTTCCCTCCAAAAATCTGGTTTGGTGCTTATTTTTTTCGTCGTTTATTATTGAATAATGGATATTCACAATATTCTACGAAATTCCCTCCCACACACACCCAAAATAACTTTAATTAATGCTGTTTTAAAGAATTGAAATAATAAAAGACTTGTCACACTTTACTTGTTTTTTTTAACAATACAAATTACATGAATCACGAAAAAAAAACTATTTAATCTACCATAAGTAGTTTTTAGTTGCCTCTACAAATGAACGCGTTTTCATCATTGCAGTATAACGATTTGTAGAGGGTAAAAACACAAAGACTACAACTTTCCTACCTTGCCTCTACAAACTGACGCGCATCACCTGCACGTCGGCATCCGTTTTGTGGAGGTTAAGAACACAAACTACAAAGCTTGTTATCTTGCCTCTACAAATGTTCTGGCGTCAGTTTGTTGAGGCTAAGGACACAAAAACTATAACTCTCTCGCCTTGCCTCTACAAATTGCCACTCGCACAATGGGCAGTTGTTTTGTGAGGCCAAGGGCACAAACTGCAAAGCCTCTACAAATACTTGCCTCTACAAATTCTCATGTTGCCTCAACCACCTTTTTTTTGCGTTTTATAGAGGTTAAGGGTACAATAACTACAACTTTCTGGCCTTCCCTCTACAAAGCTCCCAGGGGGAAGGAGAGAGACAACTTTGTAGAGGCACGTGACTTGTAGTTTGTAGCCTTAGCCTCTACAAAACTTCATACCTTCATAACTTCCTTCGAATTGGTCCAAATTGAGCGGTTGAAAAATGAAAATGATAAGCAAAACGTCAAAATTTAAAGATATCAAAATTAGTGGGACATTAGTTTTTTTTTCGAACTTTACACGTATGCCCTTCTGAATTCTTTCCTAAAAGAAAATTCCAATTCATTTCTACAATAACTCCGCCACACGGAAATGTCCGAAAACACCACCTCTTCCGCTTCTAAAGCACCCACCGAGATGGGTTCATCGATTCGAAGTAAATACGATGAGGACGACACTCCAGCGTCATTCACAATTCTAATACGTACATCGAGTAGTTCAACGACAGACGGTCCAAGTGAAAAGATATCGATTTTGATACGAGATGATGAGGGAAGGGCCACCGATAAACAGGCTCTCAGGTACTCGCACAGCCATCCGACACCGTTTCAGAAGGGACATGTGAGTCTATTTTCTGGTTTAAAAAATGGATTAAGCAATCTTGAGTTTCAAGAGGATAGGCAATTTTTCTAGTTTGTAGTCTACTTTGCCCTCTAGAAGTGCTTCGAATTCTGAGCATTTAGATCAGAAAACCATTAGAAATTGTCAAAAACTGACAAAGTTACAACGATAACAAATTTGTAAAGGCTCAGGAAGCCTTGTAGTTTGTAGTCACTTAGCCTCTACACCCTGTTCTGGTTTGTAGAGGCTTAGCGACTTCAAAAAGACATTTCCAGACCGATCTCTTCGTGATGACCAATCAACCGTCACTGGGACCTCTGGCATGCTGTGAGATTCATTATGATGGACAGAAAGAGCGTGAGTTTGTGTTTTGTAGAGGCTAAGAGACTACAAGCTACAAGACATCCTTAGCCTCTACAAAACGAGAAACTATGCCAGTTTACAACCGTTTCTGATGTTTTCCAAACCAAATTCTTTCCAATTTTTAGCCCTCGGTGCCCCATGGAAATATCACACCATCATCATTTTCCATCACGAGAATGGGCGTGTCTACAACTTCCAAACCGATGAAAAACAGTCAACGGACACCGTTTCGATGTTGTTGTGTAAGGACGAAGGAGTACAGGCGATGCCGGTCAAGTTGAGGGATCCGTTCTTCTAAAGGGTACTTTTCTATGAGACTAATGAAGAATGTTTTTGTGTTGGAGAGGCTTCGAGAAGCTAGTAGTTTGTAGTCTTAGCCTCTACAATCATCAGAGAGGACAAGTTTATAGAAACTGCGCGACTTGTAGTTTGTGCCCGATTCGCATCTACAGGCGCCGCTGAGCATTTTGTAGAGGTAAACTTGTAGTTTGTGCTTCTTGTCTCCACAGAGAAAGAGAGAGAGAGAGAGAGGGAGGGAGGGAGGAGAGCCTTGTAGAGGCGCAGTTTGTAGTTTGTAGTCCAATTGCCTCTACAAAACGACAGCCGGGCGACAGCTTGTTTTGTAGAGGCAAGACTCATAGTTTGTAGTCCGTTTGCCTCTACACGCTCTCCCGCAGCCGAGAGGCTGTCGACAGCTTTGTAGAGGCGCGAAATTTGTAGTTTGTAGTCAGCGCTTGTCTCAACAAAGCCAAAGGTGCCGCAGGGCACTTTGTAGAGGCACGTATGGGTCCTTGGAATTCATTTTCAGTACTAATTTATCAACATAAAATCAACTGAAACTGGGAAAATAGTACTGGGCTTACAGTACTCAGAATGAACCTCGAGGCACTTAACAGAGCTCAGATCTGTTTTCAGCACCCCCTCGATACTGACCCAGAAGTTTTCCGGTAGAAAAACTCACACTGTTCCCACCATTTCCGTTTCCATTTCCATTCCCATTACCTGGCCTACCACCACCACCAGGCCTGCCACCGTCATGGTCATCTGAAAATTAGCAATAGAGCGCACTTTGGTTGGCATGTAGAATTGTAGAGGCTTAGGGTACAAAAGCTACACAAGCTAAGCCGTTACAAGCAGAGGAGGCTGTGAGAAGTGTAGTATTTGTGCCCTTAGCCCCTAGTAAACTTCAGAATCAATGTAAATAGGCTCAGTTTTCATGATATTTTTCCCCGGAAATTCCTGAACTCTTTATAGTTTTCCTATTTTCTCTATGCAGCTCCATCCTCAACTAACCTTCACAAGACTCACTACTCGATGAGAAATCGAGAGCGTTTAGACATCCGAATAGAAGGGTCAATGATAAAAGCGTCCTCATGACAAAGACTTTCGAAAGTTGTCGTCAAAGTTCTAGCGGCGTTTTATAGACGACTTCCGCTTGAATATAAAAATTTTGTTGCACAACTTTTTGTTCTGATTGGTTTCATAGAAGTAAAGGTTTACAACTGATGTTTCATAGAATGGAGTCGGGTCAAAGATATATGGACGAGCTGGAAAATGAGGGTTGAGTGCTCAAGTGGAGAACTATTTGAAATCGGGAAAACTATGAGAACATTTTTTTCTGTGTGTCTAAATGCAGGAAAAGCTGTCAGACGGCCTAGGTCCCTAGGTCGCATCGAGGACTAGTGGTTACTGCTTCCTCTTTTGAATTAGGAGATCTGTGTTCGATTCTGATACCACTCAAGGACGGTATACTGAATCAGAACTGCCCCACATCTCAAAAGTGGGCGGAGCTAGAAGAAGATTGTCAACTGCAAACTTGTTCCCAATTCAATTTTGAGAAAGTTTGCAGTTGACACCTTTTTTCTAGCTCCACCCACTTTTGAGATGTGGGACAGTTCTGATTCAGCGTACCGCCCATTCAAATCTTTGACTTAATTTTCTCAGGAAACAACTTTTTTTTGCAGACTTTCTGTGAGTCCGCCTTTGCTCCCCCTGACCTACCACACATCGATTTCCAACCTGTTTCACGCACTTCTCCTCCCGCTTCTCTACACTTTCTCGCTGTTTTTTGAAAGTTTTATGTTCCTTTCAGCGAGAAAAGTATAAAAACGAATGTATAGAACCGGAAGCGCCCCCTACCCAAAGAAATATGAAGCTGGTCGTATTTACTTGTTTTTTGCTATTTGGTATTGTATCAGCTAGGTTTGACTTGTCGTCGAGTGAATCTTGTGAAGGTACGGTTTCATTTCACTGATCATTTTCCAATTTTTTAATTTTTTTCTTTTGAAGTTTTGTAGAGGCAGGACTTATAGTTTGTAGTCAGTTTGCCTCTACACATCCTTCCGCTGCCGAGAGGCTGTCTGTTGTTTTGTAGAGGCTAAGGAAGTTGCGTAGTTTGTAGCCTTAGCCTCTACAAAATTTCAAACCCCTATAACTTCCTTCAAACTCGTCCAAATTGGTCAGTTAAAAAAGCGAATTTATCAGAAAAATGGGAAGATTTCAAAAACCGAAAAATACCGGCCTCTACAAAAACTTTCTCGTTTTCAGATAGCCACAGTCACAGCCATGGCAGTCACAGTCACGAGCACGGTGGTGGAGGCGGTGGAGGAGCAAATGTAAGTTACCAATCTGATTTTCCCCTAATACCAGACCATTTTCAGAGAGGCTGTGGACGTGGCTGGCGAAGATTCAATCGCCCTTCTGGTGGATGGTGTATCAAGGTAGCTCAAGGGCAGTTTTCACAGGCACAGGCCGAGTCGAAGTGTCAAGAGGAGGGAGGAACACTCTCCGGATTGCAGGATACAAATGAGATCAGTTATATTACATGTGAGTTGGACTTTTTTTAGGACTCGGATCTGGAGTTTGTAGAGGCTAAGAGGCTAGAACGGTTTCTTAGCCTCTACAACGTTCTTCGAGTGCCGTTTTCACGAGTTATGAACCAATCTATGAGCCAAGACCTGAAAATCCAGACTTCTAGTTTTCGCAAATCGAAATTTCCCGTACAGAATTATGCAACAACAGAGTTTTCGTAGCTTTCTTAGTCTCTGTAGCCTTTGTAGCTTTCTTAGTTACTGTAGCCTCTCCAGTCCTCTCTAGAAACTCCGATATTTTCCAGCCACCGCCCTCCGCCTCTTCCCAGAACGTACCGGATCTCTTTGGGTTGGTGCCAGACGTACACCCGCCTGCAGTAGTGCTCCAATTTCTGCCTCCTGCAACGCCATGAACTCCTTCACCTGGACAGACGGCTCCACGTCTGGAACTGCCGGATTCCAATGGAACAGAAAACAGCCGGACAATTCTCATGGTCAGACGCAGCAGTGTGTTGTACTATTGGCCACTGGTACCCAAGTGGTCAGGGATGCTTGGACTTGGAACACAAATCAGTTGGATGACGTGAGATGTGTGAATCCGGGTGGAAGCCAGCAGAGAATTGTTAGAGGATATGTTTGTGGAAAGAGGGCGACGGAGAGAAGAAGGAAATAATACTTTGGGATGTATTTCTGATGGGAATGAATTTTGTTTTTTGTTAAATTTGAAGCTAACACAAACACTTTACGATAGGAAAACATTGGGTTGTACCCTAAGCAGGTTAGAATCCTGTCTCGGTGTGGAATTTTTTTCTCATTTTTAGCCCTAGGTTTTCCGAAACTCGTTTTTTATGATTTCGATTTTTTGATCTCGAAAGTGTTGTTGATGTTTTGACACTCTTTTTGATGACTGAGAACTTTGAGGATCTTTAGAAGTCAGACATAAAATGTGAGAGCCAAGGGGAAACTGCTATAAAAGAAAGGATCGAATGCTCAAACTAGAGATAGAAAAGTTGTTTATAGAAAAATGCGTCTTCTACTACTACTTCTTGTTTTTGGCATGACAGGTAAGAACAGCATTCTAAAGCGCTAAGTACTTACCATTTTCAGCGACTCTTGGTCACGTAATCGAGGGGAAGAGCTCTATTTCTTTTGACAATCCATCTTTCCATTCGTCGTCTTCTTCTGAATCCTCTTCCAATGAAGGTAGAGGTACCAATCGTCATCGTCATTTAGGAAGACATGGACGGAGACCACCCAGACCTATTCAAAGTGAGTAGAGGCTTTTTTAAAAGTATTTAATAGAGGCCTGGGTCGAAGAAAATTTGATTTTCTTTCGGTTTTCTTTGGGTTTGGGTCTCTTCGGGCTCGGTATACCAGCAGTTTTTTCTTAGGGCTTTTTATGCTTAAAAAAGTGAAAAAAATATCTGTCTATAGTATGTTCTTCACTCCCTATCCTCCTCCATCACCTTTTGATCTATGCTTCGCTTCCCGCTTTTTATACTTTTCTGCTAATTTTTGAAAGTTTTATGTCCCATTTTCCCCGCAAATGAGAAATATAAAAACCAGAAGCGCTCTTACAAAAAACCTGTTTTGCAAATAGAACAATGAGGTTGATCTCTTTGAGTTTTCTCTATCTATTCGGTCTTGTAGCAGCTAGGCATCGCTCTTCATCAAGTGAATCTTGTGAAGGTACTGTTTTTTAATGGAAAATATCGAGTTGCCTTATCATTTTCCAAATTGAACAGTTAAAAAAGCAATTTAGTCAGAAAAATATGATGATTTTGAAAACTAAAAAAATATCGATGGTAAAAGCTAAAGCACAAAATAGAAGTTGCTTAGCCTCTACAAAAACTTTCTTGATTTTAGATGACCACAGTCATAGCCATGGCAGTCACAGTCACGAGCACGGTGGTGGAGATAACGATGGAGGAGGAGAAAATGTAAGTTACCAATCTAATTTCCCCCTAATACAAGAGCATTTTCAGAGAGGCTGTGGACGCGGCTGGAAACGATTCGACCGCCCGACTGGTGGATGGTGTATCAAGGTGGCTCAAGGCCAGTTCTCACAGGCACAGGCCGAGTCAAAGTGTCAATCGGAGGGAGGAACACTCTCGGGACTGCAGGATACAAATGAGATCAGTTATATTACATGTGAGTTGGAATTTATTTATTGTCTAGTCCTCCCCAGAAATCCCAATAATTTCCAGCCGCCGCCCTCCTCCTCTTCCCAGAACGTACCGGATCTCTTTGGGTTGGTGCCAGACGTTCACCCGCCTGCAGTAGTGCTCCACTCTCTTCCTCTTGCAACCGTATGACCTCCTTCACATGGACAGACGGATCCACTACTGGCACTGCCGGATTCCAATGGGCCGCCAACCAGCCGGACAATTCTCATTTTAAGACGCAGCATTGTGCCGTACTGTTGGCCTCTAGCCCCTCGAGTGATCCTACTTGGAATTGGCTCACAGATAAATTGGATGACGAGGCATGTGTGAATCCGACTGGAAGTTATCAGAGAATTGTTAGAGGATATGTTTGTGGGAAAAAGGCCAATGAGAGAAGAAGGAAATAATGTTTTGATGAGATGTTTATGGGAATGAATTTTGTTTTTTTGTTGAATTTGAAACACACTATAATGAGAAGCAGGAAGATCAGAATTGTGTTGTTTTGAAAACGCTGTTTTTCATTTTGTAGAGGTTAAGGAAACTTCAAAAGAACTCGATTATCTCGCTTACCGCCTTTCCGCGTTTTGTGACCAGCTTCGGCAAAGTGGAATGTGCGGGCACAGGTAAATCGCTGATTATTGATAGCAGGACTGCGAAAGTAAACATTTGAAAAACGGAAGTCGGAAGTTGAAAGTAAAATTCTTAAACCGGAAATCGGAAGTGAAAAAAACCCGGAATTCCGGTTGACGGAAGTCAGAAGCCGGGAGTCAGTAGTGACAATTCAAAATTTTGAAACTCAAAATTGACTTAAAAGTAGTAATTCTGTGAAAAATGAGATTTTTTGTTAAAATGTTTCGGAAAATGTGTTAAAAAATTGCCAGTGAATCGTGGTTTTTATGACTAAAAGCTTCAGACTTCCGTCTCAATTTTGTCCTCTAAACCGAAAGTCGGAAGTTGGAATTCCGCAGAGCTCTGACTGATAGATAAGTGAGCATCTGCCGATCAGCTTGCAATGAATAAATACTAAAAAAAAATAATTTTGCCACCGCCGATGTGTTAAGTGATCAGTTCAATTCATAATTTCATGCCCTAGGTTGCCTAAAGCTCGGTTTTTGTGATTTCGAATTTTCGATCTCGTTGTGACGTATGACTCTTTTGATGACTGGGAACCTTCGCCGATCTCTAGAAGTTAGACATGAAATGTGAGAATCGAAAAAGGAAACTGCTATAAAAGAAACGATCGGATGCTCAGAAATCGTCGATAGAAAAATGCGTCTTCTACTATTACTTCTTATTTTTGGGATGACAGGTAAAAACAGCATCCTGTGTCAATCTTGTGAAGGTACGGAATTCTATGAAAAATATCGATTTTCCTGACCAATATCCATTTTTTGAAGGGTTTCAAGTTTTGTAGAGGCTAAAACTGCAAACTTTCAGATAGCCACAGTCAGGAACAAGGTGGTGAGAGTAACAATGGAGGAGGAGAAAATGTAAGTAACCACTCTAATTTCCCTCTAATACAAGAGCATTTTCAGAGTGGCTGTGGACGTGGCTGGAAACGATTCGACCGCCCGACTGGTGGATGGTGTATCAAAGTGAATGACGGAGCGTTTTCGAAGGCAGAAGCAGAATCAAAGTGCCAGTTGGAAGGAGGAACACTCTCTGGATTGCAGGATACAAATGAGATTCTTTCAATTACATGTGAGTTGGACTTTTCTTTTGAGGGTAGTGATTAGGAGCTGTTTAAGGCTGGAATAGTGACTGAATTTTATGTGAGGGCAGGTAAAGCTTTTTGGTCTCAATGGAAAAAAATTGATTGGGAACTCTAGACTTGTAGAGGCTAACAGACTACAAACTAGCACGTTTTCTTACTCTCTACAGGAATTGAAACAGCTGTAAGACGGGAGTAAACCTGTTTCTGTAGTGTTTGTAGTCTTTGTAGTCCTTCTTTCTCAATAATCCCAAATATTTCCAGCTGAGGCTCTTCGGCTCTTCCCGTCCGGATCCCTTTGGGTTGGTGCCAGACGCTCCGCCGCTTGCCAAAGTTCCCTCAAATCTGCCACCTGCAACGCTACAACCGCCTTCGCCTGGACAGACGGATCCGCCACCGGAACTGATGGATTCCGATGGAATCACGGACAACCGGACAATTTTCACGCAGTGACTGAGCAATGTATCGTACTGTTGGCCTCTAGTACGCCAATGATCAAGGATACCTGGTATTTCTACGCAAATAAGTTGGATGACGTGGGATGTGAGAATCTGATGGGCCAGCCACTGAGAACTGTTAGAGGATATGTTTGTGGAAAGAGACCCAATGAGAGAAAAACGAAATAATACTTTGGGATGTATTTCGGTTGGGAATAAATTTTGTTTTGTTTAATTCTATGCACATCTTACGGCAGACATGTGACCTCAATAGCAAACAAATGAAAAATGGTGAAGTTTACTGTAGGATTACGGTAGTTACAGTATTCCGAAAACTCCATGGACAATCTCTAGATAGGTAACCTTCAAAAGATTCTCTTTTTCCAGAAACTTCTAGACGTCGGTCGAAACATGTACAGTACCGGCCATATTTATACGAACACCCCCGTTTTTCAGTTGATTTTAGTCAACTTTGAGCATGCGCCAAACGGTCAAAAATTTTTCTACGGCTTTAAAAAATTTTGAGCGTATCTAGCATAGCTAGAACTTCATTTTTATAGTTGACAACTTTTTTGTGCAACCACTCTCTCGAGAGTTAGAGCTCGTTCAAAACAACCACTTCAGAAAATGATCATTATCCATAGTAATCTCTATGATTTCATGGGTCCTTCATTTAAAGGTGGTAGAACATGAAAAAAAATAATTTTTCTGAAATTACAAAAATAGATACCTCTGGTGGGTTCGAACTCAGGGCCAGACTGGCGCATCACCAAACGCGCTACCGGCTGCGCTAGGCGGCCGGAAAGGCGCGACGACCAGGATTGCCTATAAGTGCGGGGGGAGAAAAAAAGTCCCCGAAAAGTCCCCGTAGACTTTCATGTTCCACCACCTTTAATGAGCTCTAATTCTCGAGAGAGTGGTTGCACAAAAAAGCTGTCAACTATAAAAATGAAGTTCTAGCTATGCTTGATACGCACAAAATTTTTCTAAGCCGTAGAAAAAAATTTTGGAGCGTGGCGCTTGCTCAAAGTAGGCCTAAATCAACAAAAATCTACTGAAAAACGGGGGTATTTTTGCACGGTACTGTAACTGTTCTGGCGGAAATGCGAATTTTCAAAGTGCATCGCTACGCCACCGACTGGTAATTACCAAAAAACTTTGCGACTCGCGATGTGCGAAGTAATCAGCGGTTTACTTCACTATTTTATGCTCTAGGTATTCTGAAACTCGTTTTTGTGTTTCTGAATTTTTGATCTCGAAAGTGTTGTTGATGTTTTGACTCTCTTTTTGATGACTGAGAACTTTGACGATCTTTGAAAGTAAGGCATAATATGTGAGAATCGAGTGAGGAAACTGGTATAAAAAGGAACGAATGCTCAAAAGTCGTTGATAGAAAAGTTGTTTATGGAAAAATGCGTCTTCTACTACTACTTCTTGTTTTTGGACCATTTTCAGCAACTCTTGGTCATGTAATCGAGGGAAAGAGCTCTATTTCTTTTGACAATCCATCATCGTCGTCTTCTGAATCATCTTCCCATGAATCTAGAGGTACCCATCGTCATCGTCACTCAGGAAGGCATGGACGGAGACCACCTAGACCTATTCAAAGTGAGTAGAGACTTTCTTAGGTACTTCAAGGAGACCTGGAACTAAGAAAGGTTGGGCAAATACTCAACTGCTATACTCCTCCTCCATCATCTTTTGATATACCACACATCAACCTCCAACTTTTTCCACACGCCTCTATTCCCGCTTTTTACACGCGCTTGCTGATTTTTGAAAGTTTTATGTCCCATTTTCTCCGCAAATGAGAAATATAAAACCAGAAGCGCTCTTACAAAAAACCTGTTTTGCAAAAAGAAATATGAAATTGATCGCCTTGAGTTTTCTCTATATATTCGGTCTTGTAGCAGCTAGGCATCACTCTTCATCAAGTGAATCTTGTGAAGGTACTTAAAAAAATAGAAAATATCGATTTGTCTTATCAATTTGCTTTTTTAACTGACCAAATTGAAGTATTTTGAAGACTGTTATGAGGGCCTGAGGTTTTTGTAGAGGCAAGTGTGTAGTTTGTAGTGTTAGCCTCTACAAAAACATCCTTGTTTGCCCGACCAGATTGAACGATTTCGAAGGGAGTTATGAGTGTTCATAGTTTTGTAGACACAACTTGTTTACAAGCTCGCCTCTATAAAATGTCTTGCGGCACCTTTGGATTTGTAGAGGAGAATACTGACTACACACTACAAGTCTTGCCTCTACAAAAACTTCCTTGTTTCCAGATGACCGAAGTCATAACCATGGCAGTCACAGTCATGAGCATGGTGGTGGAGGTAACAACGGAGGAGGAGAGAATGTAAGTAACCAAGCTGATTTCCCCCTTGTTCCAGAGCCTTTTCAGAGAGGCTGTGGACGTGGCTGGAAACGATTCGACCGCCCGACTGGTGGATGGTGTATCAAAGTGAATGAGGGAACAATCTCAAATGCAGAGGCTGAATCGAAATGTCAGTTAGAAGGAGGAACACTATCCGGATTGCAGGATACAAATGAGATTCTGTATATTACATGTGAGTTGGAATTTTCTTTTGATCGTAGTGATTAGGAGCTGCTTAAGGCTGGAATAGAGGCTAAAGTTTATGAAAGGGCAGGTAGTCGTTGTAGTCGTTTCCAATAATCTCGAGAATTTCCAGCTGAGGCACTTCGATTCTTCCCGTCCGGATCCCTCTGGGTCGGTGCGAGACGCACCGCCGCCTGCCGAAGTTCCGCTTTCTCTGCCACCTGCAACGGTCATACCGCCTTTGCCTGGACCGACGGCTCCGCCACTGGCCTTGCTGGATTCCAATGGAATCACGGACAACCGGACAATGCACACGGACGGACTCAACAATGTGTCGTACTGTTGGCTTCTACGACGCCAAAGACCACGGAAACCTGGTTTTACTACGCAAATAAGTTGGATGACGTGGGATGTGAGAATCTGATGGGCCAGCCACTGAGAACTGTTAGAGGATATGTTTGTGGAAAAAGACCCAATGAGAGAAGAAGGAAATAATTCTTTGGGATGTATTTCGGTTGGGAATGAATTTTGTTTTCGTTGAATTTGAAGCACGGGCTCTGACAAATTACGAAAAAAAACTTTAATGGAAAATCAGGTTGGTATTGTTTTTAGCTGTGTTAAAGCTAGCTGAAAGAGTCGTAAAAGACAAAAAAGTTTTATTAGATATAGAAATCAATAAGAAATCAAAAATCACCAAATTTACCATTCAATTATTCAGACCTAGTGCAAATAGACAACATGAATTGTGACTAAACTCTGTACTGCCAGGTAGGCAATCAACCCTAAATCCACATAAATCACTGTTTTCAACACTTGAACACTTTCCGGGTTAGGTGTCCCCAGAATCTTGGCGTCTCGTTGAATTTGCTTCTTGAGGCGGGTCCTTGCAATCAGGGAGAACAATTTCCATCCGATCAGGACAATTGTTTCGAAGAATAGGAAGAACGCCATTTTGCCTGGAAAAATCAGATTCCCCGTGATTTTCTGATCATTTTCCGTTTTTTACTGATCAATTTGAGCGATTTTGAAGCGAGTTATGAGGGTTTGAATTTTTGTAGAGGCAAGACTTGTTGTTTGTAGTCAAGCTACTTCTACAAATGTCACAGAGAAAGAGGGAGAGAGGGCGGAGAAAATTGTAGAGGCGCAAGTTGTAGTTTGTAGTTGAATTGCCTCTACAAAACGACAGTCGGTCTACAGCACATTTTGTAGAGGCAAGACTTATAGTTTGTAGTCAGTTTGCCTCTACACACCCTCCCGCCGCCGAGAGGCTGCTTTGTAGAGGCGCGCGATTTGTAGTTTGTAGTTAGTGTTTGCCTCTACAAAGCCAAAAGTGCCGCAGGGCATTTTGTAGAGGCAACGCTTGTAGTTTGTGCCCTTAGCCTCTACAAAACTTGAAACCCCTATAACTCTATTCAAAATCGTTCAAATTGGTCGGTCAAAAAAGGAAAATGATCAGAAAAATACGGGTAACAAACCTATGATTGGTGTTCCATTATAGTTATCCGGAAGAATTGTGACCATGGTAACTGCGAACAAGAATTGAGTCATTGCTGTGAGTATCAATGCAATCAGGCCGTATTTGTTGGGGAGAACCGATGCGGAGAATAACGCCCTGGAATTGAGGATATTGACTTTTGTAGAGGCTTAGGAACTACAGATTACAAAAAATATTCAGAATTTGATGAACTCGCAGAATTTTCTGGATCCAAAAACTCACAAAATAATGCAAATGGTCGGAATATTCAATTGTGCAAACACCAGCTTGTTCACCCTCTTCATCATCAGATTATAACGGAAGAAGGCTCGAGAGAATGGTGCGTGCCACCTGAATTGAAAAGCTCATTCTATCAGATGTGAGGTTATGCCTTACGGTTTGATCTCCTTGATGAGTTCCGACCCCATCATCATGAAATAACCGTTTGATTCCACTCCAATCAACTGGAAGTCTTCTGCATCAGTGACACGATTTTCCATTAGATTACGCGCGAAATCCACACCTCCCCATTTGGCGAAACGGAATCTGAAAGTGACAAGGAGTTAGAATAATGAAAAAAAAGCAAAAACTCTTCAAGAACAGTCAAGTTAGAGGGACTCCAAGTTTTGTAGAAGCTGAAAAGCTTTGGGGTTGTAGCCAAGCTTGAAATAAATGGAAGTTTGAAAGTTTTAGACAGTTTTCAATATTTTTTGGACTAGAATAGAAAGGTTTGAGATATGGACTTGTAGGGCAGAACAACTTTTCCTGACCCTTGAATCAAGCCTACTAAAATATACCTGCGGCATCTTTGGCTTTGTAGAGGCAAACACTGACTACAAACTACAAATTTCGCGCCTCTACAAAGCTGCCGGCAGTCCCTCCCACAGCGGCGGAAGGGTGTGTAGAGGTAAACTGACTACAAACTATAAGTCTTGCCTCTACAAAATGTGCTGTAGACTGGTTGTCGCTTTGTAGAGGCAATTTGACTACAAACTACAAATCGCGCCTCTACAAGGTTATCCTCCCTCTCTCTTTTTCTCTGTAATATTTGGAGAGGTTAGCGACTACAAACTACAAGTTTGCCTCAACAAAACTTCAAACCTTCATAACTCGCTTTAAAATCGCTCAAATTAATCAGTAAAAAAAGGAAAATGATGAGAAAATCACGGGGCATCCGATTTTTCTCATAAAAAAATGGCATTCTTTCTATTCTTCAAAATAATTGCTCTGATCGGATGGAATTTGTTTTCCGCTGGTTCTCACGGTACGTTAGCCTAAATTTCTTTTTCAGTTATTTTTCAGTTTTTATTCCTAAAATCACGGAAAAATACAAGCCCAAACAACCCATTAATGTTTGACTTACACATCTGCATAGTACGGTGTCATGAGAGTAAATGAACAGTTCTGGTAGTCATGTGGATAGTCTCCAAATGAAAAAAAGCAGGGAGTGGTGACCAACGACTTGATAGTGGCTTTCACAGTTCCACTGTTTTGAATAAGAACATCCACTTCTGGATTCAGAAAGATATCCTGTTGTTTTAGGGAGCCCGGCCTGAAAAATTAGTTTTGTAGTTTGTATTTGCTTAGCTTCACTCACATATCAGCCAAGTTGATAGTGGGCAACCATATTCCATTCGGATGAAACTCGTATCGATTAGTGGTTAGTGTTCGGATTCCATTATAAAGAGAAGAGTTCCAGCTTAGTCGTTCGTCCATCCATGTCTGAAATGCAATGATGGCGATGCCCGTATAATAGAATTTGGGCTCCGTGTCACTTGGCAACTTGCCAATTCACAACAACTTTGGCTGGAGCACAAGTCAATTCTACTTGCCGAAGGCAGTTGCGAAATGTCGGAGTTACGAACCGACAAGTTGCCAAGTGACGCGGAGCTTGAATCAAAGAATAACTTACAAAAGTAAAAGTCACAGAAATAGTCATTGCTCCCTTGTCCTCCTCAACACTCCGGATATGGTCAATTGACATTATTGGGATTAGTTCCAGAGCCTCTTTATTCTTTAGCGGGACTACCGTCCCGTCATACTTTGAGAATAGTTTCCGGCGTAGTCTTATCTGGAAGTAGTTTTGTTGAAAGGGCATATAGGCTGGATTTTGTAGACTGCTACAAACTACAATTTTTTCTTACCCTCTACAAAGAATAACTGTAATTTTGTCAGTTCTTGATGCGTTTTCGGGCCATTTTCGGTAGATTTTGGAACAAAATGATCAGAACTTAAGGCACTTTTTGGCAATTTTAGGCACTTGCTTTCTCAAAACGTCATCAAAGTTGGAAGATGACTACAAGCTACAAAACCTTCTTAGCTTCTACAAAAGTTGAAATGTCGGTTTCTCTATCGGTTCTTGACCATTTTCGAAGATTTTTGAACGAAAGTGATGAGAACTTTAAACACTAACACTGAAAGCCTTGTAGAGGGTAAGCGACTACAAACTACGAACCTCTTCTTAGCCTCTACAGAACCCGAAATCACTGTAGAGCATTTTTAGTTGATAGACTCCCCCTTCCTGTTGTTATTTTTTGAGAGGCTAATCAAACAAAAACATTTTGTAAAGGTTAAGCGACTACAAACTACAAAACTTCCTTAGCCTCTACGAAAACTAAAACGTGGGGTTTTTTTCTGTTGGTTTCCGACCATTTTCGATGGTTTTTTGGACGAAAATGATGAGAATTTCGAACACTAGCACTTGCACTTTTGTAGAGGCTAAGCGACTACAAACTACAAAAAGACTCACCTCCGCATCATATCGCAGAGCCATTTCGGCAGTAGAGGGTACTAACTGCACATTCATGCTAAGCATGTTCAACAGGGCGAGCCCTGTTGAAAGATCCATTGCCTGGAGGTGATGGGGTATGTGGAAATGAATGATGAGGTGAGGAGGGGAAGGTGAGGGGAAGAGTATTTGTTTATAATTTTATAAATCATTTCTCCGAAGCGAGAGAGATGATAGTTTATGTTATATAGAAATTGATTATTGAAAGCGTGGGCTGGTGTCAGGTAACACTATCTACGTCAGGAGGAAGGTTTAGGACTATTGCCAGGGAGGGAATTGTGTCCTAATGGGGGAATCCATTGAAATGTCTAGAAATTCAGCTGGAGGTTAGGCTAGGCCCTTCAGTTCTTGTCCCCCAGAAAGGAGGAGAGACCTCAGTTTCCTCTATGCCCTTCCCCTCAATTTTCGAGTTGCGCTTCGTGGCGCAGTGGTTAGCGCTGCTGTTATATAATTTTACGATCCGAGTTCGACCCCCGGTATGTGAAAATTGTTTTTTTTTCTTTTTTTTTCCATGACGACTTATCTCCTTTTCTTCAAACCTCACTTTTCAAGAATACCCTGCAACTTTTTTTCTTTCCGCAAAAAAAGATTTTACGAGGGGGTTGACCCCTCCGAACACATAGATCGATTCCGATTAGTTTTCGACATAACGCTGCAGAAAAATAGTATAAAAACAAGACAGGTTTTCGGGGGAAGCCTTCATTAAAAAAATCGAAATGAAATCCATCTCAACTTTGCTACTGGCCATTATAATTGGATCGGTGGTTTCTCATAGAGGTAAGTCCCATGGCCTAACTTTTGATGATGGCCGAGTTTCCCAAATTCCAGATAACTATGGTTTTGGTGGTGGACGACCTGGAAGTGGGGGTAGACCTGGGAGTGGTAGACCTGGAAATAGCAATGTGAGTCACATTGGATCCCCAAGTTCAAGACAGTATATCTCAGTTGTTTTCAGAGCTATCAAAAAGTGTTCAACTAACAAAAAGTTTGAAATTTCCTGGTGAACTTTTCTTTAGTGGACCGCGTTTTGAAATTTTCAAAAGCAAACGAGATGTACTGCTCTGAACATGCAGTAGCACAAAATCCTTTTTTTTTTCAGCGCGGCTGTGACTCCGGATGGGAACGATTCAACCGTCCATCTGGCGGTTGGTGTATCAAGGTGTTCCGTGGAGAACATAGCCAAGCAAATGCAGAGGCAAGGTGTCAGAATATTGGAGCAAGATTGAGTGGAGTACAGAATCAGGCCGAGATTAATTATATTACCAGTGAGTTCTGATGAGGGAAACTAGCAAAGAGGGGCAAAAACTGACTAAAACTAACAAAGTTGGGAGTTTTGAAGTGTAGAGGCTAAGGAAGATTGTGCTATTAGCCTCTACAAAAATTGATGTTCTGGTATCCAGGCTATGGTTTGAGACGACTTTTTGGGTTTTCGGGTCAAAACGCGCAGAGTTTTCCGATTTTTCTAGAGGCTAAGCATTTTTTTGTATAGTTTGTAGCCCTTAGCCTCTCAACAAATGTCAAAATGAATCCAAATTAACCTTCCAGGATCCGCCCTCTCCCTCATCTCCCAATCCTCTGGATCAGTTTGGCTCGGTGCCAAGCGCACCTCTGCCTGCAGCACCGCCCCACTCTCCAACACGTGTAATTCGATGAACTCATTCCAATGGACAGATAGAGCCACCACAGGAACTGCTGGTCTCATTTGGAACACGAATCAACCGGATAATGCTCATGCTCAGACTCAGCAATGTATGGTTGCACTGGCCTCCCGATCCGCAATGGTACAGGATTCATGGGGATGGCAGGCGAATCGTTTGGATGATGTTGGATGTGGAGTGGTAGCTGGAGAGAATGGACCGAGGACTGTTAGAGCATATGCCTGTGGAAAACGGGCCTAATAAGATTGTTTTTTTGTTCGGGGAGAAAATAAAATAAACTTTTTAAAAATAATTTTTTGGAAAGCACCGAATTCCTCCACTTTTCCAGATTTTTGTAGAGGCAAGGAGTGTAGTTTGTAGTCTTAACCTCTACAAAACCTCGAACGCTCATTACTTGCTTCAAAATGATCCAAATTCAACAGCCTGCACAAACTTGACTTTCTGCTCTGTGTGAGAAATGTAGAGGCTGAAGGTACAAACTACAAGATTACCTCTACAAATCGTCCCGTGTATTTCACCTCTGCCATGTCACACCATGCGTCGTCTTTATCGATCCAATCGGGATCAATAATTACATGAAAGACCTCATTCTGGCTGTCTTTCTTCAATTTTTTAAATCTTTTCTTCCCAATTTTCTTACTTTCTTAACCAAGTTCGGTTCCCCGCGAATTATCCCTTTTCAGTTTCAGAATTAACGGTTCTTCAGGGGTCTTTCTGCCTTCCGATATTTTCATGTAGTTTGTTGTCGTTGTAGCAAGTTCTAGATTTTGTAGAGTCTAAGAAACTGTGGATCTCTATACTCCAAATAAACAAATAAAAACAAATTCCGAATATTTATTTTTTTTACAAATCATAATTTATCTTCTCGACGCTGCCTTTCCACAAACATATCCGGCAATAGTTCTTGGAGAGGGGTCGGTCAGAGGAAGAACACATGGAGTATCATCCAACATTGCCACTGGCCAATCCACATTTTTCACTTTCAAAGTATCCGCGGCGGCTGTCAAAACGACACATTCTTGTGTTAAGTCATAAGCATTATCTGGTTGTCTATCGCTCCAAACGAACCCGGCGGTTCCCGAAGCGGAGCCATCAGTCCATTGGAAAGAGTTGAGGGCAGTGCAAGAGCTGGTGATTCGTTGTCTGAGGCAAGCGCTACGACGTCTGGCACCAATCCAGATGGAACCACTGGGTCTGCTGATCACGGAAAGCGCGGATCCTGGAGTTTCGGTTTTCGGGAGGCAGTAGTGTCATATATATATATTTAGATTTCTCATGTTCTTCGGATCATTCTCCGTTTTTTACTGTTCATCTTGGATAATGTTGAAGCGAGTTATAAGCGTTTGAAGTTTTGTAGAGGACAAGACTACAAACTACACTTTTGCCTCTACAAATCGATTCCTCGCCCTCTCGCTCTCTTGTTCTTCGTGGTCTGCTGAGGTTAAAGCTACAAACTACAGTTTTGCCTCAAAAAAAACCCCTGCCGACCCACAGCGCATTTTGTAGAGACAAGGAGTGTAGTTTGTAGTGTTAGCCTCTACAAAATTTCAAACGCTCAAAACTCGCTTCAAAATTAACCAAATTGAGCTGTAAAAAAAAGGAAAATGATTGGGAAAACGTGAAGAATTTGATGCGAATATTATTTTTGAGCTATGTATTCAAGTTTCCGGAAGACACCTCCAACTCACTAGAAACAAATCTAGCCTCCTCCATATTCTGCAATCCGGAGAGCACTCCTCCATAGGATCTGCACTGGGCGTCAGCGTTCGCTTGAGTCAAAGCTCCACCGAAAGCCTTCATACACCATCCACCATTTGGACGGTTGAATCGTCGCCAACCAGCTGGACAGCCACCCTGGAAGAGAGCTTGTCCCTTTAAGATTCAAAGCCAAAACTCACATTTCCTCCTCCATTATTTCCACCACCTGGTGGTCTTGGTGGTCGGCCACCACCATGTCCATGGCTATCATCTGAAAAAACTCATTTGTAGAGGCTAAGAGACTACAAAAACTACAAACCTTCACAAGATTCACTGG
This sequence comes from Caenorhabditis brenneri, assembly GCA_000143925.2. Classification (NCBI taxonomy): domain Eukaryota; kingdom Metazoa; phylum Nematoda; class Chromadorea; order Rhabditida; family Rhabditidae; genus Caenorhabditis; species Caenorhabditis brenneri. The sequence continues at coordinate 830,703 of GL379796.1, read as the reverse complement.
AAGATGAGAAATCGAAGGCTGCAACCGCTCCGAATAGAACGGTGGCCAGTAAAACTTTGTTCATCATTTTTCTTCTCTGCTAAACGGAAAAACCTTCCCCCGAAAGGGGCTTTTATATTTTTTGGAAGGTTATGTTCCCGATGTTACGATGTTGCGGGGGAGAGAAAGAAGTTTTGTTGCAGAACGGGGTAGTAAAGTTTTTCGTCAGATGGTTGTGTATTTTCGGAGAACAAAAATGTTGGAAGAAGGTGAAGTTTGGAGATGGTTGAGAGAAATCAGAAGATTGAGAGGGAACAGACTACATACGGAATAAATGGTTAGACATTTTTTTTTTTGAGTAAAGTAGCTCGTCAGAAATAACAAATAGATCAAGAACCGCTAGGTAAGCGTCAATTATGGTATGAAAACAGGGATTCCGACTTTTTTTTCGAAGAAATTGCGCCTTACTGTCCCGAAAATTGTTTTATTTGGCCCGCAGATTGATGCTTCTCCGTTTATTCCACTTTTCTTCATTATACGAAGTCATCAGCTTTTGATTGCTTGAAAACGGCATTGTAGAGTTATTGTAGTGTGATGATACCCTCTACAAAATTTCGAATCTCATAACTTTCTCCAAAACGGACAAAATATCAAAAATGAGCAGAAAACCTATTGGAAATCTGAACATCGCAAAAAATATTGTTTCCCGCCGTTATTTTTTCTTTTACTTTGTCTCTTTTTTCTTCAAATTTCCAATATTTTTATCGTTATCGTCTCTCCTTACGAAATTTTTAGCGATCAGGATTTGTTTTTTCAGGTACACATCCTCTTTCAATGCTCCGAACAGTCCATCCCGTCTCTCGGACCTCTTGGTCTCTACACTTTGAGTGAAGGTGAGATGCAGCGTGTGCCCCCTCCAGGAATTGAAACATAATTTCTGTCGAAACATCTATCTAAACATTGAGGCTCACTTAGCCATAAAACCGATTCCACCAGAAATTTTTTGATCGATTCTCTATATATTTTTCACTCAAAGTTCCAAGAACGTTTCAGACCCCACGTTCAACTTCCGACACGCCCAAAATGCTCCAAACTCCCCTCCACCCTCCTCGGGACCTTCAGGACTTCTGGCTTCGGGGGATTAGCAGGTAAAACTAATTACTACCTTCTTCATCCCTTTCCATCCATCGGATCCATGACTAATCCCTTTTCCTTCCCTTCAAACTGGATCCCTTTTATTCTCTTTCTGTCTCGAATAGGAGTAGCTTAAGGTCTCTTTTGAAATTTGATGTGCTCTTTCTTTTCTCTCTTTGCATATATTTGACTTTTAATAGGATCTTCTCCTTCTTGTCCAATTTCTCTTTTTCTACTATATATAGCGAATTTTTGGGTATTGAGGGGAAGAAGAGGAGAGGGTGTTGAGAGGGAAAATTTCGGATTAATTAGATTTGTGGGCTCTTCTTTACTCATTTTCACCCACCACAACGCCTTCTTCTCATGCTTTCTTAGCCTGAGACCGAAAACCGGATATTGCTCGTTTTGTTGTGTTGGTCATTTGGTTTGTAGAGGCCAACACTACAAACTACAAGCTGCTAGGAGTCATTTTTTCTTTTTGTTCGAAACTTTTGCTACTAAGAAATTCCTCATGTTTTTTGGATCCTTTTCCGTTTTTTACTGATAAATTTAGATCGTTTTGAAGGGAGTTATGAAGGTTTGAAGTTTTGTAGAGGTTAAGGATACAAACTACTACCTTGCCTCTACAAATTGTCTATCCCGCCTCTCTACGTCTGTGCGTTTTGTAGAGGCTAAGGCTACAGACTACAAGTTGTGCGCCTCTACAAAATTGTTCTATTTCTCTGTGAGATTTGTAGAGGCAAACTGACTACAAACTACAAATATGCGCCTCTACAAAGCTCTCCGCCCTCTCCGTAGAGTTTGATGAGGCTAAGGCTACAAACTACATGCTTGCCTCTACAAATTACCTTTCCCGCCTCTCTATCTCTCTGCGTTTTGTAGAGGCTAAGGCTACAAACTACATGCTTGCCTTTACAAAGGCGCCCCTCCCAGCTTTCTCATACAGCTGTATTCTCACTCTCCTCGCACCTTGTCCAGCCGATGTTCGCGTGGCGCAGTGGCGAACACGCTTTGTTTTGAATTTCAACTCCCGAGTTCAATTCCACCTAGCCCTATTTTCTTTTTGATTTTTTTTGGTCTCCGATTTCTAGCGTTTCTCAACAATCCCAACGTTTTGGGCCCTCTGAGCTAACCGACTTCAGTCAAACGCCCTTAGATTCCCATGAAAATTAATTAATTAAATTAAATTAAATAGTGTATCTCGATCGGATGCTCATCTCGTTTCCTTCTTCTCCCCAGTATAAGAAGAAGAAGAAGAAGAAGTACCGGATATTGCTTTGTCTTTTGTGTGAAATTGAGTGTTTGGGGGGTCATGGTGGTCACTTCTCCATTGCAATTTCCGTTATTAACTAAGTGTGAAGGGGCGGGTTTCGGAGTCCCGTTAAATTTGCTTCTTGAGACGGGTCCTTGCAATCAGGGAGAACAATTTCCATCCGATCAGGGCAATTGGTTTGAAGAATAGGGAGAATGCCATTTTGCCTGGAAAAATCGGATTCCCCGTGATTTTCTGATCATTTTTAATGTTTTACTGATCAATTTGAGCGATTTTGAAGGGAGAGAGATACGAGGGTTCGGAGTTTTGTAGAGGCAAACTTGTAGTTTGTAGTCAAGCTACCTCTACAAATGTATTATCTTTTCAATTTTATCCCGCACGGTGTATGCACACAAAAGGCTCCACCCAGTTATGAGGGTTTGAAGTTTTGTAGAGGCTAGTGTTATCTTGTAGTTTGTAGTTTTTCAAAAATAGCCAACGTTCAAAATTTATAAAACTGTCGAAAAATGCACCGATTTCAAGTTTCAGAGACGAGCAAGCTCTGTAGTTTTTGAACTTCATTGGCATGATGTCAAAATGAATTTGAAGTTTTTGTAGAGGCTAAGAAACTTTTGTAGTTTGTAGTCGTCCCTTGGAATTCTAGATATATATTCTCCCTATGTTTTCTAGATGTTTCTTATTCTTTATGTGTTTTTTGTTTTGTTTTTCTGTCCCATCTGAATCCCTTGGGTCCCATCTGCGTCCCCCCTTTGACCATCCTTCTTGTGTCCATTCTTCATGACTCATTCCTCGTGGAACAACCTAAAAAAGGAAAAAGCCATTTATTCTCTTTTTGGCTCCACTCTTGTAGGGTGTCATCACTCAGACGGACGATTTCATCACCTTCTCCTCCTATTCTTGAGCAGCCGAAGACCAGGATAATGAATGGTTTTCGAAAGAAATGGGGGAAATTGGAATTTTTTTTCGTGATGGGAAAATTAGATACCTAAAACAAACAGATTTCGAAATTTCAGCATGATAATTGTGAGTCATGTCTTTCCTTCAATAGAAGGGTTCTGTTTTGAAACCCACGCGGGACTTTCTCAAAGAATTCTAGAAATTCCGTCATTCTATTTTGTTTCTAAGCCTGAAGTTCTGAAATTTTCGGTACAAAAGTTATCAAAAACTGTCAAAAAGGTTTGTAGAGGCTAAGGAAGTTATCTAGTTTGTAGTCGCTGTTGCCTCATCTTGCCCTGAAAAAGCAGCTTATGATTCTGAGGATTTTGGTCCAAAAACCATCAAAAACGAATTGAGTTCAGGCGATTTCTAGGTTTGTAGAGGCTAGGGAAACCGTGTAGTTTGTAGTCGTTCTTGCCTTCACCGATTTTGATGTCAACTTACGAGCGATCAAGAAGTATGCATGATTCTTAATACTTTGGTTCTTAATGCATTCAAAATGGTCAAAACCTAACAGAGTTACAGCAATTTCAAGTTTTGTAGAGGCTAAGCAGGAGTTGCAGTTTGTAGCCGGGGCTTTCCTCTACAAAAAAGTACTCCACTCTCGTAAAATTCTTAGACGAGCTATTGAACTACTTGTCTACTAGTGGGTTGCTATGTCTTTTTAGGATTTTGTTGAGGCTAAGGAAAAATTGTAGTTTGTAGCCGAGGCTTGCCTCTACAAGCGCTCCTAGAGACGGCAGAGAGGATTGTAGAGGCTAAGGGTATAAAAACTACAAAATGGACGCGTTGCCTCTACAAAATCCCCTCGCTGTCAACAGGCAATTTTGTAGAAGCAACAACGCGTTTTGTAGTTTTTGTGCACTTAGCCTCTACAAATTCCCATTTCAACATTCCTAAAGTCTCCTTCAACGTTTCAATTCATCAAAATTCTCCGAGCCATAAAAATTTAGGAGAAGAGCCCCCTTCTTTTTAGGTTGGTTTCGGTGACATTTAATTTCATTTCATCCCCCTCTTTTCGCTTTTACACATACGAAATTTATCGCCTTTTTCTCCTTTTTCTTCACTTTTTTTCTCATCGTTGTCGTCCTTATTTTTCTTCGTGTGTGTGAGGACGAAGGAGTCAACGACACCCTTCAAGAAGATGTTTCGAAAAAGAAATTGAATTTAGAAGCAAAGGAAGAAAGGGGAAAATAGGAGAAAAAAATGGGAAAAGAAAAAGGAAGGAAAAATGGATATGACTGGAAATTATGTAGTGCACTTTTGACTAATATGGTTATGTCTGCTGAGGAGGGAAACTTCAAAAAAAAGTTTTTTTTTCTAAAACAAGCTACTGAACCACCAAACGACTAGAAAGCTATTATCAAATTTGGTAATCGCCACAGAAAATGAATTTCGTCACGAGGTTATTTTTTATTTTGATAGGAGCCACTTTTTCAGGTGACCCCACAGACTTTTGGCTGTTATCTGAGTACGGAAAGTGGTAGGATCATGAAAATTCGGTTCCGAGAGTCTTATTGTATTCTGAAACGAACTGCATTCATAGATTTTTGATAACTTTTCAAGCTTTCTCAGAAAACCTGAAGTTAAAGGGGACCTTATTGATCGCAGTGTTTTCTTGACAGCCGTACGATTCTTCAGAATTTTCGCACAAAGTTAATAGAAACAAAGCAAAATTTGTAAAGATTTGTAGAGGCAAAGCGAGTAATCTTAGCCTCTACAAAAAATGACGGTTGGATCTAAAAGTATCAAACGAGCTTTTGTTTTTTTTTTTGAAAACTACAAACTACATCATTTCTAATGAGGCTAAAGGTTCTGGCAACGTGTCTCTGGAAGGCTCTACGACACTTCGCAACTAGGTACTTCGAAACTGTGAGGTTTCGCAACCATCGTATATTTCGCAACTGTGACCTTTCGAAGCCGGACGTTTCGCAACTGATAAAAGTCGTCAAATATGTTCATGCACATGTTTTTGGCTATCTTTCCCCAGTTACGAAGAGCCACAGTGTCGGATTGTCTAGCTGTGGAATGTCGCAGAGTCTCTGAAAGTTTTGTAGAGGCTAAACAATCTTCTAGTTTATAGTCGTTTAGCCTCTGCAAATCCTTTATGAGGCATTTCAGCGTAGAGGCTTAGCCAAATTTCAAAGGTAGGACCCCTTTTTTGGGGGGAAATATTTCACAACTAACCAAAGTTTTTTCTATCTCGATTTCTCAATTTCCAAGGTTCCAAAACCTAAAACTTTCCAGATTCAGAATCATATTTTTCTCAAAAACCTAGCTCTTTCTATATTATTAGTACCCCTCGTTCCTATCCTATCATCCATAACATATATTTATCCCCTCTTCTCCTTCTTTTTTTCAGAAATCCCCTTGTTTTGTTCATCCTCTTTCCCTACTACACCTCAAAACAATTCCATGATCTCTGCGTCTCCGTTATCTCTCACCGGTCACTCTGGAGGCTCCGCCCACTTTTGTGCTAGGGAGATGTTGTTGTGTCTGCGTGTCTGTCTCTTTGAAGAGGGAGTTAGTGGAGAAGGATCATTTCTGGTTGAGAGGAGGATCCAATTTTAGGAATGGATTTGGTGGTGGTGGAAATGTGTGTTCCTCTTTTTTTTGGAAGCAGTAGTATAGTTCATTTTTAAAGTGGCATTGGTCACTTTTGGGACGGGTTTTGAGGGAATTTTTTTTTTCAATAGTCTTTGACGATTTTTTTGGGGATTTTTTTCGGGTTTATGGGGGTTTATAAGTGTTATTCTACTATGTTTTGGGTGTTCTGAGCACTTTCCAACCCATTTTTTGAAAATTTGACTTTTTTTTAGCGCAGCGAATTCAGACCGTTTTTTGAATGGATTATCCATGAGCTTTTCTGATTTGTTGAAAGATGTTGTGTGGAATTTTTCGGATAGTTTTCCAAATTTCGAGTCGAAATGAACTTTTGATACCAAAGAATAGAAAATTCCTCAAATTCTGGTCAAAAAACGATCTGAATCCGTCCAAAACTGACAAAGTTACGGCGGTTATCAAATTTGTAGAGGCTAAGCTAAAGTTGTAGTTTGTAGCCGGGGCTTGCCTCTACAAACATTTTTCTAGAGGCTAAGGAAACATGGAGTTTTGCCACAACAAATTACATAGAAGGTGTTTTGTAGAGGCAAAGGAAATGTAGTTTGTAGTCTTAGCCTCTACAAAACTTTAAACCCTCATAACTCGCTTCAAAATGATCCGAATTGAACAGTAAAAAATGACAATGATCGGGAAAACTGTTTTGTAGTTTTTGTGCCCTTAGCCTTTACAAAACTATTTGAGCTAGCGTTGTGCAGTTCTATTAGAGTTATATCTATCTATCACTTATCCTTATCCCCTTCCCTGCCACTCAATTTGTTTGGATGCTTCTTCTTCTTTTCACTCATAATAGTAATGAAAGGGGAACACCCTCCTTCCACAGCTACTTCTTTTATCTTCATATGTACCTCTTCTTCTTCTTTTCAAAACGCTCTGTTCATTCATTATTTACCACTACATTACTGCTTTTCCTTTTGGGATACATACACATTCTTCCCTTCCTTTTTCCGCGTTTTCACCATTCTTCAAGCATTTAGAGGAAAGAAAAACTGTTGATGGGAAGAATTTTAGACTTTTTCATAGAAATTTTGAGAAATTTTCACTACTATTCAGCTTTTAAGCCTCCAAATTCTGAAAATTTTGGCTCAAAAACCCATCGAAAACGGTCAAAAACTGACAGAGTTACAGATTTTTCACCATTTCAGACATGGAAAAACTGTTTTTGAGGGCATTTTTTGAAAATTTGCACTATAACTTTGCTTTAAAGCTCCGAATTCTGAAAATTTCGGCTCAAAAACCATCTAAATCGGTCAAAAACTAGCAAAATTACATTCGTTTCCAGTTTTGTAGAGGCTAAGAAATGTATTGTAGTTTGTAGTCGCTCCTGTGCCTAGAAATCTTGTGGTCTGCCTGTTTTCTTGGAGAATGCTCAAAATTTAAAATAGTTTGGCCCAAAAACCGTGAAAAAGCTCACAAAATTAGGCAAGTTACAGCGATTTCAAGTTTTGTAGAGGCTAAGGAAGTTTTGTAGATCGTAGCCAGGGCTTGCCTCTACAAGATTTGCCCATCGACCAAGAAAACAAGAAGCTTTACAAATGAGCGTTACAAAAAATTTTTTGTGTAGTCTGTAGCCTTAGCCTCTCCATTCTCTGAAATCTATGGGTCCTCTTCTCTCTCTCTCTCTCTCTCTCTCTCTCTCTCTCTCTCTCTTTCCCTACCTCACCCTGTAGCCAGCTTACAAAAAACCGCTACGAAACTCTAAGCCTCACCGAAAATGTTTTGTAGTTTGTAGCATAAGCCTCACCAATTCTCAGTCTTCGAAATCTCCTCCATCCATCTCCATTACTATGAGAAGACATATGAGAAGTAGATGGATTGAGAAGAAGTCAAAATTTAATTTAGTGTCCCCCTACTTCTCTCCTTATATATACTTCTTGACTTTTCCCGAATATGTTTCTATTTCTCTGTCTCTCTAATTCTCTCATTTTCCCCTTATCTCTCTCATTTTGCACCTTTATTCATTACCTTCTGAACTGCCTTTTCTCTCCGTTGTTCTCAAGGGAAATGTGTTGACTGGGGAGGGAGGGCAGGTGCTCTCTAGTCTTGCTCATTCTTCTTCTCACTAATTTCTTTATTCCCCTGTCCCGTTTCTTCTTAATTTGATGAGGAAGTGTCATACAAAACAGAGTAATTAGGTGGAGCACCCTCCTCTGGGGGTTGACAGGTGTTGGATAGACTGTACAGCAATTTGTAAAGGCTAAGGAATCGATGTAGTTTGTAGCCCGTTCGGCAGGACGTTTTGTAGAGGCTAAGGATACAAAAACTACAAAATGAACGCGTTGCCTCAACAAACTTCCCACCCTGTCGGCAGGCAAAATTGTAGAGGCTAAACAAAAGTTGTAGTTTATAGCCGGGGCTTGCCTCGACAAACCCTCCCGGAAAAGGGAGTTGGAGAGGCTAAGGGTACAAAAACTACAAAATGAACGCAGATTTCCTAACCTGTCGGCAGGTGATTTTGTAGAGAATGAACGGAATTTGCATTTTGTAGCCGGAGAGGCTAAGGGTACAAAAACCACAAAATCAAAGCGTTGCCTCTACGAACTCCCCTCACTGTCCGCAGGCAATTTTGTAGAGGCTCAGCGAAAATTGTAGTTTGTAGCCGGTGCCTGCCTCTACAAGGGTTTTTTCACTCCTATCACGTATTTGGTAGAGACGTATTTGATTCTCGCTGATCGACCCGCGCTCCATTGACATCGCTAGATTCCAGCTTTCCTAAAAAAAAAAGCTAGAATATTATCTGCGGTTGTTGCTGTTTGGAGTTTTGTAGAGGCTAAGATAGTTTTGTAGTTTGTAGTCCTCTAGAGCCATCATTGATAAGCGCAATGTTCATTTTGTAGAGGCTAAGGGCACAAAAGCTACAAATGTGTCCTCAGTCTTACCAATATAGCCTGCCGACCGCAGAAAGTTTGTAGAGGCAGCTTGTAGTTTTTCTGCCCTTGGCCTCTACAAAGGTTCTCCTAATTTCGATGAATCTTTACCCCTTTTTATGGGGTTTCGAGCATTTTCCATAGTGTTTTCTACCCCTATTTCCCCCCGGCACTGACCATCTCCTATATAATCCCTTTTCTTTCCCGAAGTGGACACATCAACTCCTTTTTATATTCTTCCCGCCGTTTTTCCCCTTTTTCCTCTCTCCTTTTTTGTCCCGAAAAAGAGCCCAATTCATCACTGACAGAAATGGGACCGTGTCTGCGTCTAGGCTCAATTACACACTATTTCCACTGAGGGGGGAATAAATTCGCTGAAGAAAATGAACATCCTGGGAAGGATTAGTTGGTGGAGAGGGGAGGAGGAGGAAAAGGACACCCTCCGAAAGTTTCACTTTTTTTGGGTGCGGTTTTATGGCGGCGGTGGTTTTTAGGAGGGTCTCGGAGAGCAGGAATCTAGAAAATGTCAATGGAGCGCGGTTTGATCAGCGAGAATCAGTGATAGAGGATTAGGGTACAAAAACTACAAAACGCGTTGCTGCCTCTACAAAATCGCGTGCATTTTGTAGTTTTCGTGCCCTTAGCCTCTAAATAATCACTTCGCGCTTGTCGATGCTACAAATTACAACTTTTGCTTAGCTTCTTCAAAATTGCTTGGTGACAGGTAGGGGAGTTTGTAGAGGCAGAGTGTGCATTTTGTAGTTTTTGTACCCTTAGCCTCTAAAATCCCCTCTGCCGGCACTAGGGGGACTTTGTAGACGCAAGTCCCGGCTACAAACTACAACTTTTTCTTAGCCTCTACAAAATCGCATGCCGACAGGGAGGTGAGTTTGTAGAGGCAACGGACTCATTTTGTAGTTTTTGTACCCCAAGCCTCTACAAACCCGCCTGCCGAAAGGGGGGAGGCCGTTTGTAGAGGCAAGCCCTGACTACAAACTACAATTTCTTGCTTAGCCTCAACAAAATTGCCTATCGACCGGGAGGGGATTTTGTAGAGGCAACTCGTTGATTTTGTAGTTTTTGTAGCCTTAGCCTCTACAAATTCACTTTGTGTTTGTCGATTCAGACGCGTTTGTAGAGACAAGCCGCGGCTACAAACTACAATTATTGCTTAGCCTCTATAAAACTTCAAATCGTGCAGTTTTGACAGTTTAGAACCGTTTTTGATGATTTTTTTACTCAAATTTTACATTTTGAGCTCTAAATTCGGAATTTCCAATCGGCCTGGCTGCTGCCATGCCCTTCTATTAGAGGTTCATCAAGCATTTCTTCTTCTTTTTGGACCACCAAGACTTCTACCCTCATCATCATCATTTTAGCTTCTTGAATGACAATTCAATTCTTTTCTTTTCTCTCTCTCTCTCTCTCTCTCTCTCTCTCTCTTTCTTGTTACTTACTCCCACCCCCCTTATGTACTAGTCGTCCATCATCAGTCTCTTTATACTTTCTTCTTTTTCTAGGATAACACATTTGAGTACTTTTTGATTGGTTCTGGCGAGTTTGAAACGGTTCCCAGCCCCAAAAAATCGGGGAGAGACGCAGAGAAGCTAGACAGTCTGGCTTCTCTGCGCCTCCTCTTACTTCAAAACGTCATATCTCGGTTACTGTAGAAGGTACAAAAAAGTGATAAATTACAATGTTGCGTAGAATTACAAGGGCTACAAGTTTGCAGTTGATCATTTTTTGATATCTCTACTGTGAGCGAAGATATGCCGCTTTATTAGCGGCCAGGTTCAAAAATTCATTTTTCGTCGTTTTTTTTCGGTTTTAACAGGTTCTTTTTGTTTTTGATGCCAATTTTCCTAAATTTCCGATGTTTTTGCAGACCTCTCTATCCCCTACCTCACCCACCATGGAAACAAGGAGTCTACAGTAATCCCCCTCCTCTGAAAAATAAAAAAAATATCAAAATGAGGTGGCGATTTTTATGGTCAATTTTGCTACTGTATGGTGTTGTGGTGAGTATTTTTTCTCGGCTAAAAATTGGGTGAAAATTTGTAGTTTGTAGTTTCCGGCTTCAATTTTTTTTGTAGAGGCTTAGGGCACAAAAACTACAGATCACAACACAATTTCTATCGCTAGTGGAGATTTTAGAAGCAAAATGTGTCCTTAGCCTCTACAGAGAATTTCCTGTCGACAGTGAGTGGTGAGGCTTAACCCATTTTTTGTAGTTTGTAGTCTTAGCCTCTCCAACCCCTCCCATATCCATAACTTTTCACGCAACATTGCCCTTTCCCCTCTCCTCCTCCTTCGATAGCCCTTCCGGATTGTTTTCCCATCCATTTTATCCTATCCTCCCTCCCCAGAAAAAAATAACCACGCCATCATGATGATGATGATGCATGAAATGTACAATTTACGCATCCGAAAATGATAGAAACACTGAAAAAAAGAGAGGGGAGAAGGGGGTCAAAACGCGAAAGCGTCCCGCGAGAAAAAGTGAAATATATAGGATGAGAAGGTGTTTTTTGTGGGGTAGATCGTTCAGAATCAGGGGAAAACTAAGAAAATATAGAAATTTTGACCGTGACAAAAAAATTGGGATAGAAATTCAGAAATTTTCGTCCGAAAACCATCGAAAACGCATTAAAACTAACAAAGTTAGAGGATTTTGAGTTTTGTTGAGGCTTAGCAAAAGTTGTAGTTTGTAGTCAGCACTCGTATCGGCAATGGTAGAGGCAAAACCATCTTTTTTTTTTACAAAAAAGTTTTGTGCCCTTAGCATCTACAATTGACCCCAACACTGTACTGAAAAAAGTTTTTTGGAGGGAAAACCATCGAAAAAACCTTTTTTCGAATTTTCCGACGGCGAGAGGACCCGAAAATATTGTTTTTTTTTCATTTTTTAGCCGGTGGAAAATTAGAAAAAAAATTTTTTATGTTTTTCCAAAAAGTTGTCCTCTCGGACTACACGACCGGAGTTTTTTCTAGGTCGTTCGAAAACAAAACAAACCGCTTTCTAAGTTTTTTGGTCAAGAAATTAGTTGTTAGGTCCCTAAACTAACGCCAAGAAATCGGAAATTCCTCAAATTTTGCTCCAAAAACCATCAAAAACGATCGAAAACTGACAAAGTTACGGCGGTTTTGAGATTTGTAGAGGCTAAGCGAAAGTTGTAGTTTGAAGCCGCGGCTTGCCTCTACAAACGCACATCGTAAAACTGGCGCAGAAGGTGTCTTGTAGAGGCGAAGCGGTTTTGTAGTTTTTGTGTCCTTAGCCTCTACAAAACATGGAAATGCCGTAACGTTGACCTCATTTCATGGGGTTTTGGACCGATTCTATCGGGTTTTTTGTTACAGACCTCATTCTTGATTTCTCTGAAATTTTCAAAAAAAAAAATAGCTGCTTCTACCCTTGGTATTGTCGATTTTTATCATTTCCAACCCAATTTTTATCAAAAACTGACATAATTACAACTTTTTCACCATAGGGCTTGTAAAAATCTGTTTATAAGATGTGTTTCGGTCCAAAAACCATCAAAAACGGTCTTTTCGCTATTCAATTTCACTTCCTGTCCTATATCTCTGCCCTATGAGACCCAGATTGAAAAAGAAAGGGGGTAGGGAAAGTGTAATAGAAAGCATAAGAGCATATGTTTATGAGTGGGGGAGGGTCATTCAACATGAACACACACATAATGCAACCAAAGGACCTCCTCCCTTCTTCTTTTATGATCTTGTTGCAAAATGAGACCAAGAAGATGAAGAAGCCTTCCGACCCCCAACACAATCTGCACTTCCTCTATGAGATTTGGTTCTGGTGGTGGATGGAAATTAGAGGAATTGGGGGAGGTCGTGACACTCAAATCACACACTAATCCTGTCAAATGTGGTGAAAAACTAACGAAGTTAGAGCAGGTCCTGGTTTCGTAGAGGCTAAATGACTACAAACTATACAAGAAGTGGTTAACCTTTACAATTAGATTATCTAGGTTTTGTTAAGGTTGAGAGCAGTTCCTAAAAAAATTGTAGTTTTTGTGTCCTTAGCCTCTACAAAACCTGAACTACCTGCAACTTGGTAAGTTTTCGTCCGATTTCAATAGTTTTTGAATCAAAATATTTGGAATTCTATGAGCTTCAAGTCACACAACTTTGACTACAAAATACGAAATTGTAAGCCTCCACAAGTCCTAAAAGACAGGGGGTTTCGAGTTTTGTGGAGGCACTTGGCTACGAACCACAACTAATTCTTAGCCTCTACAAAACTTCAAGCCTCTGTAAGATTGTCGAGTTTTCGATTCAAAATTTTGGTCGTTTCAATGTCATAAGACCTGCTTTTGGCAGCATGTCTCCAGAATTTTTGAATTTTTTTTTTGAGGTAAAAAATATAAATCCACACTTTCTCATAGAAAATCTACAAACTTTGTTCCAAAAACTACAAAAAAAGCTGTCCGAAAACCATTGAAAACGATCCAAAACTAACAAAGTTACAGTGGTTTCAAACTTTGTTGAGGATAATAGAAAGTGCAGTTTGTAGTCATAAAGGATAGGTAGTTGAAACTTCTAGTCATCAAAACGTGTTTGAAATTTCAATCATTTCAGTCCAAAAATCATTGAAGTTGGTCCACAACTAACAAAGTTACAATGGCTTCAAGTTTTATAGAGGCTAAGCAGTTTTGTAGTTTTTGTAGTCTTAGTCTCTACAATTATCGGCTGCTGATCTTTCAACGTTTGTAGAGGCACATTGCTTCTGTACTCTTGGATTCTCCAATCTAGCCTGCCGTGTCGGCGACACGAGAACCGTTTGTAGAGGCTAAGAAAGTTTTCTATAGTGTATAGTCTTAGCCTCTACAAAGCTAGAGGTTCTTATTATAGTTGTTTTTCCTGCTTCCGCCAATAGAAGCTAACTAGTTACCCCTTCCTAGAACAGTCCATTACCCCCCCCCCCTTTCAACCCATTAAGCACATATGTATAAACATTTCCTCTCTCTTTTTTCTTCCAAATGGATGGGGCATCCATTATCTTTTTCGATTATATAAAAATGAAAAGTACACAATCCACTATATATATTGCTACAACAATCTCCAACTGTGTCTCTCCCTATGGTGGCTAGAATCAAAATCCATTTGGTGGTGACATGGTGACACCCTCCTTTCCAATTTCCCGCGTAATAAATGGAAAAAGGCAGCTGGGTGACACGAAGGGGAGAGGCTTTTCCTGTATAACGGGTCGTCTTCTGACCAGATGTTCATTGTATGAGGAGGAGGAAAAGGGGTGTTTGATATTAATCCGAGTGTAAATCATCATCACCTACCCCCACTTCTTACCCATAACACATACACATACAAAAAGCATTTTGGGATAAGGGATCTATGGGATAGGACGACTTTTCTGGATCAACTTCTAGACAGAACTATGGGATCCTATCAATAGTTGAAAAGCCACATCATGCGCTGAATGTTCAAAGCTGAATATCTCGGTTGTCTTGAGAGCTATCAAAATGTGATCAACTAGGCAACTGTTTGCCAAAAAAATTTAAACATTTTATTAGTTTAAAATTTTTTCATAGCTCTTAAGACAACCAAGATATGCTGCAGTGAGCATGGAACACCTTATGCAGCAAGGTCTATGAAGTACTGCGTGTTCAGAGCAGTACTGGATGTGCAGGGGTTAGGCTAGGTTTTGTGGTAGAGGTCACTAATGAATATTTCTGGAAAGGACTGATCATTGGTACAGTAGATAATTGGTACCCTCTGAACACTTTCACCCTTCCAGTCTTTGGCTCCGCCCCTTTTCCAGCATGTCACGCCCCTTTTAAGTGGGAACTTTTTTCTTCAAAAAAAAAAAAAGATAGAAATGTTAGTTTCTGAGCTGTTTCTTTCAAATTTTGACACACATTTTTCCGACAATCATTTATGCATTTCCATGCTCTCTAGACCTACTTTTTGACACATTTTCCATGAAGTTTAGTTTAGATATTCATTGGAAAAATAGAAGAAGACAGCTAGTTAGTCGGGGAAAAGTGCAATTTTGGAGGAAATTCGAAGGGATCGGAATAATGTAATGAGTGATGGATACAGAGGCTACAAACTACAAAAATGAGTCAAGAAAATGAGAAGAAAAAATTTGGTTGGAGCTATTAAATCTAACTACAAACTACAAAAAACCAAGGCTATAGAAATCCGAAAACTCATGCAAGTTTCTTAGTTTTCCACCGATTTCGATGGTTTTTCGATCAAAACTTTCGAAATCTTGTCATTTTTGGATTTCCTGAATTTCAACTACAAACTACAAAATTCTAAGCCTCTCCCTCCAAAAGCCGGCTCATTTAGTGTCCTTTCTTCTCCTTCTTCTTCATCCCATTTCCGACTCCAATTCAACTTTCCCCTCAAAAAGGAGGAAGAGAAGTTAGTCACCACACCAAATATCATGAAACATGGACCCTATGGGGGGTAGCGAAACCGAACAAATATATCAAATGACACCACACATATGAATTATGAACCCCTCCTCAAGCTTTCATGAAATTTATTTCTATATATACATGTCAATAAGGGAATTTTGGGAGGGAATTCAGTAGCGAAATGGGAAAATTGAGGGGGAAAGGGGACTAGATGTGGAGAAAAAATGGTCATGGTCCGAAAAGAGAAAAGCAAAGTCCCATATGGGACCCGTTGGCCCCGAGCGTCCCGTCAATGAATAAGACGGTCTCGGACCAGAGGTCTTATAACTTGTTAAGAAAAATAGGAATTATTTTTGAGAACCGTTCTTTTTGGGACTGGTCTTTTTGTTTTGGGACCACTGTGATTTGCCCCAAGGTCCTCTAAAACCGGAAAAAGCCAAAAATCTCCTTGCCCCCAGTCAAAAATACATGTTTTTGCAGGCAAAAACCCTTCTAAAACTGCCAACAAATGCACAAACGGGATGGTTAATCAGTGATTTACGATTTCAAAATTTGATTGGTATCACCGAGAAAGCCACTCTGCAACCGTCGATTTATAGTGGTCATTTTGAAGTGGAGGATGGAATTCGGGTAAGGAATAGGGTACAAACTAGAAACTAGGAAAACTACAAACTACAAAAACTACAAACTACACTAACTACAAGCTACACTTCCAGATAACCACCAACTCCTCGATATCACATCTCCGTGGTGAGCTCTTCGAACTGTTCCTTAACGTCCAAGAAGGCACATTTCATCGCCTGGTGACTCTTCATCTCTACGTGGATCCACCTGGAAAGTACAGTAATCCATTCCTCTCAACCGTATACCATGCTACCGTATACTCATCACAACCACCCGGCACTACAGTAATCTTCTCGAAACCTGTCGCCTTGATCTCCTCCGAGCATTCGAAAAAGCTGGAGATCTCACCGATATCAGAAGTCGAGAAATCGAGTGCATTCGTTTTTACGCCACGTGGAAACGGAGTGATGGATGTGATGATGATGAAGACGTTGGAGGAGAAGGATTTGGGAGAATATGTGTATTATTTGGGAGCTATTGGAGAGGAAGGGGAAGTGGTGGGTGAAAACAAACGGTTGAAATGAGTTTTGTAGAGGCTAAGCACTTATTGTAGCTTTTAGCTGGGCTTGCCTCTACAAACGCGTAGAGGCTTAGGGTACAAAGACTACAAAATGCTGCATTGTCGACACATGGTGTAGTTTTTGTGCCCTACAGTAAGTTTTGTAGAGGCTAGGCGGTTACAAACTACAATAATCATTGCTTAGCCTCTACAAATATTGATATCGTTGTAACTCTGTCAGTTTCTGATCGATTAATGGTTTTTGGACCAAAATCTCAAAAATTTTAGGATTTGTGTTCTTAGCCTCTACAAGACTGTCTGATAAGGCTTAGCCTTTTTTGTAGAGGGTAAGGAACTACAAACTGAAAATCGTCCTATTTTTGTCAGTTTTTGCTCTTTTTTTGGCTCAATTTTTGTTTTTTTCAGATCTCCCAAACCAAAATCATCATCGACGTTCTAGACTCTGGAGACATTCATTTCCTTCTGAAATCCAAAAAGTCGACAGTAACCTTCACATCAACAATTCCAGCCAATTCTACGGTATTTGACATTGAGAAGAGGTAAGAAACTACAGTAACTACAATAACTACAAAAACTACAAAACATCTATTCAGAAACCTCACGGAACCCCTCCTTTTCCATCTGGAACAACCATCTCGATTCTTCCAAATTGATCAGTTTTCCGGAAGAGTTTCTACAGCACTCCCAGTTGGTTATGGTATTTATCATGTACATGTGGTGGCCAGGAACCAGAAAAAACAGGTGAGGACTACAAACTACAAAAAAAACTGAAAAAAAAGAACATTTGGTCTAAAAACGATAAAAATAGGTGGGGAATCAAGTGCGAATTTGAGATTTGTGGAGGCTAAGTGACTACAGACTACAACTATTGCTTAGCCTCTACAAAATTTGGAAATACTGTAATTTTGCTAGTTTTTGTCGGATTTCAATGGTTTTTTGAACAAACTTGTCTGAGTAGCAGCTAGTTTCAAGTTTTGGAGAGGCTGCGCAAATACAAACTACAACTATTGCTTAGCCTCTACAAAACTTCAAATTTCTGTAATTTTGCTAGGTTTTGACTGATTTTGATGCATTTTTTCGCAGTTTTTTGGATTTTTTTCGGAATTTTTGAGTACTGCAATTTCGCCTAAGGTCTTGGCATTCTCGTTGTAAAAACTGACTAATTTTTGCATTTCTGGTTCAATTTTTCTACCTAAAACCCAATTTTTCCAGCGCTCCGACTCCTGGCTGGAAATCCTGGTGCATAAACCAAACGCCACCACCTCTCAAAACTCATTGAGCCGTTCGCGTCGTCACCTGGACGACTTGATATTCAGAATAGCGGAAAATGCGACGATGGAGGAGATCGAGCGGAAGGGAATGGTATGTTTATAGATGATAGGGGATTAGAGGGGCTACTTGAGAAAAAATAAGGTGATGATCCTTTAAATTTTTTGTGAAGAGGACCAAGAGTTATATAACTGGACAGATGGTGTTTTTGGACGTAGTCTAGAAGATTCTGGAGGGGACTAATGACTTTTTCAGGCTCCGGGTAATTTTTGTGAGGTTCAAAACCAGGGTGGTGCAGAAAAAATTGAGAAAAAATCGAAAAAATGTTTTTTCTCGAAAAACTTTTTTTTTCGAAAATCTTATCAAACTTTTTCGATGAAGATATATTTTCAAAAAAATTGTCCCCGCAGACTACACGAGCTGAGTTTTCCGAGCAACGCTACTGGCGTTTCAGAACTTGTAGTGGCTTAGAATTTTGTAGTTTGTAGTCCAAGACTGATTTTTCTCATCAAATTCCTGATATTTTAGTCCAAAAACCATCGAAATCGGAAACAAACGAAGTTACAGAGTATTTAGTTTTTGTAGAGGCTAAGACTACAAACTACAAGATTACTACAAGTCCTGCCTCTCTTTCTCGTTCTCTGCATGACTTGCTGAGGTAAAAGCTACAAACTACAGTTTTGCCTCTACAAAAATTCCTGCCGGCCGACAACGCATTTTGTAGAGGCAAGGAGTGTAGTTTGTAGTGTTAGCCTCTACAAAACTTCAAACCACTCTTAAAAACACCGTAACTTTGTCAGTTTTTGACCGTTTTTTATGGTTCTTGGACCAAAATTCACAGGATTTTCGCAATTTTCCCTGTTCCCTGAGGAAAAAATATTCAAAAATTCCAGAAAATTCCCCTCTACCCTGGGGAGACCATCGGTGAGATCAGTGTCGCGAAGGAGTGGCTGAAAATCGACGACGAGGGAAAAATTCACATTTTGAAGCCTCTGAATTTCGAGAAGATGTCATCCATCATTGCAACCGTCCCGATTAATGGACTACAGAACAGTTAGTTTATTTTGAATTGGCGTTGTAGTTTTTAGTCTAAGCCTCTACAAAATATCTGGGCCTGAGAAGGCTTACCAGAAGCTGTACCCTAGCCTTCACAAAACGGACACCTGCTGTTTTAAAGTCATTCATCAAAATTAGGGTCACTTCACTTCATCAATCATCATTATCGGCACCCTTCTGTCTGTCTGTAGGTAGGTAAATCCGGATGTCCACCTCCTTTTCTTCCTCTAAAAATGTATGTGGGTCTGTAGGTATGTCCGGATGTCCGAATGTTCATTCTGAGTCACGGTTTCCCCTCGTTTTTCCACCCTCTATATCTGTCTGTCGGTCTGTAGGTTGGTATACCCGGATGTCCACTTTATTTTCTTCGTCTAGAAAGGTCTGTCTGTTTTTAGGTTTGTCTGGATGTCCTCCACGTTTTTTTGCGTCCGGATGTTCATTCTGAGTCATGGTTTTTCTTTTTTTTCCACCTTACATTTCTGTCTGTCCCTATGTAGATCCGGATGTTCATATACTTTTCTTCCTCTAAAAAGATCTGTATGTTTGTTGGTTAATCTGGATGTCTAGATACTACCCGTCTGTCGGTCTGTAGGTTTGTCCTGATGTCAGAATGTCCGGATGTCCGGATGTCTAGTATTCACCTCTCATTTCGATCTACATGTCTGTCTGTAGGTGCGTCCGGATGTCCAGTCTCAGCTATTCCCGTCAGTCTAATATCTGTCTGTAGGAATGTGTGTCCCGTTGTCCCTTTCTCTGCGTCTCATCCTCTCTCTCTTCCCCCTCTGACCTATCCTTATGTCAAGAAATTTCGGCGAATAAATTAAATAAGAATTGGATTCTGCTTCTGGTATGATGGCACCTAATCAAATTTTGGGTCTCTTCTGAATCAGAAGACGTCAACATTCCCCTTCATCATGAGAAGCAAAAGGGTCCGGAAGATGTCAGTTAGTAGAGGTCACTCCTCTTGCTCCTTCGGGACTCTCAAGGGACGGCGAGGGGAGGGGGGATCCTAATACAATTACGTAGAGTATGACGGACGGAAGTCGGACGGAGGGGAGGAAAGAGTACTCAGAAAACCGATTTCTAATTGATATGGGGTGGTTTTGGAGTGGGGGGAGAGGGAGAGGAAATGGGTAGAAGGGGGACCAACTTTTTTTTGGATCGGAATTTCGTAGAGGCTAAGAGCACAAAGACTAGAAAAAACGCGTTGCCTCTACAAGTCGATCATCTAGGTTTCGTAGAGATTAAGAGCAATCTACAGAGAGAAATGTGTAGTTTTTGTGTCCTTAGCCTCTACAAAACCTGAACCCCTTGTGACTTGGTTAGCTTTCGTTCGATTTCGATGGTTCTTGGACTAAAATATTCGGAATTCAATGAGCTTCAAGTCGTACAACTTTGACTACAAACTACAAAATTCTAAGCATCTACAAGTCCTGATACACCAGTCTGCGTGAACAGTTTTTCGAAAATATTTGAAATTTGATCTTCCTCAAATATGCTGAACACGTTGACCAAAATCCACATGAAAATCCCATTTTACCAGTCCAAAAACCATCAAAACCGGTCAAAAACCAACAAAATTATAGCGATTTCAAGTTTTGTAGAGGCTAAGGGTACAAAAACTACAAAATCTTCGTTGCCTCTACAAAACTGGAAAAGTGCTGTAATTTTCTCAGTTTTCATGCGGTTTTGATGGTTTCTAGACCAAAAAAAACTCATTAAGATTCTCTCAACTTTGCTCCAAAAACCATAGAAAACGCTCTAAAACTAACAAAATTACAGTAGTTTGCAGTTTTGTAGAGGCTAAGGTATTTTTCTAGTTCGTAGTCACTCTTAGTCTCTACAACTTAAAAAAAATCAAACGCTCAACAGCTAAAAACTCCTTTGATTTCCCTGGATTTCGGTCCAAAAATATCAAAAACCGCTCAAAACTCACGGAGTTGGAGCAATTGAAAGTTTTGTAGAGGCAAAAATATAGTTTGTAGCCGGAGCTTGCCTCTACTAACTCTGTGAGCACAACACAATATAGTAGCTCACTCAATACAAATTAGAGAAAAAAATTGTAGTTTGTAGTCCCCTCCTACGCCCAATTTTTGATGGTGGTGGGTGGCAAATGTATTCTAAATGATGCTCATTATTACATCCACCAAATACATTATTCTTCCGTTTATCGGGCGGGAAAATAAGCGACAAAAAGGCGCCCGACAATCTGTTCTTTTTCGGGGCTCTTCCTTATTTTCCGGCTCTCAAAAGCTAGAGAGAACGCTCGGAAAAATGTGAATGATGGTTACACCTAATCCGTGTTTAGTCAGGCAGGGACACCCAACCAACTAATCCGAATAAATGGGATTACTGTAATCTATTCTCTTTGTAAATGAGGTGTCAATGAAAACATCTGCTCCTCTCCGTTTTCGTAGAGGGATCAGAATGTCAGGAGCCACTTTACGTGGAGGAAAGAGAAAAAAGAAATAAATTGGGTGTCACCGTTTGGAAGAATAAATTGGAGATGTTAATTGTTGCGCCCAAGATGGAGAAGGGAGTGAAAAAGATTTATGGACTTTTTGCGGGGAAAAATAGGATAGAGAGACTTTTTGGAAGAGCTAGGGATCTGAATATTGGCTAGATTTTGTTTTTTGAATTTCAGAAATTTTGAGCATTTTTAGAACAAATTGATGCTCTGAAACTCATATTTTCCACTAAATTACTGCTTATCCTTCAGGGCTACACATTTCGGTTCTCGTTTTTTTTTTCACCATTCTTCAGCCATTGGTAAAACGGGCGGTACGCTGAATCAGAACTGTCCCATATCTCAAAAGTGGGGCTGCGTTCAGATCAGACAGATCTCGTTAGTGCTGTCTTACTGTTTGACCAATGCTAACACTCTACGAAGTCTCTCCTCCTGGATAATCTGCAATTTACTTACGTCTCCGTCCTGAATCAAGTCTTTTCTCAGAGCTCTTTCGAGGCCTTCCGAACTTTCCTTTTTTGATCTAACTTTGGAAATAATTCCTATTTTCCCGTTTTATTTCTGGTGTCTTTTGCGCGAAAAATGACTTGGTTGGGGGGTGATCGCCTACTATGCTGGAATTGATCGTGTCTACTATTACTTTCACTCTTTTTGTTGAATCATCTACTATAGACATGACCCATAAAAGAATTTCCGAATATAGATCTTGATACACAATTTTGCTCTTAACACAATATCACTTCGTAGCCGTTGAGCCCTACTGAATTTAAGAGGAAACTTCAATGCGACTTACCGTGTTCTTGAGCACATAGAAGAACTATTCAAAATTCGGCTACCAAGACTACACGTTTTCGGCGACTCTCTCTCCGTCTACGATGATTACCTGCACGTTCCATCAGTTC
>GL379796.1:796591-808355 GCA_000143925.2 Caenorhabditis brenneri | reverse complement strand
TAGGTTTTTTAGGCGCTAGCCTCTACAAATTCACTTTGTGTTTGTCGATTCAGACGCGTTTGTAGAGACAAGCCGCGGCTACAAACTACAATTATTGCTTAGCCTCTATAAAACTTCAAATCGTGCAGTTTTGACAGTTTAGAACCGTTTTTGATGATTTTTTTACTCAAATTTTACATTTTGAGCTCTAAATTCGGAATTTCCAATCGGCCTGGCTGCTGCCATGCCCTTCTATTAGAGGTTCATCAAGCATTTCTTCTTCTTTTTGGACCACCAAGACTTCTACCCTCATCATCATCATTTTAGCTTCTTGAATGACAATTCAATTCCTTTTCTTTTCTCTCTCTCTCTCTCTCTCTCTCTCTTTCTTGTTACTTACTCCCACCCCCTTATGTACTAGTTGTCCATCATCAGTCTCTTTATACTTTCTTCTTTTTCTCGGACAACAACACATTTTAATACTTTTGAGTTCTTTTTGATTGGAAAACAGTCCCTAGACCCCAAAAAATCAAGGAGAGACGCAGAGAAGCTAGACAGTCGGGCTTTTCTGCGCCTCCCCTTACTTTGAAGCGTTATATCTCGGTTACTGTAGAAGGTACAAAAAAGTGATCAACTACAGAGTTGCTCAAAATTACAAGGGCTACAAGTTTGCAGATAATTCTTTTTTGATATCTCCACTGTGAGCAAAGATATGCAGCTTTATTAGGGGTCAGGTTCAAAAAATTCATTTTTTGTCGTTTTTTTTCGGTTTTAACAGGTTCTTTTTGTTTTTGATGCCAATTTTTCCAAATTTTCGATGTTTTTTCAGACCTCTCTGATCCCTACCTCACTCACCATGGAAACAAGGAGTCTACAGTAATCCCACTCCTCCAAAAAATCAAAAAATATAGAAATGAGGTGGCGATTTTTATGGTCAATTTTGCTACTGTATGGTGTTGCGGTGAGTTTTTTTTTTTCAACGAAAAATGGGTGAAAATGGAAAAAAAATAAAAAATGTTAGAAAATTTGTAGTTTGTAGTCTCCGGCTTCGAAGTTTTTTGTAGAGGCCTAGGGCACAAAATTCTCTCTGCAAAGAATTTGCTGTTTGCAGTGCTAACGACGAGGAGTGGAGAGGCTTAACCCATTTTTCGTAGTTTGTAGTGTTAGCCTCTCTATCCTCCCATATCCATAACTCTTCACGCAACATTGCCCTTTCCCCTCTCCTCCTCCTCCGATAGCCCTCCCGGATTGTTTTCCCATCCATTTTATCCTATCCTCCCTCCCCAGAAAAAAATAACCACGCCATCATGATGATGATGATGCATGAAATGTACAATTTACGCATCCGAAAATGATAGAAACACTGTGAAAAAAGAGAGGAGAAGGGGGTCAAAACGCCGAAAGCAACCCGCGAGAAAAAGTGAAATATAAGTAGGATGAGAAGGTGTTTTTTGTGGGGTAGAGGATGTGTTTAAAATCTGGGGAAACTTTTTTGATGAAAAGTCAAAATATGGGAGCATAATGCTCAAAATTGGGATAAAAATCCAGCATTTTTGGCCCAAAAGCCATAAAAAACGGTCGGGAACTACCAAAGTTACGGCGGTTTTAAGATTTGTAGAGGCTTAGCAGAATTTTGTAGTTTTTAGTCAGCACTCCTGTCAGCAATGCATTTGATAGCGGTAAAACCTTTATTTTATGATTTTGTAGCCTTAGCCTTTACAATTGTCATCAAGAACTTGAGAAAAAAGTTTTTGTTACGGAAAAACCGTCGAAAAAACTTTTTTTAGACGGCGAGAAATCCGAAAAATAAAGTTTTTTTGTTGATTTTAAAGCCGGTGAAAACAGTCCAAATTTTTTTTTTCAGTTTTTTGAAAAGTTGTCCTTTTGGACTACACTAGCAGAATTTTTAGGTCGTTTGAAAAAAAACAAATCACATTGTTCATTTTTTGTCAAAAATTAGCTGTTCGATCTCCAAAATTGAGTCCAAATCACTCTCAAGGAACAGGAAATTTCTCAAATTTTGATCCAAAAACCATCAAAAACGGTTCAAAACTGACAAAGTTACGGCGGTTTTAAGAATTGTAGAGGCTAAGAAAAAGTTGTAGTTCGTAGCCGGGGCTTGCCTCTACAAACTCTCCCAGTGTCGGAAAAGGGGTTGTAGAGGCTAAGGTTTGTTGTAGTTTCTGTGTTTTTGGCCTCCACAAAACTTGGAAATGCCGTTTTTAGTTTTTTACCTTTTTTGATGGGTTTTTGGACCAAAAGGGTCGAATTTCGGTTATATTCTCAAACCTCATTCTTGATTTTTCTGAAACTTTCCAACAAAAAAAACTGCTTCTACTCTAGGTATTGTCTATTTTCATCATTTCCAACCCAATTTTGTCAAAAACTGACATATTAGGGTGAACGGAAAGTTTCCGCAAATCGGGGATTTTTTGAAGTAGAACAGATAAATGAGTCTAGTTTTTTTCTTGATAGGTACCTACTAGCTAGGCATGATCATTACCAAAATATCAGTTGTATTGGTCACCTGCCTCAAAAGATACAGTAAATAATAAGCGCCTTGGTCGGACCCTGTTTTCCGGAAAACCACTGTTCCCAACAAGATTTTCTCAATTTTTTCAATTCAAAATACTCATATGAGGATGCGTACTACACCTTCAAAAAATCATGACCGGATATCTACTCTTTGTCATTTTGGAGAAAATTCAAAAATGGCTTGAAATTTCGACCAAAAATTGAAAATCCGTTAATTTCGATTTTTTCATCAAACTTTCTCTTGAAACTTTTTGGTCTCCACTCGTATGCAAACAATCCACATAGTTCTAATTTTTAGCACTTTGATTAAAGAATTCTGAACAGCCTAATGTTGGGAGGTCTAAAATATGAGTATTGGCGGAGAGTGGATATCTGGTCATAATTTTTTGAAGGTGTAGTACGCATCCTCATATGAGTATTTTGAATTGAAAAAATTGAGAAAATCTTGTTGGGAACAGTGGTTTTCCGGAAAACAGGGTCCGATCAAGGCGCTTATTATTTACTGTATCTTTTGAGGCAGGTGACCAATACAACTGATATTTTGGTGGTGATTATGCCTAGCTAGTAGGTACCTATCAAAAAAAAGCTAGATTCATATATCTGTTCTACTTCAAAAAATCCCCGATTTGCGGAAACTTTCCGTTCACCCTAATAATTACAACTTTTTCACCATTCCAACCATATTGGGCTCGGGAAAATCAGTTTATGAGATGTGTTTCGGCTCAAAAACCATTAAAAACGGTCTTATCGCTATTCAATTTCACTTCCTGCCCCCAATCTCTACCCCATGAGACCCAGATTGAAAAAGAAAGGGGTAGGGAAAGTGTAATAGAAAGCATAAGAGCATATGTTTATGAGTGGGGGGTCATTCAACATGAACACACACATAATGTAACCAAAGGACCTCCTCCCTTCTTTTATGATCTTGTTGCAAAATGAGACCAAGAAGATGAAGAAGCCTTCCGACCCCAACACAATCTGCACTTCCTCCATGAGATTTGGTTCTGGTGGTGGATGGAAATTAGAGGAATTGGGGGAGCTCATGACACAAAAATCCTGTCAAAGGGGTAAAAAACTCACAAAGTAGTTACAGCAATTTCTGGTTTTGTAGAGGCTAAGAAACCGAAACCTTAGATTTTAGAAACCCAAGAAATGCTGTACCTTAGTGAGTTTTTTGTGGTTTTCGACGGATTTCAGAACAAAATGTAAGGAATTCAGCAAGGATTATAAAGTTTAGCAAAGGCTGTTCGGCTACGAACTACACTTTCTCTCTTAGCCTCTACAAAATTTCAAACCTCTGTAAGTATGTCGAGTTTCCGGTTCAAAATTTTGATCATTTCGAGTTTCTTTTGCAATAATTTCTCAAGAAAAAAAGCACCAGTTTCCCAAATCAGAAAAAACATGAAATCTCAATAATTTTGGCCTAAAAGCCAACAAAAACGACCCAAAACTGACAAAGTTACAGTGCTTTCGAACGTGCTTGAGGCTAAGAAAAAATGTAGTTTGTAGCTTTTGCAAAGTGTCATGAAGATTAGGTAGTTGAAGCTTCTAGCCATCAAAGCAATATTGAAATTTCAATTATTTATGTCTAAAAACCATTGAAATCGGTCCAAAACTAACAAAGTTACAATGGTTTCAAATTTTGTGGAGGATAAGGAAAAAAATCCTTTTTGTTCACAAAAAGCAAGCAGGTCCTCAAAAAGTGCAGCGAATTCTGATTAGTCTGAAAACCATTGAAAACGGTCCAAAACTGACGAAGTTACGGCGGTTTCAAGATTTGTAGAGACTGAGAAAAAGTTGTAGTTTGTAGCCGGGTATTGCCTCTACAAACGCACGTCGTGTCGGCAGTGTAGATTGTAGAGGCAACGCGGTTTTGTAGTTTTTGTGTCCTTAGCCTCTACAAAACTATAGTGCAGTTGTGTTAGAGAACAGACGTTTTGTAGAGGCTAAGAAAATTTCTATAGTGTGTAGTCACTAGTTGTTTTTCCTTCTTCCGCCAATAGTAGCTAACTAGTTACCCCTTCCTAGAACAGTCCATTACCCCCCCCCCTTTCAACCCATTAAGCACATATGTATAAACATTTCCTCTCCCTTTTTTCTTCCAAATGGATGGCATCCATTATCTTTATGGATTATATAAAATGAAAGAGTACACAATCCACTATATATATTGCTACAACAATCTCCAACTGTGCCTCTCCCTATGGTGGCTAGAATCAAAATCCATTTGGTGGTGACATGGTGACACCTCCTCCTCCCTTTCCCTTCCAATTTCCCGCGTAATAAATGGAAAAAGGCAGCTGGGTGACACGAAGGGAGAGGCTTTTCCTGTATAACGGGTCGTCTTCTGACCAGATGTTCATTGTATGAGAAGGGAAGGGGTGTTTGATATTAATCCGAGTGTAAATCATCATCACCTACCCCCTTTTACCCATAACACATAACACATACAAAAAGCATTACGGGATAAGGGATCTAGGGATGGGATGAGTTTGCTTGATAAAGTTTATGTAAACATGAATGGTGGAGATGGAACCATAGGAAGCTATGAAAGTTCAGGTTTGTAGGAGCTCAGAAAATTTTGTAGTTCGTAGCCGGGGGTTTGCCTCTACAAAGCCTCATGTCGGCAGTGTTTTGTAGTTTATGCATCCTTAGCCTTGACAATTCACCATGTTGGCTGCGACGATATTTGCATTTTTGCATTCGTTTATGCCTCAACAAACTGCTGAGCTGCAAGAGAATATTTTTTGTAGAGGTAACCCGATTTTTGTAGCTTTTGTATCCCTAGCCTCTACAAAATATGTTTCCCGTAATAATACGTTTTGTAGAGGCTAAGCAACTTTCTTAGCCTCACCATTTTTCCTTTAACATTTTTCAAGTTTGAAGCCCATCCTCATCACTAATTAATGCATTGCGACATTTTTTGATGCGCTCTGGACCCACTTTTTGTCACTTTTTCTTGAAGTTTAGTTTAGATATTCATTGGAAAAATAGAAAAAGAAGACAACTAGTTAGTGGGGAGGAAAGTGCAATTTTTTGAGGGGAATCGGGGGGATTGGAACAATGTAAAAAGGCGTGGCTACAGAGACTGCAAACTACAAAAAAGCTCCAAAACCTGCGTTTCCGATGGTTTTATAGGAAAATGATCAGGATATGATTATCTTTGAACTAGCCTCCAACTACAAACTACAAAAAAACTAAGCCTCTACAAATCCAAAAACTCATGTAACTTTATTGGTTTTTGAAATTTTTTTTTATGGTTTTTGGATCAAAATGATAAGATTTTGGTCAGCTCCTATACATTTGGATTTTTTGATTTTCAACTACAAACTACAAAATTCTAAGCCTCTATCTCCAAAAGCCGGCTCATTTAGTGTCCTTTCTTCCCCCTCTTCTTCATCCCATTTCCGAATCCAATTCAACTTTCTCCTCAAAAAGGAGGAAGAAGTTAGTCACCACACCAAATTTCATGAAACATGGACCCTATGGGGGGGGGGGGGGGGGTAGCAAAACCGAACAAATATATCAAATGACACCACACATATGAATTATGAACCCCTCAAGCTTTCATGAAATTTATTTCTATATATACATGTCAATAAGTGAATTTTAGGGAAAGAATTCAGTAGCGAAATGGGAAAGATGCAGGGAAAGGGGACGAAGTGTGGAGAAAAAATGGGGGAAAAGGGAAAAAAGGGGACAAAAATAAAAAAAAAGCATATCAAATATAGGTTTGAGTTTGACGAAAATCTTATTGTCGCACGGTCCGGCAAAATCGACACGGGTGCAAAAAACCTATGAAACAATACAATTTTCTATGATTTTTTTAATTTTATTACATGAAAACATGTATTTGAACACGTTGAATCCGAAAAAATTGGTTTTGATAGGGCTTCATTACTTAGTTTTTGAGATAATATATGTTGAAAACATCGATTTTCCGTTGATTTTTGTTTCTTTTCTTACAAATATCGCATTATCTCAAAAACTAAGCAATGAAGCCCTATCAGAATCAATTTTTTTGGATTCAGCGTCTTCAAATACATATTTTCATGTGATGCAATCATAAAAATCATAGAAAATTCGGAAAAAATAGGATAAAAAAAGAAAAAGGCATATATAGGCTTGAGATTGACGAAAATCTCCTTGTTTCTGAACCAAAATTACATGTTTTTTGCAGGCGAAAACCCTCCTAAAACTGCCAACAAATGCACAAACGGGATGGTTGATCAGTGATTTACGATTCCAGAATTTGATTGGCAGCACCGAGAAAGCTACTTTGCAACCGTCGATTTATAGTGGTCATTTTGAGGTGGAGGATGGATTTCGGGTAAGGAATGGAGGGTTCAAACTAGAAACATCAAACTACAAACTACAAACTACAAACTAGAACACTCCCAGGGGTAGTTGGAGCTCTCAGCCCTTTTACAACGGTTGGAGTTGCTCGATTTTGAATACTACACGGGCTGCCAACTACAAACTACGAAAACTACAACTTACAAAATACAAAATGCATTGACTACAAACTAGAAGATACAAAACTACACGGCCTACACAATACAATCTAGATGCTGAATTGCTGCTTTTTTGTGATTTACAAGACAACAAACTATGAAAACTACAAACTACAAACTATACTAACTACAAACTACACTTCCAGATAACTACCAACTCCTCAATATCACATCTCCGTGGTGAGCTCTTCGAACTCTTCCTCAACGTCCAAGAAGGCACATTTCATCGTCTGGTGACTCTTCATCTCTACGTGGATCCACCTGGAAAGTACAGTAATCCATTCCTCTCTACCGTATACCATGCTACCGTATACTCCTCACAACCACCCGGCACTACAGTAATCTTCTCGAAACCTGTTGCCTTGATTTCCGCCGAAAATTTGAAAAAGCTGGAGATCTCACCGATATCAGAAGTCGAGAAATCCAGTCCATTCGTTTTTACGCCACGTGGAAATGGAGTGATGGATGTGATGATGATGAAGACATTGGAGGAGAAGGATTTGGGGAAATATGTGTATTATCTAGGAGCTATTGGAGAGGAAGGGGAAGTGGTGAGTGAAAAAAAAACTAGTTTTGTAGAGGCTATAAATTTTTTGTAGTTTGTAGCCGGGCTTGCCTCTACAAACCCTCCCAGCGACGGCAGAGGTTATTGTAGAGGCTAAGGAAACAAAAACTACGAAATACACGCTTTGCCTCTATAAACTTCCCTCCCTGGCATTTTTGTAGAGGCAAAAAAGCGTTTTGTAGTTTTTGTGCCCTAAGCCTCTACAAATTTTGAAAGGTCAAAAAAATACAAGGGTTCGAAGAGTTGTAGAGGCTAAGCCCTGGTTGTAGTTTGTAGCCGGGCTTGCCTCTACAAACCCTCCCAGTAACGGCAGAGGAAATTGAAGAGGCTAAGGGTACAAAAACTACGAAATGCACGCGTTGCCTCTACAAACTTCCCTCTCTGTCGGCAGGCAATTTCGTTGAGGCGAATTTTTGTAGAGGCTAAGGAACTACAAACTGGAAATCGTTGTGTTTTTGAGCTTCTTCACTGGTGTTTGGATCAATTTTTTCCAATTTTCAGATCTCCCAAACCAAGATCATCATCGACGTTTTAGACTCTGGAGATATTCATTTCCTTCTGAAATCCAAAAAGTCTACAGTAACCTTCACATCAACAATTCCAGCCAATTCGACGATATTCGATATTGAGAAGAGGTAAGAAACTACAGAAACTACATTAACTACAAAAACTTGAGTGACTACAAAACTACAAAACTAAAAATACTACAAATACTACAAATACCACAGTAACCAAAAAAACTACAAGAGCTACAAAATCTTTTCAGAAACCTCACCGAGCCCCTCCTCTTCCATTTGGAACAACCATCTCGATTCTTTCAAATTGATCAGTTTTCCGGAAGAGTTTCTACAGTACTACCAGTTGGTTACGGTATTTATCATGTGCACGTGGTGGCCAGGAATCAGAAGAAACAGGTGAGGACTACAAACTACAAAAACTAGAAAAAAAACTGTTTTTAATAAAGGAAAATTTGGTTTAAAAATTCCAGGATCAAGGGGAATTCGCTGGAAAATTTGAATATTTTTTTTACAAAACGAAAAAAATCACAAAAAAATCTTTTGAGTTTTTGTTCAAGAACCTTGAAAAACGGTCAAAAACTGACAAAATTAGAGTGGTTTGAAGTTTTGTAGAGGCAAAGCAACTAAAAACTAATACTATTGCTTAGCCTCTACAAAAATCAAAACTGCTGTAATTTTGCAAGTTTTTGCTTGATTTTTCTTGGAATTTTCTCGGATTTTTCAGACTTATTCTAGATCAGAATCTAGATTTCTTATTGCAATTTCACCCACGTTCTTGGCGTTCCTGTTGTAAAAACTGACTAAATTTTGCATTTCTGGTTCAAGTTTTCTACCCAAAACCTGTTTTTTTTTCAGCGCTCCGACTCCTGGCTAGAAATCCTTGTCCGTAAACCAACCGAGAGCACCTCTCAAAACTCATTGAGTCGTTCGCGTCGTCACCTGGACGACTTGATATTCAGGATAGCGGAAAATGCGACGATGGAGGAGATCGAGCGGAAGGGAATGGTATGTTTATAGTGGGATAGGATTAGAGGGTACTTGAGAAAAAATATGATGATGATCCTTTAAATTTTTTGTGAAGAGGACCAAGAGTTATATAACTGGACAGGTGGTGTCTTTGGGGGTAGTCTAGAAGGTCCTGAAGGGGTCTAACGAATTTTTTAGGCTCCGGGTATTTTTTGTAAGGTTGAGAACCAGGGTGATGCAAAACAAGATGAGAAAAGTCTTGAAAAACTCGCTTGTTTCGAAAAAACCTTTTTTTTCCAAAATTCGCATCTGATTTTTTTGATGAAAAACTCCTTTTTTTTAAATTTTCCACGCAGACTACACGAGCGGAGTTCTCGGAGCAACGCCACAACTGTTTTAGGGTTTGTAGAGGCTTAGAATTTTGCAGTTTGTAGTCCAAGATTTAAAGCTCATTGAATTCCTGATATTTTAGCCCAAAAACCATCGAAATCGGTAGAAAAATAACCAAGTTACGGGGGATCCAAGTTTTGTAGAGGCTAAGACTACAAACTACAAGAATACTACAAGACCTTCCTCTTTGTCTTGTTTTCTGCATGGTTTGCTGAGGTTAAGGCTACAAAGTACAGTTTTGCCTCTACAAAAATTCCTGCTGGCGGACAACGCATTTTGTAGAGGTAAGGAGTGTAGTTTGTAGTGTTAGCCTCTACAAAACTTCAAACCACTCTAACTTTGTCAGTTTTTGATCGTTTTTTATGGGGTTTGGACAGAAATTCACAAGATTTTTTGTAATTTTGTCGGGTTCCTACTGATCAAAAATTCCAGAAAATTCCCCTCTACCCTGGCGAGACTATCGGTGAGATCAGCGTTGCGAAAGAGTGGCTGAAAATCGACGACGAGGGAAGAATACACATTTTGAAGCCTCTGAACTTTGAGAAGATGTCCTCCATCATTGCAACAGTGCCGATTAATGGATTACAGAGCAGTAAGTTTTTTTTTTGAATTGGGTTTGTAGTTTGTAGTCTAAGCCTCTACAAAAAACTAGGAAGACTGGAGATCATGGAGCTAAGATTCAGTGGGAAAGGGAGCTCCTAGCTTGTAATTTTTGTAGTCTGTAGTCATATTTCCCTTAGCCTCTACAAAACTGACACCTGCTGTTTTCAAAGTCATTCATCTAAATTAGGGTCACTTCACTTCATCAATCATAATTATCGGCACCCTTCTGTGCTTCTGTCTGTCTGTACGTAGATAATTCCGGATGTTCACCTCCCGTTCTTCCTCTGAAAAGGTCTGTCGGTCTGTAGGTTGGTCTGGATGTCCGGATGTTCATTCTGAGTGATGGTTTCTTCGCGTTCTTCCACCCTCTGTATATGTCTGTCTGTAAGTAAGTAGGTCCGGATGTCCACCTCCTTTTCTTCCTCTAAAAATGTCTGTTGGATAGATTGGTTTATCTGAATGTCAAGATACTGCCCATCTGTCGGTCTGTAGGTTTGTCCGGATGTCCATTCTCAGCTTTTCCCGTCATTCAAATGTCTGTCTGTAGGAATGTGTGTCCATTTGTTCATTTCTCTGCGTCTCTCTCCCTTTCTCTTCCCCCCTCTGTCCAATCCTTATGTCAAGAAATTTCGGCGAATAAATTAAATAAGAATTGGATTCTGCTGGTATGATGGCACCTAATCAAATTTTGGGTCTCTTCTGAATCAGAAGACGTCAACATTCCCCTTCATCATAGTAGAAGAAGCGGCCGGAAGATGTCAGTTAGTAGAGGTCACTGCTCTTGCTCCTTCGGGACTCTCAAGGGACGGGAGGGGAGGGGGGATCCTAATACAATTACGTAGAGTATGACGGACGGAAGTCGGGGAGGGGAGAGTACTCAGAAAACCGATTTCTAATTGATATGGGGTGGTTTTGGAGTGGGGGGAGAGGGAGAGGAAATGGGTAGAAGGGGGACCAACTTTTTTGGGTTCGGAAGTTAGGGTAACTAGGGAGGGTGTGAACTTTGTAGAGGCTAAGAGCACAAAGACTACAAAAGCGGATTGCCTCTACAAGTCGACCTTCTAGGTTTCGTAGAGATTGAGAGCAATCTTCAGAGGCAAATTTGTAGTTTTTGTGTCCTTAGCCTTCATAAAACCTGAACCCCCTGTAACTTGGTTACTTTTCGTCAGATTCGATGGTTTTTGTACTGAACTATTTGGAATTCAATGAGCTTCAAGTCTTGGACTATAAACTACAAAATTCTAAGCACCTAAAAATCCTAAAACACCAGTAGGGTTGCTCAGAAAACTCCGCTCGTGTAGTCTGTGTGGACAGTTTTTTGAAAATATGTAAAATTTGACCTAACCCGAAAATTCTGAACTCTAGTTGATCGAAATTCACGTGAAAATCCTAAGGTACCCGTCCAAAAACCACCAAAACCGGTCAAAAACTAACAAAATTATAGCGATTTCAAGTTTTGTAGAGGCTAAGGACACAAAAACTACAAAATCTGCGTTGCCTCTACAAAACTGAAAAAGTGCTGTAATTTTCTCAGTTTTCATGCGGGTTTGATGGTTCCTAGACAAAAAAAACTCTTCGAGATTCCCTAGATTTCGGTCCAAAAACCATTGAAAAAGCTCTAAAACTAACAAAGTTACAGCAGTTTCCAGTTTTGTAGAGGCTACGGAATTTTTCAAGTTTGTAGTCACTCTTAG
>GL379796.1:717982-796581 GCA_000143925.2 Caenorhabditis brenneri | reverse complement strand
GTAGCCGGATTTTCCTCTACAAACGCTGTGAGCACAACAAGATATAGAGGCTCTTTCACTACAAACTAGAAAAAAGTGTAGTTTGTAGTCCCCTCCTTCCCCAATTTTTGATGATGGTGGGTGGTAAATGTATTCTAAATGATGCTCATTATTACATCCCCTCCAATACATTATTCTTCCGTTTATCGGGCGGGAAAATAGGCGACAAAAAGGCGCCCGACACAATCTGTTCTTCTTTTTGGTACTGGTCCTCTCGGAAGAAGAGCTCGAAAAATGTGAATGATGGTTACACCTAATCCGTGTTTAGTCAGGCAAGGACACCCACCCAACTAATCCGAATAAATGGGATTACTGTAATCTATTCTCTTTGTAAATGAGGTGTCAATGAAAACATCTGCTCCTCTCGTTTTCGTAGAGGGACCAGAATGACAGGAGCCACTTTACGTGGAAGGAGAAAAAAAAATAAATTGGGTGTCACCGTTTGGAAGGAGAAGAAGAAATTGGAGATGTTAATTGTTGCGCCCGAGATGGAAGGGAGTGAAAAAGATTGATGGACTTTTTGCGGGGAAAAATAGGCTAGAGGGACTTTTTGGAAGAGCTAGGAATCGAAATATTGGGTAGTTTTGTTTTTGAATTTCAGAAATTTTGAGCATTTTTAGAACAAATTGATGCTCTGAAACTCATATTTTCCACTGAATTACTGCTTTCCTTTTAGAGCTACACGTTCCTCTTCTCGTTTCTTTCTCACCTTTATTCAGCCATTGGTAAAACTGGCGGTACGCCGAATCAGAACTGTCCCATATCTCAAAAGTGGGCGGAGCTAGAAAAAACTTGTCAACTGCAAACTTGCTCCAAATTGAATTTGGAGCAAATTTACAGTTGACAACTTTTTTCTAGCTCCGCCCACTTTTGAGATGTGGCACAGTTGTGATTCGGAACAGTTCTGATTCAGCGTACCGCCGAGATTTTTGACGGTTTTCAATGAAAATTCTGGTTTTTTACTTAGATATTGAGTATTGTAAGGGTTAAGAAACTAGTATATTTTGTAGTCGCTTAACCTCTACCATTTTTGATGCCAATCCTCGAGAAGTGCTCATAATTCTGAGCATTTTGGTCCAAAAACCATTGAAAACTGTCAAAAACTAACAAAATTAAATAGGGATGGATTTTTGTAGAGGCTAAGCAAGTACTGTAGTTTGTAGTCATATTTGCCTTTACAGAACACGCTAAAAACTTTCTTTGCTTTGTGGTCATTACTTTCCAAAACTTTATGATTCTATTTTGTAGAGGCTAAGCAAAATTTGTAGTTTGTAGCATTTTGTAAACCATCTGTTACAAACTGATAACCAACTTCTTTTCGAACTTTTCCAATCTGTTCAAAAGTCTCTCTAAGTCTCTTCCTTCCTCACACTATTTCCCTCCGGATTAACACATTCACTTGTCAGGGGGAGAGAAAACAATAGAGGAGGGAGAAGAGCATATGTGCTGCACGATTTCTCTCTGTGTGTACGCATATTCATAAGTGAAAGCATATGGTAATATAAACAGGGGTAGGAGAACAGATTTGACCAGATTAAAATAGGTTAAAAGGGGCGAGAGGGGGTTGAGGAATTGGGATGGATAACGAAAAAAGGAAGGAATGAAATGAAACTAATGAAAATATCAACAAAAATGTCAATTTTTTCCAATTAAGTCATACAATCTGTGAAAAACTTGACATTTTTGAGAGAAAACTAACGATTTTCTAGTAGATATGCAATTTTTTTTTCTACCAGTGGCGGCACAGAACTGTCCCATATCTCAAAAGGGGGCGGAGCTAGAAAAAAGTTGTCAACTGTAAACTTGCTCCAAATTTAATTCTGAGAAAGTTTGCTGTTGACAACTTTTTTCTAGATCCTCCATTTT
This sequence comes from Caenorhabditis brenneri, assembly GCA_000143925.2. NCBI lineage: Eukaryota > Metazoa > Nematoda > Chromadorea > Rhabditida > Rhabditidae > Caenorhabditis > Caenorhabditis brenneri. Next base: position 794,676 of record GL379796.1, on the reverse strand, counting down.
TGAGATGTGGGACAGTTCTGATTCAGCGTACCACCGTTATAGTCAGAAACTGAAAAAAAAAATTAGGAGGAATTACAAATGACTTCAGACTTCTATCCTGTATTCTTTAAGATTCCAGGTCTTTTGAATTAGTTAATTTTCGTTTTTTTCTTGAAAATCCTAAAGATTTCCAACATTTTGGTCCAAAAACCATCGAAAAAGCTCCAAAACTAACAAAATTACAGCGTTTCGAAGTTCTGTAGAGGCTAAGGAAGCACTGTAGTTTGTAGCCTAGTTCATCCCAACAAAACAAGGATAATTAGTTTATTACATTAAATTTCCAGTATAAGAGAACCCAAAATAATCAAGTACATACATAAATTATAAAAGTGACATATGAATCACTCGAAGTTTGGATCATCAAACGGAATCAGAACGTCATCTCCAATACTTGGTTTTGACTGTCCTCCATGAAGACGGGCTCCCAGAGCACGGGCTTCTATTGGGAGCTGAAAATAGGGAATTTGTTATGGTGGATAGAAAAGCTAGGCTTTAATCTAAAAACTACCGTGAATTCCAGTACCTACAAGCTCTTGTAGCGGTGCCAGATCTGTTTGAAGCGTAATATCTTTGTTACCTTTGAAGTTATCAAAAAATGGTCAACTAGTAAAATGTTTTAAATGTTTTGCCTAACATTTTATCAGTTGATTACTTTTTGATATCTACCAAGGCAATTGAGATATACTGCTTTGAAGATACAGTATGTGCCTAAATTACAGGATCCACGGTACTCATGGAGTATGAAAAATCTAGAAGGTCTAAGAGTGCACTTCCACAAAAAAATACTCACCGCTGAATGCACAAATCCTCCACCATTAGGAGAGTTGACTTGAATTTGTAGATTAGAAAGTTCCGTAGTCGTCTTCACCTTCTCATCGTTCTCCTTGAATTTCAGTTTCCCGGCTACAGTAACCCCAAGAATCATACAAAATACCAGGAAAATGAAGCATATTCTGCTTGAATACATAGCTATGAGAGTCTTCAGAATGAAAAATGAGTGAGATATGGTGATAAGAAAACAGAGGGGGAGGAGGAGAAAGTGTCTAGTTTTGTACCCTCCATGGATCAAGTTTTTCGGGTTGTTATGATGCAAAAAAAGAGGGAGAGTGGAACGGTTTAGAGGGGAAAATGGATATAATGCAACATTGTATAATCAGAGAGGGAACTTGATTTTTTTTGGTAGAGAACTTTGGTTTCTATTGGGAAGTTGGGGATGATTCACGACTACAAAGGCTACAAAAACTACAAACTACAAACTAGAAAAACAATTTTCAAAGTGATCGAATTTTGTAGTGGCTTATGCCTAGAATTCTTAGTTTGTAGAGGCTAAGAAACTACAAAATACATTTTTTTTTCCTTAACCTCTACAAAACCCTAGTAGCTTTCATATATTTTCAATGAAATCAAAACTCAAACCAAATAATTTTCCAGGCCGCACCCAAACCATTCGAATCCACGTGGAAGATGTTGATGAGCCGCCGAGTTTTGTGAATTCTCCGCTTCCTATGCTTGCAGTGGTCCCTTTGAATCCAACAATTGGACGGATAGTTTATCAATTCGTGGCACGGGATGAAAATGGGGATGGTGATTCGAATATTCTCTACAAGGAGATTGATGTTATTCGTGAGTTTTTGTTGTAACGGAGCTTGAAATATATGGGAGTATTTCGAAAATCGGCGGTACGCTGTATCAGAACTGCCCATATCTCAAAAGTGTTCGGAGATAGGAAAAAGTTGTCAACTGCAAACTTGCTTCAAATTTAATTCTGAGAAAGTTTGCAGTTGGCGACTTTTTTCTAGCCCCGCCCACTTTTGAGATGTGGGACAGTTCTGATTCATCGTACCGCCCAAAAATCTATAGCTTACCTCCTGTTACAAAACGCCAGTTCGAAACGTTACGTAAATTTTGAGAAAACTCACTTCCAGCAGTTTTGTAGTTTAGCCTCTACCAAACTGAAAATTGCAAAACATTTTTTAAATTTCTATCAATTTCAATGGTTTTAGTACAGAAAAAATAGGTTTTCAAACGTTCCTACAGATAAAAATTCACTAATTTCCAGCCGCCGGTTCATTCGTTGTCGACTCGAAGTCAGGTGTTGTCCGTACGGGATGGAGTAAATATGAACGTGGAGAGACCTATCGTATCTCTGCGCAGGCAATCGACACAACTCCATCAAATAACTCTTCATCACAGCTATCAGAAGTGGCGATTCTGGAGATATTGGCTGAAGAACGACCACCACAATTCGCGAAACAAGAGTATGAAGTGACGGTGTCGGAAGATAATTTGGTGGATTACAGGTGAGGATTTTTTTTCTGATGTGGTCTAAAATCATTACGACGATTTCTGGTTTTGTAGAGGCAAACTTGTAGTTTGTAGTCTTAGCCTCTACAACTCTGCCGGTAAATCAGAAAAAGGGGTCAGAATTCTTAGTATTTCGGTCCAGGTACCATTGAAAACTCTCGGTAATCAACAAACAGTGCTCTCAGGTTTGTAGAGGCTAAGAAAATCTTGGCTGAATTTGGAACAAAATTAGGGCAAAAAAAAACTTTTTTTCCGAGGTACCCTCAGCGTCTTAGTTTTCCTATATCTATCCTAAAATTTTCTGGTGGCACTGCCAACAGGCAAATGAAAATTACTCTAAAAACCAATAATTTTGGTCTAAGACCCAGAAAAAAATGCCAAAAAAGGAACGTGTTACAGAAAGTTTGTAGAGGCTAAGAAACTTTTCTAGTTTCTAGTTTCTCGACCTTCACGTAGTTATTTTTCTAGCCTCCACAAAAAAAATTCCCATTTCCAGTGTTGTCGACGTCAAAGCCCAATCCTTCCGAAGTATTGAAGACGGACGGTCCAAAGGACCCATCATCTACAGTTTGGAGGGTGACTCATCGGACGAAACGAAATGGTTCCGTATTGATCCATCCACTGGAATTGTTCACCTAACACGAGAGCTTGATTTCGATGATCCAGCACTTCCAAAGACCCATAAACTGAAAGTAACTGCAAGGGAGGATAACAGAGAGAGCCACGTGGATTTGACAATCCGAATTGATGATGTCAATGATAATGTGCCAACTTTCACAAGGCCATTGTATACAGCACAAGTTAGGGAAGATATCCCGTTGAATCAGACTATTTTGAAAGGTAAGTTCAGGTTTTCACTGTCCAATCCAGACAATTTTTAGGGGGGGGGGGCGAGTGGCGGAAGATTTGTAGAGGCAAACTTGTAGTTTGTAGTCTTAACCTCTACAAACCTCTCCTGCTGTCCAGAGGGCGCTAGCGTCTTTGTAGAGACAAGAATTGTAGTTTGTAGTCATCTTAGCCTCTAAAAAACTTCAAATCTTCATTACTCGCTTCAAAATGGTTCGAATTAGTCGGTGAAAAGTCGAAAATAATCGGGAAAACCTAGAAATTGTGATGAGCAGTTTTCCAGAGGGACTTTAAGATCAAGGAAAAAAAGTCAAGATCTTACAAAGTCAGCAGAAACAAAACCATTGAATTCATCAAGTTTTTCTGATCATTTTCGTTTTTTTACCGTCCAATTCGGTCAATTTTTCCACGAGTTATGACAGTTTGAAGTTTTTGTAGAGGTTAACACCACAAACTACACTTTCTCTGCTTCTACAAAGTACGCAGTCGGCCGGCAGGAACTTTGTAGAGGCTAACAGCACAAACTACTCGCCTTGCCTCTACAAAACGCTCTGGCGCCCAGCCGTCGTTTTGTAGAGGCAAGACTTGTAGTTTGTAGTGTTAGCCTCTGCAAAACTTCAAAACGTCATAGCGTCCTTCAAAATGCACTTATTTGGACAGTAAAAAAAAAAAGAAAAATGACCAGAAAAACAAGTCAAATCGGATTGCATTCACCAATTTTTTTTCCAGTAACCGCCATCGACAAGGACTCTGGAGAGAACTCCCGTATCACCTACACCGTTGACAATCAGAACTTCTCTATCAACGAAAACGGTGAAATCAGTGCGAAAGTCCGTTTGGATGCTGATCAATTCAACGAAAGACACTTTGTTTATCGATTCAATGTGACCGCCCGTGATCATGGACAACCGAATAGCCTGAGTTCCAGTGCAATGATACATATTAGAACTGAAAATACGAATGATGAGAGTGCAGTTTTCCTACCGACCAGTCAATATACTGCATTTGTGGCTGAGGATGCTCAAGGAGGAACTCCGGTTATCCAGATTCAGGTTTGTAGTCTTTGTAGTTTGTTGTTTCTGTAGCCATCATTTTCCAGGCCCGCGATGCAGACCGTGATGAAGTGACCTACTCCTTCTTGGATAAAAACGAGCGATCCACTCAAACCATGAACCTTTTCACAATAGATCAACACACTGGTCTAGTCAAATTGAGGCATGGAGTCTCTCCGGTGGACCTCGCAGAAGCTGAAAATCCTATCAACCTGACTGTAATCGTCCAGGATGATGGATCATGTTGTGTTTATCCATCAAAGACACACACTTCCTATGCAACACTGTTGATTGGAATCGAGGATGTTAACAATAATAAGCCAGAGTTTCCAGGTAATTTAGAGTGCTGAACTGCTCAGTTTAGACAGTCTTGAACGTTTCCATGAGAAGGTAGACATGTAAACGCTAACACTACATTCTAGGAGCTCGAGCGCGTCATTCTATTAGGGATTAAAAATTGATTCGTTTTCTAGTTCGTATTGATCATATAAGCATCGAGTTCCTTGACTTTTCCGGATCATTTTCCTTTTTTACAGCTCGATTTGGTCAACTTCGAAGCGAGTTATGAGAGTTTGAAGTTTTGTAGAGGCTAAGACTACAAACTATACTCATTGCCTCTACAAAATGCGTTCGGCAGGAATTTTTGTAGAGGCAAAACTGTAGTTTGTAGCTTCAACCTCAGCAAACCATGCAGAGAACAAGAAAGAGAGAAAGGTCTTGTAGTAATCTTGTAGTTTGTAGTCTTAGCCGCAACAGAACTTCAAACCCTCATTACTTTTTTCAAAACTGTCCAAATTGAACAAAAGAATACCAAAACTTCCAGAAAATCTTAACCGAACACTTTCCTATCCTTCCAGACTGCTCGAAATACTCTGAAATCGCCAAGATCCAAGAAGGCACCTACAAAACTGATCCACCAACCATCGTGAAAGTACAAGCCACTGATGATGACTCTTCTGCTAATGGAGATATTGTGTATTCCTTATACTGCACCCAATCGGAGAGCCGAAAAGCATTCGTGATCGATCGGCACACTGGAATATTGACACCATCTCCACATGTTGTTTTCGACAGGGAAACGAGGCCACGGGAGGATGTCACTGTTAAGGTTTGTGGGTTTTGTAGTTTGTAGTTATTGTAGTTTGTAGCTATCATGAGAATTTTACTTATAACTGAGATTCTGTAGTTTGCAATGAGCACAATCTGTAGTTGTTGTAGTCTTTGTAGTCTTATAACCTCCAGTTTTCCAGGCAACTGACCGTGGTGACCGCCCTCTGATCGGATTTTGCCAATTCTCTGTGGAAGTGGTGGATGTCAATGATAATGCTCCACAATTCGAACGTCCATCCTATGAGACCTCAGTGTCTAGATATGAAGCAATTGGAACATCTGTTATTACTGTATTCGCTTTTGATAATGATGCGGCACACAATGCAGAGATATCATATGCGTTGGAGGTGGATACTACCGCGGGTGAGTTGATAGGACCTAAGAGGGATTGGAGTTTTGTGGAGGCGAAGTATGTAGTTTGTAGTCTAAGCCGCTACGAACCTTGAGACTCCCAAAGGAAAGTTGCGTTGATGATATCCTGCCCCGCAGAATTTTCTGACAATTTTGTAGAGGCAAAGAAAAAATGTAGTTTGTAGTGTTAGCACAGAGCTTTTACAAGCTTTCTTGCTGCCCAGAGAGCGCCTACTACCTTCTTCTAGACAGGCTTGCCTCTACAAAATCTCATGGCGCCAAGAGCCCCTGCTGAAGGTTTTGTAGAGGCAAAACTGTAGTTTGTAGTGTTGGCCTCTACAAAACATCAAACTATCATACCTCTGTTTTTTGTAGAGGCTAACACTACAAACTACAAGCTTTCGCCTCTACAAACACTCTTCTGACCAACAGCGTGTTTTGTAGAGGCGAGAATTGTAGTTTGTAGTATTAGCCTCTACAAAACGTCGGCTGGTCGGCAGAGCGATTTGTAGAGGCGCGCAGTTTGTAGTTTGTAGTGTTCTCAGCCTCAGCAAACCGACGGCCGGCAGACGACGCCATTTGTGGAGGCAAGCCTTGTAGTTTGTAGTGTTAGCCTCTACAAAACTTCAAGCTATCCTAACTAGTTTCAAAATGGTAAAAAAAAACACGCTCTATTCAATTTTTCTAGGAGAAGAACACCTAAACGACTTGGAATTTTTCCAACTCGTCAACCGGCACTCCGGAGAGATTGCAATCGTGAAAAACATCCCTCCTTCTACCCAAAAATTCGTATTCAACGTCATAGCCGACGACAATGGAATCCCAGAGTCCCTTCAATCCACTGCACAAGTCGTCCTGAATGTCCTTGATAAACAACAGAAAGCACCGAAATGGCAAACGTCTCCGGAATGCAAATCAGTTATTACAGTACCGGAAAACGTGGAAATGAACAGAGTGATATTGAGATGTCGAGCTGTTTCATCTGGAGATTCGAGGAGTTCCAGTGATGTCATCTATAAATTAACGGCTTCTGGAGGACATGGAAACTCGAAAGCGGAGTCGAAATTCCGACAATTTAATAAGTTTGAAAATGGAAATGAATGGGTGGAAGTTGCAATTATGGAGGGATTGGATTATGAACAAGTCAATAATTATACATTGACACTTACGGCGACTGTGAGTTTTCTTTTACATGAAACTGAATTTATTAACTTGAGCTAGAAAAAACATCGAAAAATCTCATGAACCCAACAAAACCACATCAATTTCGAGTAGCGTGAATCATAGACGCTTTATAACTTTTGAACTGATGTTTCTATCAAAAAGCTGTCAACTGGAAAGTTGTTGGAAATCATCAGCTTAGCAACTTTGTAGGGCTCTATTCGACTTCAGAGGTCCGCTCAGAAAACAACGGTCCGCTTAGAAAATAACGGTCCTCTGACCCCTTGAAAATAAAATACAGGTCCGCTCAGAAAACAACGGTCCCCTGACCCCCCTCGAAAAAAACAACGGTCCCCTGAACCCTCAAAAATAAAATAACGGTCCGCTCAGAAAACAACGGTCCGGTAGTATGGAACATACACAGCTAAACCTCATAGATTTTGACACATTTTTGCAGCATTTGTTAGTGTTTTTAGTTAATTTTGGGAATAAGTTATCTACTGTCATTCTAGATGGTTTGCTCTTATTGGGGTCAATAGTAAACATACTCGCGGCTAAACAGTAGTGATAATATGGCAATGGTTTCTCAGAGGTTGAAGTAGAGAAAATATAAAAATTATTTAGGAATCGAACATGTTCAAAGCAAGAGTGAATGACCCCAGTTCCAGTGTTCGATCCCTTGATCATGATTATACTTTATCTGCTTTATCTTCTGAGAAATCTGTCTTGGTGCTGAAACCCTAAAGCTTTTGAAACGCCTGTATCTGGTTCTTACTCTCTTCCTAAAAAGCCGAACTCACAAATCCTCATATTATCACTACTGTTCAGCCGCGAGTATGTTTACTATTGACCCCAATAAGAGCAAACCATCTAGAATCTCAGTAGATAACTTATTCCCCAAAATTAACTAAAAACACTAACAAATGCTGCAAAAATGTGTCAAAATCTATAAGGTTTAGCTGTGTATGTTCCATACTACCGGACCGTTGTTTTCTGAGCGGACCGTTATTCTATTTTTGAGGGTTCAGGGGACCGTTGTTTTTTTCGAGGGGGGTCAGGGGACCGTTGTTTTCTGAGCGGACCGTTATTCTTTTTTGGAGAGGTCAGAGGACCGTTATTTTCTGAGCGGACCGTTGTTTTCTGAGCGGACCTCTGAAGTCGAATAGAGCCCTTTGTAGTTGATCACGTTCTCTGATAATTTTTCCTCTTTGAGTTATGACCCAAAGCACAGACAGCCCCAAAAAAGCGAAGTGAAAAGCGAAAAATGCGAAAAAAGCGAAAAAGCGAGAGACGTGAAAATTAACACTGGAAAAAAAGCGAAGTGAGATGCTTTCACGTCTAAAAACAGGTCAAAAATGGAATTTCCGACCATGCCTCCAAGAGGCTTTTCGATATAACTCGCCGTGCTCTATCCGATGGTATGAGAAATTACAATAGCTTGTTTAGCGTCTACAAAAATGGGAAGCTAGCCAATTTTCTGTGAACCACAATTAGATTTTGCTGACTTATTTACCTGGCTTCTTGTTTTTTTTTCTAAAGTTAACCCAAACATTTTTTCAGGACATGACCTCCCGAGTGGCCTCCACCAAGACATTCGTTGTGGAAGTTCGTGATGTGAATGATGTGGTTCCACAGTTTACAGTGGACTTGTTCACAGGGACAATTGATGAGGAAATGACACCAAATGAGTATTTGGAGAGGTAAGGGTTCTTAGTTTACTCTAGCTATTTTTGGATTTTATGATGATCAGTTAGGAGCATTTTGGGAGTAGTTATGGACGGTTGAAGTTTTGTAGAGGCTAACACTACAAAAAACAAATTTCTTGCCTTTACAAAGTAGTTAGCGCCCACAGATCGGTAAGAAGAATGGTAGAGGCTAGCAGCACAAACTAAAAGATCTGCTCGTGTAAACCGAAATAATATAGTTTGTAGTCTTAGCCTCTACACAACTGATAACTTGCATCAAAACTGACCATCCTATCATTCCAGAATGAACGGGAAACCAATCGTCACTGTAAAAGCCATTGACACCGATTCCGACGGCCCACAGAACGAGGTGCACTACCGGATTGTTGGAGAAGCTAATGGAGAGGAAACGAAACATTTCCGTATTGATGAATTGACTGGAGAAATATTCCCGAATGAGAAGTGAGTTGGAATACAAGACCATACTTTGCTATTTTTTCCCCTAATTTCAGATTTGACCGCGAAAAAGTGGACATGTACATTTTGACAGTGGAGGCTAGTGATCGTTCTGTGTCAGCTCTTCCAGGTGCAAATGGACCGAATAAAGGTGAGGCTACGGGGGACTACAAAAGCTACAAAAACTACAATTTCAGATAATGTGAAAGTCCAAATTGTGATCAATGATGTCAACGACAATGCTCCGTCATTCGAGGAGTCTAAGTATATTGGAAGAGTGAAAGAGTCGGAAGGAGAGGGACATGATGTTATCACTATTAAGGCGCACGACTTGGATAAACGTGAGTGACCTAGTGGTCCAAGGCTTGTTCAGATTGATAGAAAATGAAAAAAAAAACTAGTATAGTTTTTGATTTTGTAGAGGCTAAGGAAATACTATAGTTTGTAGTTTCGGCGGCCTCTACAAATATTGTAGTCACTGGCAATTCTATTCCATAATCCCTTTGAGATTCCAACTTTCACAAAATTCTGACTCGAAATTAACAAAGTTACAGCGATTTCGGAGAGGCTAAGCAATTTTTCTAGTTTGTAGCTTAAAGGTGGTAGAACATGAAAAAAATAATTTTTCTCAAATTACAAAAATAGATACCTCTGGTGGGTTTGAACTCAGGGCCAGACTGACGCATCACCAAACGCGCTACCGGCTGCGCTATGCGGCCGGAAAGGCGCGACAACAAGGTTTGCCTATAAGTGCCGGCGGAGAAAAAAAGTCCCCAAAAAGTCCCCGTAGACTTTCATATTCCACCACCTTTAAGCCTCTCTCAGCTGCTTCTGACAGGTTTCCCACACAAATGTAATCTACAAAACTCATAGAGAACAGGTGGAAACTAACAAAGATACAGCAATTATAAGGATTTGTAGAGGCTAAGCAATTTTTCTAGTTTGTAGTCACCTTTGCCTCTACCAATTTTGTCGTAACAATTTTGGAAATAAGCATGGTGGAGCCATCGTGAAAATCTACCCAAAAATCCAATAATTTTGCTCTAAACCCCAGAAAAAATGATCCAAAACTGACAGAGTTACAGAGCTTTTAAAGTTTTGTAGAGGCTAAGCAATTTCTCTAGTTTGTAGTCGCCTTTGCCTCTACCAATTTTGCCCTTCACCTTGAAAAAGCCAATGCTTATGAAGTGCTGGAAATTCTGAAAATTTTTATCCAAAACTCACTAAAAACGGTCGTAAATTAACAAAGTTACAACTATTCCAAGATTTGTAGAGGCTAAGAAATTATTCTAGTTTGTAGTTCTCCCATTATTGCAGACTCCAATCTCCGCTACCATCTAATTGGCGCCGGTGGTGGTCGCATCCCATTTGGTGTTCGGACAGATTCCGGAACAATTTTTGTCAAGGAACCCCTGGATTTTGAGTCTGCTGATCAATACCATCTGATTCTGATCGCTTCGGATGGCCGACATAATGCAACAACAAATGTCTATATTCATATAGAAGACGTTAACGATAATGCACCACAATTCGAGCAGCAGAAGTATGCAACTACCGTAATAGAAGAGGATGTGGATGTTCCGAAAGTGTTGTTCAATGTGAGAGCAACAGATGCAGATCAAGACGAGAAAAGTAGCCGAATAGTGTATCGATTGGAAGGACAGGGAGCTGATGAAGTGTTTCGAATCGGGAAGTACTCGGGAACTATTGAATTGATCAAACCGCTGGATAGAGATCCACCCACTGGTGTGCCATCTTGGAACTTTGTCGTCCAGGCAATAGATGATGATGGAAATGGATTGGTTGGGTATGCTGATGTGCAGGTCAATGTCAGAGATATCAATGATAATTCGCCGATATTTCCGGAGAGACTTTTTGGATTTATTGAGGAGAATCGGGAGCCTATTCGTGAGTTTTTAGAATTAGATTTTCTCAACATAATGGTGAAAAAATCACGAAAAACTGTCAAAAACTCAAAAGATTACATCAAAATTCCTCCATAATTTCAGATTCCGACGGTGTATACTTTATGGATGTGCAAGCCCGTGACTTTGACGATCCAACTACAGAAAATGCAAACATTGAATATGGAATTGTTCGGAATAAGTTGATCAATGGAGAGCCGGTGTTCAGAATTGATCAGAATACTGGAAAGATATTCGCGATGCGCTCACTGGATCGGGAAATCAGCTCCGAGAGAGAATTCATCATAGAAGTCCGTGCCAATGATAGAGGTGTTCCATCGAGAGAAGGATTTGCGAATGTTACCATCAAAGTGACTGATATGAATGATAATGCACCGTTCTTTGAGAAGGTAAGCTTTCTATATTAGTAGGACTGTCAGGGTCGTCAAGTTTGGGCCCATGACCGGCCGGGTCTTTGAAAAAGTCGGCCGCGGATGAGCCAGATTGTCTGAATTTTTGCATATTGATTCTCAAGGTCCTATTGCCCATGACTGAGAACTGAGATTGAAAATTGCTCCCAACTGCTATGTTTGGCCCTTCTGCTCCGGATCAATTGCTATAGGCATAGCTGTTGAGACATCAAAAGTGGCGTAAATAGCTGTTGATCCAAAGCAGAAGAGCCAAATATAGCAGTTGAGACACTAGCAGTTACAACATAGCAGTTGAGATATAACAGTAGAGATACATAGCAGTTGAGTATCTGCCGAAATGGCCTGGAGCTCAATTAGCCTCTAAATGGACTATTTCCGGTGCTAACAACTGTTGAGGAATCAAAAAAAAGTAGTTTTTCAACGAACAAAATTTCCAGACCCGCTACGAAGGCTCCGTCGACGAAACTGCCCCAATCGGTGCTGCTGTCATGAGTTTCTCCGCATTTGACGCTGATGAAGAGGCAAAAGACAATGTGTTCACTTATCAGTTGGCAGAGGAATCCGAGTATTTCTATGTGACAACAGACAAAGACTCCAAACAGTCTTCGGTTGGAGTGTTGAGGGTTAAGCAGGTGTGTGTTTTTTTTAATATATAGTTAGTTTTGATTATAGAATCCCAGTGAATTTCCTGATCATTTTCCACTTTTTACTGTTCAATTTGGTTAAGTTTGAAGGAAGTTATGAAGGGTTTGAAGTTTTGTAGAGGCTAAGGGCACAAACTACATGCTTGCCTCTACAAGACGTACGCTCGCTTTGACATGCTGTCGACTTTGTAGAGGCAAGCTTGTAGTTTGTGTCCTTAACCTCTACAAAACTTGAAACCCTCATAACTTCCTCCAAGCTTACTCAAATTGAGCAGTAAAAAATGAAAACGATTAGAAAAGCATTATTTTTAAAATTCTAAGGTTGGGTTCTAAAAAAGACACTAAAAGGTTTTTTTTCGGTTATGGTAAGTGCACTTTTTATAAAACTATACATCATCATCATTATTCCTTCCATTTTTCATCTCGATTTACTTTCCTAATCTGTCTAGTTTCCCCTTCTCTTCAAGGCCTTTTTCTAAGAGACAGCTGGAGAGACCGTGTAATTGTTCACCCCCATTTTTCCACGTCATTCATTTTCAAAACTACTGTAATTAATCATCAGCCATCATCTGTTAGAGGAGGGAGAGGGAGGTTATTACCATATTCAGTAGGGTGGCTTAGCCTCTACAAATATGTTTCAAACTCCAAAATTGTGGTTTTTGTGGCCTCTCCACCAAGAAGCTATACGTTTTTTTTTTCTTCTAATATCCCAATTTCCCCCGAAGAGCCTAATATGAAAAAGTAGCCCCGATATCCACTTGAGAATTCCCTTTCCCTCTATTCAGAAAGAATAAGAAATGAGGAAGAAGTTTTGAGTGACCATAAAAACTCGTAATTATCTTTTTGTGTCCCCCCGTCACGTCCTCCAAAAAGGATAATCCCCTGGAATTCTCAGTTTCTCAAAAGTTTTGGCTTTCGAACAGCTGCTATTCTATTAGAGAAGATTGCTATCTCTTCTAAGCTGTCAACTAGCTGTAAATGTTGACCCAGAACTTTTTCGCGCGCTCTCAATTTTATATGATTCAGTTTTACAACCTACTCATATCGCCAGATGCTCTCTCGATTTCATCACTAATAAGAGGTTATAAATCAAAGGCATCAGCGGAAATTTGTAAAGAATAAAAAAGTGAGAGTAGTGGAGTAGGAACAACTGTTGCGCCGAGTCATCTCTGGACAACAGCCACGCATTGTTGGTCCAACAGGAGTTTTAGTTGTATTTGTGTGTGTTTGAAGAAGAAATTTTGTGGGAAATGTTTTGTGGTGGAGATGGGAGAATGTGTTTTTCGATTCAAAAAATTGCACAAATTTGAACTTTTTTCGTGAATTTTTTTCGAACTTCTATTCGAAATCTCAGTTTTTCATTCACAAAACAGGCATTTGTTGTTCATTTTTTGATAGAAATTGCTTGTAACGAAACAATTTCTGCTCATCGAAAATTAGTCAAATTAGTGAAAAAAAATTAAATTTCCGAGAAAATTACGAAAAAAAATTTTTTATATCGGGCAGATCGGGCCGATTGAAATTTCGAAATGCGCTCGGCTCGGCTTATGTATTTTCTAATTTTTCTAAAAATTCAGAAATTTTCGAAAAAATTAAAATTTTGCCACTGGAAAATTTTTTATTTTAGGATTTATAACTCCATTTTCTTTAATTTTTCTCAATTTTCCGTGTATAACCCGCTTTTTAACAACAAAAACCTGGAAATTTTTCTGAAAAAAAGTGAACAAAAATTCCACGTTTCTTTCTGTACGCAAAAGTTACGTGGCGTGTACTGCACAGACTGTTTCGCCATACCTTACGAGCAAATTTTCAAGAGCGAGTTTCAAATTTTCAAATTTTTATTCCCAATTTTCGCGATACTTTTCCACTTTTTCCTCCGTTCCCACGCTTCTAAGACCTAAAGTTTCTCATCAACACCACCATCATCATGAATCAAACCCTTCTTCTTCTCCTCCTCCTCCCACCGAAAAGTTTTAGTTGTTTTGCCGTGACATTCATTCTTTTCCTTCGGTTCCCCTCTTCATCGTCGGCTGATTTCATCTCGATTCCATCGTTCGGCGATTCAAATCTTCCATTCATTTCTGTACATGTATTTGTATTAAGAAGACGTTACTCGATTTCCCGAGAATTCGTTGACTCGGAAGCAAGAAAGACCTCCTTTTATCGTCATTTTATTAGCTGGAAAATCTGTTTTTTTTACTCTCTTTATTGGTTTTCGTTCAATTCGCTTGAAAAGCTTTTCACTTTTCTCAAAAACCAGAAATTTCTCTCTTCATTCAGCTCTTTCTGAATTTTTGTAGAGGCTAAAAAGCTCTTCTTCTATTTTTCAAATTTCTCAAAAATAGTAAAAACAACACGCTCTCCAAGCGGCCTCCGCAACAAAAATCCCAAAGAAATCCGCAGATTTCCGGCGGAAACTTTTGATGATTAATGGTTTCTGCTACACCCATAGTACAACTGAGCTCTCCTTTTTGAAAATAAAATGCAGGAGGCAGGGGCAACATCTTCCCTTCTTCTAAAGAGTCTTCTACTTTTTGCTGTGTTTGATGCGATTTTGACGAGCTCCCCAGAGGGTGGGAACGTATAGAAGGTTCTCTATTCATCCCACGACAAGTGCGCACGCACCAGTCACCCATAAAAACTTTTTTCCATCCATCCTTCCACGAAAAGAGATGGATATATTAGTTTTTCTTTTTGTATTCAAGAAGCTTCTTCTTCTTCTTCTTCAGCTGATTCAGAAAAGAATTCAGATGAATTCACACAGCTGGACGTCGTCTCTAACTGGACGCCGTTCTACTCTCCCCACCCACCCAATTCATTTCTCTCTCGATAAGCCAGTTTCGAGATTAGATGCGAACGATTATGACCTCTTATTGGCAGCAGCCCCTGGGGTGGTGGTGATTCCGTTGTCCGAATTGAAACGATAACTATGCGCGAGAGAGAAATCATCATATCATTTTGATTATTATCGCTTTATCCCCTCTTTTGATTTCACTTTTCAAAGATGCATGTTTTCATGTTTTAGTAAAATAATACAACTAAAACTTTACTAGAAACAAATCTTCTTCCAAAAGCAAGATGATCCGCTTTCTTCCCTCCTTCCGATCGTCCGTTTTGTAGCAAAACGAGGCGAATAAGAAACTTGATACTCCAAATACGGTGCAACACGAGAAAGAAAGAGAAACAATCACTTTTTTCGTGTGGAATTTGCTATTCTAAGAGCCGGATTCCGGTGGATTTGATCATTACGTCATTTTTAAGTAGAACCCACGTGGAGAATAACGAAAGATCAAGTTCAGATCCACGTGTATTGGATAATTTTCCACGTGGTTTCGTACGGAAAGCTTTCCGCTAAGAGCCAGCTCAATCGGAGTGTCCTTTTGCCATGCTCTAAAAGTTCGATAAGAAAAAGAACTGGCTCTAATTTTCTAGTACCGTCCCTCGTTTCCAGTTTTTTCCACTGGAGAAAATCAAAAATTCTTTTGAAAGCGTGCAAATCGACACGAGATATCCCAAACACCAGTTAGCGCTTTTCTTCGCAAAGGTCATTCAAATTGAGTGATTTATGAGGTGCTTCCTCTTACATTTTTCTCGAAAACGAAGTGATGGGGAGGTCTCATTGATGACCCTCATCACACTACCACTTTTATTGTCTTTTTCGCACCCTGCCATCACCACCAACACACCTCAACTACCATTCAAATAGACAAACCAATGCGCTTGTTGCCAACCAACTGTCCTTTCGCCTCTTGGAGGTCTCGGTTTTTTGTTCTTTTTTGGCGGGTGGTATGTAATTATAAGGCGGTATCTCGATCTGTCTGTGTTCTTCTTCCCAGAGAGAGGTTCTTTTATTTCGAAGAAGGAAGAATAAGCCTTTCCAAAACCCCCTCTTCCAACTGGTTTTTGTATTTGGTCTTCTTCGGAGACAAAAGACAAAGATTGCTTTGCAGTAGTAGTTGAAGTTCTGGTCATGCTCATCATTACTAATACCTCAGGTAAGATGAGTAGCAACAACACATTCTCGAATTACATGTGTTATTGTTGTTTTTGACGAGTTTTATCCCCTCAAAGTTCGTTACATTCTTCCAAAAGCCCTTAGTACCTGTCATTTAATGAACTTGTCGTCGGAATTAGGCGCCGTTAGTCGTCGTCGTGGTGAGACTAATTACAAATTGTTGCAAAATCATTCAATTTGCGCCCCTGACCCAGTTAGTGTGTTTCAGAAGGTGGTGGAAATTGCCTATTTGATGGAATGCGCCTGTTGTAAGGCCAAAAAAACCGCTGGAGATGCTATCTTTCTAGATGGCGTCTTAGCACTATAGTGTTAGATTTGACAACCTGGATTCTGGATATTCTAGATTACCAGTAACCTAACTGTCTTCTTCATTGGACTTTTTTCCCTCTACACCAAAGTGCAATAATGCTTGGCAATTAGGTGCGTTGGGTTGCATGCCGTCCACACATCATTCATTCCTTCTCCTCCTCCTCTTACAAGTAGCCACTCCTCTCAAAAAAAAAAAACTAGGCGCCGAGGGCGCGCGCGCGCGTACTACTGGTCATTCAGCTTCTTCTTCCTGCTGTTTGGGCCTTCTCCTAGTTGCTGCTTCTGTTGCCTGTCATGTCAACATTGAGTCAACGGTCAGAGCTGCTGCTGCTCGAGGTCTTTTTTGTGTGTTTTCAATTCGCGCTCTCGCCCCGCGCTCGATGGTTTCGTTTTTTTGTTGTATTTTCGAATGAAGAGCACACCAGGAGCACAGTCTCCCCCCTCTTTTTGAACCTATTGAAGTATAGGAAGGGGACAAGAAGGACTTGAGAAGGAGCCTTGTTCAAGGACCAGATTTTCTTCATTCCCAATCTCTAGTACCCTCCTCCTATCGCCCCCTTTTGTGTTCGGTTTTGGAGAGAGTGAGGAACGGTTTTATGTGACACGTCACTTCTTCGATACAATGCTTTTAACCGTTTTGTAGAGGTTAAGATCACAAAAACTACAAGTTTTGTCTTGCCTCTATAACAGCCGCAATCGGCATTTTGTAGAGGCAAGACTTGTAGTTTGTAGTGTTAGCCTCTACAAATTCTCTCAAACGTTCTTTCTTTTTTTTTTTGTGTGCACTGCAATCATTTTTCTGATCATTATCCATTTTTGCTGATCAATTTGGACCATTTTGAAGCGAGTTATGAGGTATTGAAGTTTTGTAGAGGTTAACACTACAAACTACAATTCTTGCCTCTACAAAACCTCTGCCGGCAGACACTGCGTTTTGTAGAGGCAAGACCTGTAGTTTGTAGTGTTAGCCTCTACAAATTCTCCCAACAAGCTCTTTGACATCGTTCGGCCGCTCTTTTCATTTTTAAATGTTCTAACCTTATCTTATCTAACAACATTAGTAACCAACATAATAAGAGTCACACTCCCACACATAAAAATACGCCGACAAAAACGACGCATAATCGATAAGAGAGCCATCACTTTTTGTGTGTGACTCACCTGTGCTCTCTTTTTACCTCTCCACCCTCTCTCTTTCCGGCCAGGTATCACTATGTGATATGACTGTATGTTTGTTCAAGTGCCCCTCACTCGTCGTCTTCTTTGCGTTCGGTTTCATGCATCGACGCGCTCGCCGATTCATTTCGAAAGATACTTTTTGAGAAGGATCGAAATGAAACCTTCCTCCTCTTCCTTTCGTTTTTTTTTTCCGTATATACGACAATTTCTTTGAAGAACAACACACAAATCGCTCATCATCTGTCCGTTTTGCTTGCATTTCATTTGAAATCCCCTTCTTCTTCCGATGCTATATAGAATGCATTTAACATAGGTCTCTGCCAGGTGTTCTTCGTTCAGTTTTATTAAATCCTACACATCGATTTTTCAAATCTCTACCTGTTCACCAGGTGTCCTTGTTTGTCAGTTGTCATGCACACATACAAATGTACATATTTCCTTTTTTGCACTCACTTCCATTCGGTTCTCTCTGACTCATCTTTGCCTCCTTGGACTGTCCTGTTTTGCTATATAAGAATAGGAATACCGTCTATAGTGATGACTCAGAATGACATTTTATAAATGGGGAGGCTAAGCGCCTTTTATAGTTTTTATTCGGAACTCGGTAGAATTTTCTTGTTTTGAAGCTAGCTTTGAAACCACCAGCTGTTTTGTAGAGGCTGATTTGTAGTATCTGTGCCCTTAGCCTCTATAAATCTCTATGGCGCCCGTAGATGGGCAGGCTTTTTGAATCCACCAGCTGTTTTGTAGAGGCTGATTTGTAGTTTTTGTGTGCTTAGCCTCATCAAATGCCCATTAGCTCTGCCCTTTCTTGTCCATTATCCACCCAAATTTACCCGAGTTTCCCAAGGCCATTAAAAACTTTGGTATTTCATTTCCCATTCAAAAAATCTCATTTCGCACCCAATTTCCCCAACTCGTTACGCCTTCATAATTTCGATCGAGTCCTAGTACGTGAGTATCCGCCCATAACCCCAAAGACGACACCATTTTAGTAGTATTTTTCATCATGAGTAACAGCACACAACAGAAAAAAAGAATGAATTTTACGCCTATTTTGAGAGCATACAAAGTAGAAAAGAGGGGCACAGCCTCTAAAAGTATGTGTGTGTGTGCCCGAGTTGAGGCATGCTCTTCATTTTATTGGGTCCCGTAGAGAAAAAGATAGAGAGGGGAGAGAAGGGACTCTAGACCCTTTCAATTTTCTTTTTTTTTTCTTTTACGACTCTATCGCCCATTTTTCTCACCTTTATTATGTCCGAGAATTTTGAAAGGTGCCGCTGCCGCCTCCTGTTAGACTAGCAAAGAAACGCCGCGCGCATAGTTAAAGGACATATACCGATAAATAGATAGAGAAGCTGGTTACTATTATATCAAGTGGACATATCCTCGAGTGGATGAGCACCAAAGAGCCCGCGCGCGCGCGGCTCTAAAGAAGATAGACATTTTTTGTGTTGGTCATTTTCGAAGCTCAAGCGGAACTTTACTTTCTTTTTCCTGCAAAATGAGATCGAACCATCTGGGAAACTTGAGTTTTTGCACCCAGCTAGTTTTTATCCGTCTTTGTCTTCTTGTTGGTGGTCCCTTCTCTTCCGACAATGACGACGTCTCCTAACAAGATTCGCTCTTTCTTGTCGTCGTCGTCGTCGTTTTCCGCATCTCCCCCCTCTACTACTTTTACCCGCATCAGAAGCAGCAGAAGCATTACAGCTGTCTTTTCTTTTTTTGTAGTTGTCATCGGGTTGTTCTTCTTCTTCTTCTTCCCCCCTCCTCCTTCGCTTCCTATGATGATGATGATCATGGAAAGCAGAAGAAGAAGAAGACGTTTAAGATTCCGAAGACGTTTAGGCATGCACGGAGAAAAACGTAGAAGGAGAAGGAGAAGTGAGAAAATTGAAGGAGAGAAAAGTAAATGGGTGGTCCGAAGGGAAGTTTCCGTCGCCCTAATTTTCTCACGCTCGAAACTTTACGAAACTCGGCCAACTTTTGACCCACTTTGGCAGTTTTACTAAATCCCGGAAATTCCTGGAAAAGTAATCTTGGAGTTTTCCCAGTTTCGGAGGCTGCGTTCGTTTGGATTGGTGGCCTAGCAGTCCATGAGCTTCCACGGCCTGGCTGATCGCGATTCTGGCAGTACTTGGCTTTGGCCTTCTCAAACTTATGAGGTAGAGCTTGAATGAAGGCTGAAAATATGGTGGCCGCAGGCTCAGAAGTTACCAGGGCCTAACGGGCCTGGCCTCAGGCCGCGTAAGCCCCTTGAACCCTAGAAGAAACCGTTTCTCTTCATTTTTCACTTCTCATCTGATCTCCAAACCACACCCAACTGGTTAGTGACAGCCCCCACCGATTCCGAGCCAATCCATCTCAATAATGTCCCCCCTTGCGCTAAGCGCGCGCGCGTCACACCAGGACAAAAAACGACGGCCTCCAAACCGATTAGCGGTGTCGTTACCCCCCTCTTCCTTCTCATTCATTCATTCTACGTCTGTCGGCTCTCTCCTTGCCCCCCTACCTGTGCATTTCTCTCGCGTGTCTCCCTCTACTCGCCAATACAGTCCAATACTATCGGTCATCCATCCGCGCTCACCTCTCGCAAGGTCCGCACGCACTCCCCTCTCCTATTTCTTACCTTGACTGTGTTTAGAACGGGGGGTGGAGGGGCGTGGCTTGTCTCGCGTCTCTTCACATTCGGACACACTCTCGCCGGTTTTCGGCGTCCAGTGTCTCTCTTGATTCGACCTTTCTCTAGGTATGAGGGGCTTGCGCGCATCCCCGTCGCTCTCTGTGTGTTTGTATCTCTTTGCACACTAGTTCTCTCTCTATTTCTTCGTTTTCGGAGGAGAAGAAGAAGACATTGCTTTCACGTTTATACTCTGTGTGTCCCCCCTTTTTTTTCTCACTAAACTTCTTCATTTTATCCATTTTATATCCCGAGAAAATCTCTTTTTTTATACAAAAATCATTGTCACCTAGACCTTTTTTCTTTTTGAAAATTTGAATTCCAAAAGTTGCCGCCCAAAATTTTCCGGGTGACCTAATTTTTTTCTCTCACACCTGCTTCCAAATTCATTGCTTTCTTGTTGCAAAAAAGTGTTGTTGTTTACGTTGTTTCATTGTTTTCCTCAAAAGTTTCTTTTTTCGATTCGCAAAAAAACTTCTTTCTGCAACAAAATCCACAAAATTTCCGCTTTTCATTGATGAAAAAACTATACGAAAGCTCAAAAACTGTAGTTTCTCTCTCGATTTGTGAAGTTTGGGTGCAGTTTTCCATTTCTATGTCGTTCGAACACTTTTTCATCTTGCTAAAAACTCTGCTTCGCCGAATAGCAAAATTTCCAGCTCTTCACTTATAAAAATTCATTTATAATCGCTCGAAAACTGTACTTCTTCCCTCGATTTTTAGATTTTTCTGTGATTGTTTAGCGATTTTTACTCTGCCGCTGTTTTTTTAGTCAGCTTTCTGAATGTTTTGCTCTTCACCTCTACCAATTCTCCAGTTCCCGAATTTTTCGTCTCAGTTTTCTTCGTTTTCGTTCCAGAACCGCGTTCGAAAACTCATCCGCTCGCTTTGCTCATTTTGGTGAGGCTAAGCTCCAGTTGTAGTTTTTGTGGCCTTAGCCTCTACAATTTCAGCTAAACTCTACAAATTTCTCTATTTCTTTTCACCCTCTTCTCTATTTTTGCGCAGAAATCCTCTTTTGCTACTACTACTACTCTATGTTTTTTTTTTGTAATCCGCTTGCCCTCTTTTTTCACTTTCTATTCAAATTTCTCTTTTTTCTTCCCCCAAAAATTCCAATTTTTTCAGTAGAAAGTGCGTCTAACGCAAAAGTCGGCCTAGCCGCACTCAACAGCAACAACATCGCCCCAAAAAAATATCGAAAAAGTGCCTTATAAAACCCGAAAATCGCAAAAAACCTTAGTGTCACCCAACCTTAGAATTAAAATTAACCAAGAAAAGTACCCCTCCAAAAAAGGGAACCAACTCAAACATTTCTAGCCACTGGACTACGAAGACCCGTCACAACGTGACGGATTCCCACTCCGAATTCGCGTCTCCGACGGACGACACGATGCAGAAGCGGCGGTGCACGTGGCACTCGTCGATCGCAACGACCACGCGCCACACATTCACGGAGCCACCGAGCACCGAATCCGAGAGGACGTGCCACGAGGAACCATCATTGGAAGATACACAACAAGTGACAAGGATGCCGGCGACACGGCCAGGTAGGAGGGGTCACTTGAAAATTCCGGGGCTCTGGGTGACACTGTTAGGCATGGTTTTTGTGATGGGTTCGTTCGGAAGAGCCGAAGCGTTTACGGATTTGTCGCTTCCATTCGGACTTGAGCCAAGTGTGGCAAAGTCTCGATTCTCATCGCTGGTCGGTGGGGTTCGCGCACGCGATATACACGTTTTCGTTATGAAGAATATCAGTGAGGATACGCCGGTTGGAACTGTTCTTGAGACTTTCAAGGCTCATGATCCCAGTAATCCAATGTACAATTTCTCGTAAGTTTTTTTTTGTTTTGAATTGTTTTTGCAATTAGAAATCCACGTTTCATTCTCTCCGCGTGAAACTTTCTCTTCCCCTCCTTCCGATTTCGCTTTTCCTCCATTCCATTCCTTCCAATGATTCATCAGCGGAAAGATAGTGATCCACGCAGACATCATCGGAATTCTCTTCCTTCTTCCACCACTCAACACTTTCGAAAATTATGAATACGATCAAGTAGGGATGATGACAGTTGACGACCATGATGATGCTGTCATTTTGGATTTTTGTCAAAAACTTTACTCTCCTGCATCATCATGGGAACCACCATTTTCGCGCACTCTTGCCTTCCCTGACAGGAGAAGAAGAAGGAAAAAGGAACGAAATGCATATATAGTGTCTGTTGGGGGGTAATGGTGGTGTGACCTCGTTCGGTTTCTTCCTCTTCGTCTTCTTTTGCCAGCCAGCCGTACCTACCTTTTACCTACATTTTGGGTGGTAGAAAGGGTGGTTTGTTTGGCCTTCCGCTGGGGGAAGGTATTTGTAGTTGTTCAGAGAGTGGTTTTGGTGAGATGATGGCCTTGGAATAAAGGCTTTTCGCCTCTTTCCCAACGGAATCCATTTCGTTCTCCTTCAATGAACAGGTGCAGAAAATTGGGGATCTTCTCAAAAAGTTGAACTTTCTCACCCAGCTGCCCTAGCTCCACAGTCAGAGGAGAGAACCTAGACACGATTATCATCACGAGAAACAATCTCTGTGTGTGTATTTGCACAGTTTTTGTCACATTTGAGTGACCCCAACTACTAGAGAGGGCTCTCAATTTCCTACTTCCACCCCCTTACTAATCTTCATCATCTCCCTTAGCTCTCACAGCAGGGGTCTATGCCCTTGGAATCCTTTCTGTGAAAAGAGTGACCTCGAAAAAGGGAACAACATTCCTCCGAATTTTGAAGATGACGGAAAGTTGATTAGTGGTCTATTCACTTCTTGACAACAACATAATATTCCCAGGCTCCAAAGAGACTGAGTTCTCACAGGATAAAGATAATTAGCGGGTTTCTGGAGACATATGCCACATTTTGAAAGGTTCCTCTAGGAGACATGATAATTGTTAGGTTTTGATGACAGTTGTATGACTGGCTGACTTCACAGGCATAACATTACTATATACTTCTCCAACACCTTGTCTTCTTCTACTGCCAAAAAGTCAGGAAGTACTTGACGCCGAGGTGCCGAAAGTCCCCTCCATCCGACAAGTGGATTATCTAGTATGTTTTCTCTTCCATCCAACAGTGTAAAGTTGGATGGAAGGACACCACCCCCGGCGGAAGTGTTTCTGTTTCTTTGGCTTGTGTGTGTGTGTGTTCAAATCTGTGTACGGGGTTCGGGTCCACCACCACACTCAATTGTTTACATGAAGGGTGTGTGTGCGAGCATTTATATATAGGAGACTTCTTATTGTTTCTTGTGTCGCAATCGACTTCTTTGGTTTCTTATTGGGTGGGAAGGAGGAGAGGAACTTGAAATTTATTTTGAAAAGAAGAGCGGGACGGAACTTGAACTTTGATGATGAGTCAACGAGGGGGATTACTGTGGAAGACGTAGTAACAGCTGGAAGACTCATTCTAATGAATCTGTAACAACTGGTGAGGCTAAGAACACAAAAGCTACAAGTTTGCCTCTACAAAGATTCATTCCAATGGAGCTGTAACAGCTAGTGAGGCTAAAAACACAAAAGCTACAAGTTTGCCTCTACAAAAACCTCCAAGGGATTTTCCTACGATTTCCGTAATATTTTTTGAATCGGAACATGCATTCCAATCTCTCTCCCTATTCAACACTCCTCGACCATGATAATTCTATTTGCTGAACGACGTGAGCCATAGATTAGAGTGATAATAATAGCCGAGTCTCCGGCGTTGTTTGTATTTTGAATCATATTCACTTTTTTCTCTTGTATGCAATTCAATTTCATCCAAAATAAGAAAGAAAGGGGTCTTCTTTTGGATATACTGACCACACAACAGATGCCATGTTGTTGGGGGGTAATTAGGTGGCTAGAGTATGTCTTCCTCATCTCATCCCACGAATAACACCAGAAGCACACACATCCTTATATAACGGAAACAAGTGTGTAATGGAGTGAATCCTCTTCTTCTTTGCGAATTGGTTTCTGTTCCTTCCTCATTTCCCAAAAGAAGTTTTAGTAGTAGTACTAGGATGGAAAGAAGTTATTGCATGGTTAATGAGGCTTGGTGGTGGCCCCTCCCTTCCCGGAGTGGTTGGTTCCGAAGTAATTACGCAAGTGTACACAACCTGAGTGTACATGTGTGTGTAAAATGATATCGTGTTGGGGTGACGGTGGACATCCAATCATGGAAGCACCCCCCTCTTTACCTGGCACCTTTTTGCATGTGCTTGACCGGAGAGGATACTTGAGATGGGGTCAGATGGCGTTGGGTTGGAAAGGGGATCAAAAAGCAGGAATAATTTAATAATTAGGTGTTCGAAATCACAAACACAAAACCCCGAAATTTGCAGATTCCGCATCAATCGACAATCGGATCCGAAACGTCAGTTCACTATCGATCAGGATGGAACACTTCGGGTGGCTCACTCGCTGGATCGAGAGGATATCGCCGTTTACAACCTGATTATAGAGGCCTATGATAATTGTGAGTGGCGGAAAAGGCCACGTGGCAATCTTACAAATTAACCGAAATTTTATAGTTTTCTGTGCCTAAATCCACATTTTTTGCGGAAAATTTCTGTTTTTCAGCCCAAAAACCACTGATTTTTATTAGATTTTCGTTTAAATTACCGATTTTTCTCTACTTTAACTATTCCTTTAAGCTAGGATCAATAGTTTTTGGGCAAAGAAATAGGTTTTCAAACTCCTGAGAAAATGTGAGGTATGCAGGAAAATTTAGGAGCTTTCTTTTACTAGTCAATTTGAGCAATTTTGGACCGAGTTATAAATTATAATTCGAAATTTTGTAGGGGCAAGACTTGTAGTTTGTAGTCAAATTGCCTGTACCAAACAACTGCCGGTCAACAGCACATTTTGTAGAGGCAAGACCTATAGTTTGTAGTCAGCTTGCCTCTACACACCCTTCCGCGGTCGAGAGGCTGTCAGTAGTTTTTGTAGAGGCTAAGGAAAACGTAGTTTGTAGCCTTAGCCTCTACAAAACTTCAAACTCTAATATCTCGCTTCGAACTCGTTCAGAAACCCCCGATTCTCATCAGATTTTCATTCAAAAATGCCCAAATTTTCCAGCCAACAACATTGGGAGACAAATGGTTGCCGTCTATCTGCAAGACGTGAATGACAATGGACCCGAACCGTACACAGTGCCAAGACCATGTATTTTCCGCGAAAATACTCCCGTCAATCAGTTGGGCACGTGCGAAATTCGCGCCACCGACAGAGATACAGCGTAGGTTTTTTTTTTTGAAAATTCTTGAGGCTTGTAAAGCGGATTTCCAACCGAATTCAATGCATTTTCAGTGAATTCGGACCTCCGTTCACCATGGAACTCTCGCCAAACTTCAAATACGGACAATATCTGAATGTGGTGTTCAACGCGAACGGCGACGGCGGAAACGGATCGATGACAATCACACCGCTCCAGGAATTCGATCGAGAGGCTCCGGTGCCAGGAAAGATTCTCGAAATTCCACTTATTCTTGCGGATAGAGCTGGAAGACGAAACGAGGCGTCGGTTCATGTTATTATTGGAGATTTGGTAATTCTTTCTCTATACACATTTTTTAGGTTAACGATGCCGTTTTCCTCGTATAATTTCTGCGCGTTGTCTCCTTTCATGGAGGGTCAACGGGCGGTCTAAAAAGAGAGGAGACCGTAATCCGATGACACATTAGAAAAAGTGGGGACTTTTTTTTTGATGGATGCCGCTTAAGTTTCATACACGGAAGAATTGGGATTAGGGCGAATAATTGTGTGCAAACAGGGATTTTCGTAGTTTGCAGTGATGAGGCAAGTGCAGACCTTGTTGTAGAGACTAGGGGCACAAACTAAGAAATCGGGAGCTGCATTTCAAGCTTGCACTGGTCTAGAATGACAAACACTCAGTAGAGCGCACTTTCAGAATTTTTGAATTTTGGGGTACACCAAGCCTAGCTTATCCTCTGCCTATCCCTTTTTGACCAGATGTTCCTCCTAATTTGGAATTCTCTCCTGTTCAAAAAGTCAAGAACGTCTTCTTCTCTTCCTTATGTAAATGTGATGAGATTTATGCAAATGTAGTACTTTGTCCCCTTCTGACTGTGTCCTGTTGATGGCTCTCAAGAGGGAAAGGGGAACGTCCTATTAGCCAATTAGAGGCAAAATGGCTTTGTGCCAACTTCCGTTCCATCATCCCGTGATTTCGAATGAATTTTCACATTAAATTATTGAATAAGAGAAGAGAGATAGAGAGAGACTGAAGGAATTTATGTCGGCTCCACACCTTTTGATGTCCGTCTCCCACATTTCATTACAAATGATCAAAGGGGATGCGCTCTCTACGCGCATGCGCGCGCGCACTAGAGGAAAGGTGACGGGAAAACAAATAGGGGAAGAAAAAATATATATGGCATTGTAAATACACCGATTGGGGTCAAATTGGAGAAAAGGGACCCATCTAGACAGAGAGAAAACAGAATACAATAAGAGAGAATTCCAACCCTAACATTTTTCCAGAATGACAACACGATGCATGATGGACGTATGACGATCCATGTCAACTCCTACCTCGGCCGCCTGAAACAAACTGTTATCGGACGTGTCTACGTGGATGACGCTGATGATTGGGACCTCGGAGACAAGACGTTCTCATGGAAAGAATCGCGCCCTGGATTCGAGCTTTCCGACAAGGGAGATATCACAATGGCGGCGGAAATGGCAGCTGGAACATACACAATGTCTGCCAATGTTCATGATAACGCTCGGGATGAAGACGCTGTTGGTTACGTGACTGTTATCGTCAATGCCGTACCACAAATCGCTTTTGACAATCAAGGAAGTGTACAGTTGTTGATAGCCGAAGAGACGCCGCTTCAGTTGCCGGACGACTTTATTCGAGCTGATTCGAATGGACAATCGTTGATGGACACTTTCAAACAGGAGATGACTGCGTACATGGGTGGAGATGTGACGGTTGACGTGTTTTCGGTTCAGGTTGGTAGAAAAAATTGTAATAGCTTTGCGTTTGTAGAGGCAGAGAGCACAAAAACTACAAGTTTGCCTCTCTATACATCGCTCAGCTTGTGAATAGCTTTGTAGAGGCAAAGCTTGTAGTTTGTAGTTCTAGCCTCTACAAAAAATGGCGCCCGGCCGACAGAGGGTTTTGTAGAGGCAAGGCTTGTAGTTTGTGCTCTTAGCCTCTACAATGCAGGAAGGAAAGTTGCCCTGGCAAAAATAGTTTCTCTGCTGCGGTCGGCGTTTTGTAGAGGCAAAACTCGTAGTTTGTAGTCTTAGCCTCTACAATTTCCGCTTCAAAATTCCTCTCTCTAAATACCAGTTTAGGTGGATTGGGCGAGTCGGCTGGGAAAAGTGGTAATACTCACATTTGAATAAATATCCTAGACGTTCTGGTCATTTCTTTCTGTGTGCCTGATTATATTCTAATATTCCTAGATCCACGTAGATTTTCTTGTGATACCACGTGGCACGCATTCTCTCTCTCTTTTCATCGTTTTGACCCACTTTTCCACCCCCACCACCGATTTTTGTCTAGATTCTCATGCGAAACCCCAAATTCAACTATCAATTTTCAGGTCGGAATTGCCACTCTTCAAACTCGTGATGTGCCGGTGCTCAATGTTCGTTTCAACGCTCGCGGTGCCTCATACCGAGACTCCGCTCAACTCAACGGACTCATCGCCGCGCATCGTGCCGATTTGCAACGGAAACTCAACGTGGAAATCGTCGGAGTCGGCATCGATATGTGCAAATTCACGCAATGTGATGCCGGATGTCAAACGCTCAACTCGGCTGACTACGATGGTATCGTTGTCTCCGCCAACTCCACTGTCATCGTCGGTGTGAACGCGACGTCGCGTGACGACTGTACCTGCCCGGTTTGGCGTGCGCCACCAGCCTGTCAGCACTCCCTGTGCCATAATGATGGTGTCTGCCATAACACGAACCCCGGATTCTTCTGCGAATGCCGTAACGATGGACTGAAGGGCGCCAGGTGCCAGGGAACGACAAGAAGCTTCGGTGGAAATGGATTCGCTTGGTATAAGCCAATGCCGGCTTGTACTAGCTTGAACATCTCGTTCAGTTTTATGACAACGTGAGTTGAGCAGCTTTTTATTGAGATTGTAGAAGCTAAGAGCACAGATACCACAATTTTTCGTGCGGTTAGTCTCTACAAATTTCCAAGCCAACAATTGTAGAGGCAACAGCTCGCGTTTTGTAGTTTTTGTGACTTTATCCTCTACAACCTGACTACAAACTACAGAATCCTCATAGCCTCTCCAAAACCCTCTAATTTTCAGCCAATCCGACGCTCTGCTCTTCTACAACGGACCACTTGAAACTCAACGCAACGACACGCACATCGAATACTCTGACTACATTTTCATCCAACTTCGCGGCGGACGGATCTCCCTTGAAGTCTCAATGAACGGACAATCCAGAAGCTCTTTAGAAGTGGCCTCCACCGCTTTGAACGATGGAACGTGGCACGATATTTCAGTGAATCAGGAAGGAAAACGAGTGGAGCTAGTGGTCGATAACTGTCGATTCTTGGGTGCCGGCGCGGATGACACGTCGTGTAGAGCCGAGCTGTACACTCCGGATGACGACGAGCGTCTGAACATTGTGACGCCTGTACAAATTGGAGGACTCGCACCACTCTCCGGACAAGACTACCCGGCGACGATTCCACGTGCCGGACTCAACGGATGCATTCGGAATTTGAATGTCAATGGAGATCAATACGACTTGGCGACACCGGCTTTCGAACAAAATTCGGAGAAGGGATGCCGATTGTGGGGTGCCACGTGTGACAGTAACTCTGTCGACTCGTTGAATCATTGTATCCATGGAGATTGCTACGCTGATGTCCAGGGATCTGGTGCCATGGTTGCCAAATGTGTATGCGATCCAGGATGGGGCGGAGCGAGATGTGAGAGGAAGATGGAATGGATTCAGTTTGCCCAAGGAGCTTTCATTGAGTACTCGCCGAGAATCGCATTCCCAGAACAAGTCTCTGATATTGAGCTTCTCTTTATCTCTGGAAAAATGAATTCGGCACCAGCTGAGCTCTCCTTTGGAACCGATTCTCAACAGAGCTATGTGTCAACTGGTCTGGATTCGGGTGCCAATGGAGTGACCGCATCTGGAAAGTTTGATATCGGAAGTGGTGGAAAACGTGCCCGCCAAGAGCTCCGTGTCTCCGAGGTGCTTCTGAAGGAGAACGCCAGCTATTGGCTTCAATTCACTCGAAATCCGACACGCGCCAGTCTTTCCATTGATAACGCCTACACCGTGTCGACTCAACTGGACAAGGGAGAACCGTTCTCACTTCAAGTCAACCAGATCACATTGGGAACACAGGGACAGAATAAGGGATTCCAGGTGAGTAGATGCCCATCTATGTTGGAAAACTGTTCGTTTGTGGACAGAATAGATGAAAACGCAAGAAATTTGGTCTAGAAACCATCGAAAACGGTTAAAATCTAAAAAAAAATTGGAGCGATTTCGAGTTTTGTAGAGGCTTAGGGCACAAAAACTACAAACTACCCTCCACAAACTGGTTGTCGTGGCAGCACAGGGCTTGTAGAGGCAAAACAGGTTTTTTTTGTAGTTTTTGTACCCTCAAGCTCTTGAAGGGACTAAGAGCACAATATATTGTTTTTTCTTAGATGATTTTATGAAAAACTAGCTCATTTTTGTCCACAACTATCAAAAGCGGTTTCTGTTGAGGTGTTTTACGTAGTTTTTGTGCTCTTAACCTCTACAAACTACAAACTACACTCTCATCCCCTTCAGCCTCTCCAAAACTTGGGCCCAAACTCTATCATTATTGATCTAATTTTCAGGGATGCATCGGAACGTATCGCTGGTCGAAACAGAACCTCCCACTGAAACGCGGCGGTGCAATGGATGAAAACGAGGAGTCGATCGTCTCGATTTCCAACATGGCCGGTGTCCAGGACGGATGTGATCTTCGGATCACGTGCGCCGATCTCCCGACAGGATACTGTGGTGGATCGTTCGTCTGCGTTGACTTCTGGAAGGGACCATTCTGCACGTGTAACGATGGAGCCAACGCTATCCTCGGTGACGATGGACAGGTTGTCGGATGTGGAGAGACTCTCGCCGTCTCTAAGCTGGGTATCAGCTCTCCGGCCATCATTCTCATCCTCGTCTCATTGGCTCTTTTGATTCTTTTGGTTATGATGATGGTTGTGTACACCCGTCGATCACCGGGAGCATTTGAGACTGTGAGGCCGGAGGAGATGAATCGCGACAATTTGAGACCGTATGCTGTGGAAGGTGGTGGTGAGGCGGACAATGATCAGGTAAGAGCCTAGAAACCCGAAAAAGTTGCCTAGAAATGTAGATTTATGGCCTAGAAATCCAGCTGGAGGCCTAGAAATCCAAATCTCTCCTATCACCAATCTGGTGGCCTAGAAACATTAGCTCCCATTATTGCTCCTATAAAATATCCATATTTTTTTGTTTCAGTACTCAATTGCTGGTCTTCGCAAACCGGTCATGCCACTCGACACAGGAATGGGCGGAGCGATGGGCGGAGTCCCACCACTCTACCCGCCACGTGGAATGATGATGCCACCACCAAAGGACGATCACGAGCTGAATTCGAAGATCAAGGATCTGGAGTCGGATCAGAACGCCGCGCCGTACGACGAACTCCGAATCTATGACGACGAGCGAGACAACATTTCGGTGGTGACACTGGAAAGTATCGAAAGTGCTCAATAGGATTCTTCTAGATCTCCTTTGTTTTTTGTAAATTTTTAATTATTTTATCATCCACAACACACACTTCCCATCTCACTATTCCCTGCGATACTCGTCAACCGGTGTCTCATTGTCCGAAAACTTCCTTGTTAACTTCACACACACTTTTTCAAATCTCGCGGGTTTCTATACATTTTCTTCTTGTTTTTTTTTGTTTTTATGTACCTTTTTTATGCATCTGACACTCTCACCCCCAACTTTGCTTTCATTTTCATCAAAATTCTAATTTTTGCTCATTTTCTCACCTCCCCACCCCCATTAAATACATAATCACTATTTTCCTGAGTACCCATCGTAACTTTCTTTCTTCTGAGCATTTCACTTAAATTCTTTATATATAAGTATATTTAAATATGTATTTGTATGCCCTTTCCCCCACCCCCCTGTTCGCCCACTTGCCACCCTTGAATTTTGTGACTCCACCCCAATTTTCTAAGAGAAAACTTACACACAATTTCTGAACAACGGGATTCCCACTTTTTCTCATCCTCCACACACTTACTTTTTTATCACAAGCGACTCTCGAAAATGATGAATCAATAAAGTTTAACTTTAAAAATTTTATTAAGTATCTTCTTGAAACTGGAAAAGAACTACAGAAACACTGCAAAAACACTACGGAAACACTGCAAGAACACTACGGAATACTGCAGGAAGACTGCAGAAACAGTGCGAAAATCCTGCAGAAAAACAGCAAAAACTGCAAAAACCCTGACTACTGTTCCTCTACAAAAATTGAGCTTTTGAAGAATTTGAATCGCTGAAAATCCTGTGTCTGGAACTGAAAAAGCTGGACCTGCCAAGAAGAATGATGAGTAACCATCGATACAATAACCCTTGAAATGAATAAACTTGTTCGATTTTCCAAATTCCTCCCTTGTTTCTTTCTCGTTCTCTCTGTACCCTTGTACAGTCGATGACGTCATCCTAATCTCTCCCTCCCCCCAGGACAGACATCCGATCGATACATCTCCAGAACATTCCTAAAAAGACTCCACTGTTCTGGGATGAGGGAGTCTTGGGTCCTCTGTCATTCATATCTCGTTTGCTGAGTGCCCGTCTTTCCTCCTGAGTGCCCGTCTTTTTGTTTTCCTCTCTCTATCGTTCCCCTTCTTCTACTCCAATCAATGGTACTGTTATCCTGCACCCACTATTGGTAATCCACCACCTCCCCCTTCTTTTGTGGTTCATCATAATGTCAGTCTTCCATGTTCCCTTTAGTCGCTACTCCTCAATCTCATACTCATGAAGGCTGAAGGGTTTTCTTATGGATTCTGTTGCCATTTTCAACATACTTCGTTTCTAATGCTACTTTCATTTCTTGTTCTTTTACAAAAGCGATTTCAGTTTCAGATATGTACGCTCAAGTTCCAACTCCATGCATCATCTTCTCCTCCTCCCCTCCATACGCCGTCATTCAGCCAAAAGGAATGAATATTAATACAGGTTAGTTCAAGTGTGTTACAGTAATACAAAAATCAGCTGTCTGGTTAATGTTGATACCACATATCTAGTTTGACGTAGTTTCATGGAACATTTGTTTGTTTTAGAAGGCATAATATAACCTGTATATTGGTGTGACTTTCAGTATTGTCCCATATCTCAAAAGTGGGTGGATCTAGAAAAAAGTTGTCAACTGCAAACGTGCTCCAAATTTAATTCTGAGAAAGTTTGCAGTTGCCAACTTTTTTCTAGCTCCACCCAGTTTTGAGATATGCGCCTTCAAATTTGGTGTCTACTTCTCTGCGTCTAGCGCATTGCAGGTGGCGGAGGAGGGCGCGTCAACTTTGACGGCGCATATCTCAAAAGTGGGCGGAGCTAGAAAAAAGTTGTCAACAGCAAAGTTCTGACCCAGCGTACCGTCGTGTGATTCCCTTTTCGTTGACTTACTAGTTCAGTTCGTTCAACTAACGTAGAATGGATACAATTATAATAGAACATCCTGCCTAGAAAATGGAATTCATATTTCTTCCCTGAACTCACCTAACCTATGATTGACTTCTTCCTAATTCAAGCCTCTTTTTCAGAATTCGCTTACTCACATTACAACCCATCAAGTATCTCCTCCTCTTCTGTGCTCCACTCTTCCCAGATGCCACCGACCCCAGAAAGCTCTACATCCCCTAGCACTACACCGGAATCCGCCATGTCTCCTTCGTATCCCCTATCTGTTAGTAACGTTAGTTCTCCTCTGAACCAGTCCATCACAAACCCATCGTCGTACGATTCCTCTCCACTCTCTCACCCATCCGTTCAGCCATCTGACGGGTATAAGGTATTTGTTGGTGCTGAGACCCACTCAGATGCCTATTGTCCTGTCTTAGGATTGCTTTTGGTTAAAGTAGAAACCCTTGACAAGGTACAGGTATTCCATTACGAGCCTGAATTAAATAGTCTTTACCCACACCGTTGCTCCACATGCACTTCCCGCCTTCCTTCTGTTAATGAGGAGGATCTCTGTCCCCTTTACTCTGTTCGAGTTTCAGACGGGTCTCATGTGATCTTCATGAGAACTCTGAACTCTGGCAGAGTGTCGCAGTACAGAATGACTGCATTTGGAGGATTAGAACAAATTGAGAATTTTAATGTTCAGTATAATCCAAAAGCAGAGCTTCCATTCCTTTTCACAGTTTTTCAAGGTGAAAACAGTCAAATTGTGATTGTAAAAAACCAGCTGGATAAGAAGAAGTGGACAAAGGAGTACTATGGAAAGGGCGGAAAGGCTGTTATCCCCCCAATGCCAGTTAGTACTTTGCCCACTTATGACAGTTCCTGTTATGATGAGCGTCGTCCAGCCTATAGAATTAGGTTGTGCCCTCATTCTAACCGACAAATCGTTCATATTAAGTTAGATGATATTGTGAAGAAATTTTGGTTTGATGGACGGGTCGGGCACTTTGTAACTTTTGATTGCTCATTGTGCAGGGTCAGAGTGACAGAGTACCACTTGGTTCCGAAGTATTCTGTCTTCCACGAAGGCACACAGACCTCTGTTATCTTTTTCTATAATATAGAGACGGGTAATGTAGAGCAATACCTGTATAATTCTGCCACAATGGGACTTGAGCAGGTAAACTGCCCAGAGTTGGAGTATGGCAGTGAGAAGGGGGCTCTTGATGAGATTTTAGTGGAGGTTCATGAAGATTGTCAGCTGGTTATCAAGAGGAATATGGATGGATTAGGATTCAAGAAGTACTTAGTATTGGATGGAAGGATTCTCAAAATTCCAGCGTATCCTGTTAAAACATTGAAAATCTAGAATTTTTTAAAAATAAAGTTATTTTTTATTTTATCTTTTTCAATCAAAACGTATTCGATCTTCATTAACTTTCAGAAAAATTCCTTCCAATTGACTTGGGCTGGTGTGACAACTGACAAGCATCACATTCTTTCAAATTGATTTTGTTCTGTTCAGTTGCAATTCTTGCGAGCGGAGGTATACAGGAATTGTAGTCTTTGTGTCCTTAGCCTCTACAATATTCCATAGAAGCACAAGAAGCAAATTGTAGCACTTTTTCCAGTTTCCCTATTCTCCCAGGGAAAGCCAGGAAGTCTAGTTTTTTAAAAAGCCATTCAACAAATTCAATTTATTTCAAAATAGTCTCAAATGAAAACGGTCAAAACCTCTTGACACTGTTCATCGAGTTGTCCATGGATAATACCTGGCCATCTCGGATTCGTAGTTCCACTTGAGAATATAAATTGATGAGCACAAGACTGGACACCCCAAGCGCCTCTAGCTCCATCGTCCGGTTGTCCAGTTGCCCACCCAAAGCACCTTCCAAGCTTCGCCGACAAAATGTCAAGCCCTAGGAAACCGTGTTTTAAAAGAGGACTCCGAAACCCGGAACCATTCCTCTCATCCCCCATAATTTCCCCACTGAATCATACTTGTTATTCCGAATAACCCTACTTGAATCTCTGGTGTATAATTAACTCGTGATAACAAAAACATTAGATTAGGTGACTCTTGTTCAGTGCCTCTGTTCTCTGCTTCTCTAATCAGCTGTATCGATTTGGGGAGGTAGGGAGAGAGAGAGCAAAAGTTTCTGTTTCTCTGTTACTGAACGCCGGTGCTCCTCTCTGAGCATTCTCGTCATATTGAACTTTGCATCGTCATAAAGGTTAGAGGTATGTTTTAATTGTTCTTGAAACAGCATTAGGAAAATACAGCAATTGACAACGCGCTCCTTTGAGAACGTTTTGTATCCTAAGCCTCTAATAACATGATTTGTATAGGCTTAGGCGACTACAAACAGCAATAATTCCTTAGCCTCTACTGAACTTGATTTGGTTATATTCTAGTTTGTTTGAGATGGGTTTTGATGATTTTTAGACAGTTTTTTTTGTAGCGGCTTTGAGACTTTGTAATTTTTGTAGTCTTTTACCCTTTACGAGAACCTAGATGGTTGATTTGGAGAGGCGTAAATTCGCAAATTCGCTCTAATTTAGTCAGTTTCAGCCCTTTTTCATGGTTTTCGGATCGAAATTTTCAGATTTTTTTGTAGAGGCTTAGATGATTACAAACAATATTTAAAAACTTTTTAGGGGATAGTTCTTGTTTTAGGTACCGTTTGGTTGTGGAGCCTGACACCGAGGGTATCCAATCAAGGCTAGGACGCTTGGGGGCCTGGAAAATTCTCTACTCAAAGGTCAAAAACTTCTCAAAATCAGGTAAGATTGGACAGCACATGAAGTTATCAGAATTTCTAGTCGTTGCAGATTCGAAAAATCTATTTTACTGCCAATCTTACTTGATAATCTGGGATGGCCATCTGCCTTGCCGTCCAGGAATCCGTTAAGCTGACACTACTAAACGGAGGTAATTGACCTGATATCGTCATCGACACCCCCTTCAAAATGGCGAAACTTCCACAGCTCCCACTCAAGCTGTCCACTTCAAAGGCTGAAACTCAAACGGGTCCTGTAACTACCACTACTACTATTGCTACAGCTGCAGAATCTCTAGAAACCAATTCGGTTCCCCAAGTGGCAGTCCCCATCAGAGAGTCATCACCGACTACTGAATCCACAGCCAAAACTTCATGGAAAACCATTCTATTCTACATCATTTTCCCCATCGTCTCCCTCCTCCACTTCCACTTCAGATACACTGAACTCTACAACTTCCCAATCACCAACTACACCTTCTGGCACATTCTCCCCTTCCACTTACTCTGTATGGTATTCTACTGGGACCCGATTTCAGTGCTTGTTGTAACACTCTACGCCGTTATCTCAGTTGGATTGATTCATTGGAAATTTAGCAGATTTATTGGTCTAACTTCCCAGAATCCGTTTAGAATCAAGCATGGGATTTTGTACATGATGGGTGCTTTGCATGCATTTTGCACCTCCGCGTTTGGTCTTGCACTTATCCCGGATTTGTCTTGGGTAGGTTTATTAAGGAAAAGAAAAATACTAACCCCTTTTTGTAGATCTGGCTCTTTATTGAGCTCATTGCTACGCCTATCCTGGTCTATGGATACTTTATGGTGGATAATAGATTCGTTAGATTTCATGTCTCTCTTCTGATGGATTTTCGTGGCAACAGAGCTCTTCTCACTGAGATCGCCATCTTTGCCGTTCTTCATTTGGTTCTTTTTGGAGTGATGGTGGCCACGACAGTCGGGAGAAGTGTAAGTGATTTCCCGATCATTTTCGTTTCTTTACTGTTCAATTAAGAGTATTTTGAGCAGAGTAATGTGAGATTGAAGTTCTGTAGCGGCTAAGCTTGTAGTTTGTAGTTTTAGCCTCCACATTCTTCATTAGAATGTGTTAAGCAAGTTTTTCTGATCATTTTGGTTTTTTTACTGTTCAGTTTGGTGCATTTTGAAGCGAGTTATGTAAGTATGAAGGTTTGTAGAGGCTAACACTACAAACTACATTTCCTTTGCCTCTACAAAGTCGTCGGCAAGCTTTGGGGGCTTGCCTCTACAAAACGCTCTGCCGACCGAGTGGATTTGTAGAGGCAAAGTTGTAGTTTGTAGTCTTAGCCTCTACAAACCTTCAACACTCGTTACTCTCTTCAAAATGCAGGAAATTTGGAAATTTGCAGAGGATAAGAACACATAGACTATAATACATGATTCTTATCTTTGTGATCTGCCTGGCCGCGTTGAAGCAATAGAGTTTGTAGTTTGTGTTCTTAGCCTCTACAAAACTCTAATCTACCGTCACCATAAGATTCTTCAGAATAGTAAATTCTAAATCATCAAATTTCCAGATTGCAATCCCTTGGATTTATTGTACTTCTCTTCTACTCTCCTCATTTCTGCTCTCTATTGATTACTCACGGATTCGTCAGGAGAAGATTTTTAAGTTCCAGTGTCACAGTGACTCGAAAAAAGAATATGAGGAGAGTTTGCAGAGAGGTTTCTCGTGGCAGATCTCCAAAATTGATATAATCAAGAAGGAAGAGAAGGAAAAGAAGGCGATGGAAGCCAACAAAGAGGAGAAATTCTGAGATGGACAGGCTTTTTCAGAAGTTTTCAATTTGGAAAAGTTTTATTCATGTATGATGTTTATTGATTATCCAGTACTACTAAAACATAGTCCTATCAATCCTCAGACACGTATCAATGTACCGAATACGCTCAAAGCAAGGCTGTCGAAATGGCTGAGGCCATGGGAAGCCGTGGTCGTCCGTCATATTATAAGCATACTAAACTTTGGTCCCTCTACCAGGGCCTCCAGGCCACCGTGACTTTCGAGAGCCAGAATAACAAAATCCAAGAACCTGATTTCGGCCGCGGTCGCCATTTTGACAGCATTGGCTTAAAGTAGTTTAGAAATGTCAATTTTTCATTTTTGCCATTTTGATAAGGAAGTCACTTTTAGCTGTACTAGCCTTCATCTTACAGTGCGCCGTGATCCCACTGAATTTTATAGATTTATGTTCTACGTTCTAAATTGTGCTATAGTTTTTCTGGGTCGATGTTCTCTTGTTTTTGGATCACCTCATATTCCCTTCGCTACCTATTAACCACCCATTCTACCTGATTCGCTTCAAACCTTTATCTCACCGATCCCCTTACGAATGCAAATCTTCTTGTGAACATATCCCCCTTCTTCCACTCTCCTTTTTTTCAACTTTCAAATATACTTTTTTGTATTTTCTAGCACATTCTCCAATAGTCCAATTACCCGAGGGAAGAATAGTCCGATTACACTAATCCAAATGACTGTACAAATTTGATAGTTCCCCTACCCAGCCTATTTTCCTAAAGTCTTTCATTGTAAGTTTACAGTGGAAGAGCAATAGTTGGAAGCCATCCTTACGGTAGTTACATTGATTTTTCTTGACTTCAAATTTTCCATAAATTTTGAATAAATTATTTGATTTGTATACAAAAATCGAAAACGGAATTTCTACAGGGAAAAAGCACATATCACTACAGAAAGTCACAACAACAAGCGATAAGGTTGCTGGGTTGTGTTACAGGAAGCTATCATTGGAGCTTCACGATTGATTGCTCATTATTCGATCGTATTACTAACTTCTAAGAATGTGCAACGTTTTCAGAAGCTTTTCTGGTCCAAGCGGACTCTCAATGTCCTGTCCTGAAACTCTGGATCCTAAGTCTGCAAAAGTCGTCAACCACCTCAAGATCTTCCTTCTAATCCAATCACCCTCCCATCTTCACGAAATTTCAAAAGAATCATTGATCATGCCCAAATGACTCACATCATATCACATTATTCTGTTATTCACCTCACCTTTCATGTACACACCACGTGCCTTGGGCTCTCCGTAGGGTATAATTAGTAGCGAGTTGAGCACCTGATTAGAGGAAAACTCATATGTCTTCTTGGAAATTGAGCCCTTTTGGTTTCTCGGGACATATTGGAGGGAGAGTGGAGCATCTATACCTTTTTCAGAAAAAAGAAAAAAGCGTCCCCAAGTTTCTCAGAGTTGAGTGACTGTCTGTTTGTATGACATCACTGTCGATATATATCGGAGGAGAGAAGTAGAGCACAGTACGTTTTTCTATCGGGATGGGAGATATCACGTGAAGATCAAAAACAAAGAGTGCGCGGCTCAATAGGTTCTTCAACTTCAACTGAACGGGTGATTCGAAACTCTTTGCACTGGCTGTTAGAGCAATTGATTCAGTTTTGTTTTGCACAGCTATGACATTTTTGTACATCGATCGAAGGGGTGGTCCTGAAGTACAGGATTTCAAATATCTCTGACTGTCAGTTTCATTTCTTAGGTATATCCAATGATCTATCCCTTTTTTGAAGATAAGAATGGGCTGTAGAAGCCGTGCTTCCAGCTTCTGTCTGATTCTCTAAGTCTACAGATGTGCTTCACACTCTCTGAAGTAACTCAAAACTCGTTGCGCGGCGCCAGAAACACAGGAGCTCATTTTGCTCTAACTGTCCCAGGCATTCTGATCTGGTTGTCTAACTTCTTCAACTGATGGAAGTATGGCACAAGAAAGCACGTTGAACGTTGAAGCTAACTGTCTAACCACATCTATCTGCAAGAAGGGTAGAAGAGACCGCGATCTCTAGCTTCACGATGCTGTCTGACTCTCTGAAGTGCATGTAGCTGATTCAATTCGTTGCTTGGGGTAACTCGTTGCTCGGCGCCAGAAACACAAGAGCTCATTTTGCTCTAACCGCCTGAGGGATCCTGATCTAGTTGTATAATTCTACCAGGTGGTTGGAGGATGGCAACGTTTGAACCAACTGTCTAACCACATCTATCTACAGGAGGGGGGGGGGTGGAGAAGCTATGCTGTCCGGCTTCTCGGCGTTGTCTAACCATCTGAAGTGCAGGCAGAGGCTCTTCGTGCAGCCTGAAACTCTTTTTGAGCAGCTTCAGAAACACAGGGGCTTTTTTTTTCTAACCACCTGAGATTCAGTTGCCTAGTTTTGTATACCGGTTAGAAGGCGTCGCGAGAGCTTTGCGTGAGTAGCTGCGCCCAGAGCAGGGGAGCTCGAGTCTCTCTAACTGTTTGAAGCATTCTGATCTAGTTGTCTTACTTCTTCAACTTGTCGGAAGCCGTTTATAGAGCATATAGGCAAACTGGCCGACCACATCGATCGGGAACGGAGCGACTCACGCGGCTACCAAGCTGCTCACTTGGCTCTGATCGTCTATCGATCGTCAGGCACTCTTCTGGTTGACTTTCACGGTTTTAGTTGCTAGGCGTTTTTCCACTAGCAGAGTTTTACACCGTTTCTAGCTTTTCTAGCTCTCCCTCACCTGCTCTCTCACTCTCACTCTCTCTCTCTCTCTCTCTCTCTCTCTCTCTCTCTCTCTCTCTCTTTCTTCAAACTGTTCAGCTATCCCGGCTTAACTTTGACCTCCTTCCAGGAAAATAAGGAACAATGTTCCCCACCAATCCTAGCTTCCTAACAAAACCACCGCCACCTGTACAAAATGACTCAGAAAACGAAGAGGATGCCAAGAGAGTTCCCCAACTCACCTGGAAACTGATCCTCCAATTCCTGATCTTCCCAATTGCAACTCTTCTCCACCACACCTTCAAGTACACCCAGCTTTACATGTTCCCAATCACAATCTTCACATTCTGGCACATCCTCCCCTTCTACTGGATCGCCACCCCATTCATTTGGAATCCGATTCAATCAATGATTGGGATTGCCTGTAGCATCGGGTTGGTTGGATTGATGTGTTGGAAATCTAGAACAATGGTTGTGTCGATTGAAGCTGTACAGGGGAGGAAGGATATGATGTATGGGATTGTTTTCATGATTGTTTCAATTTGGGCAGTGCTTGGCGCAACACTTGGTGTCAAACTTTGTCCGAAGTACTCTATGGTAAGGAAAATGCATTACATCTCAGTTGTGGTTGAAGCTATCAAAAAGTAGTCAACTAGTGAAATGTTCAGCAAAACATTTTGAACATTTTACTACTTAAAATATTTTTGATAACTAGAAAGGCAACTGAGATATGCTGCTTTGAACAAGAAACATAAAAAAATGCATGATCCCTAAAGTACTCCATGTTCAGATTAGCATATCTTGATTGCCGTTGAAGATCTAAAAAAGTCATTAACTAGTAAAATGTTGAGCGAATCATTTCAAACATTTTATCAGTTAAACACTTTTTGATAGCTTGAAAGACGACCGAGATATGCTTCTTTGAACATGCAGCACTGGATGCACCCTGTAGTATTTGGTGTTCCATGTTCAGATGAGCATATCTCAGCTGCTTTTGATGCTATCAAAGAGTTGTCAACTAGTAAAATATTAGGCAAAGCATTGTGAACATTTTACTAATTAAAATATTTTTGATAGCTAGAAAGACCACTGAGATATGCTTCTTCGAACATACAGCACTGAATGCACCATTTTGTATTTTTTGTTCCATGTTCAAATGAGCATATCTCAGTTGCCGTTGAAGCTATCAAATAGTAGTCAACTAGTAAAATGTTTAGCAAAACAGTTTAAACATTTTACTAGTTAAACACTTTTTGACAGCTTCAAAGGCAAACGAGATATGCTTTTTTGAACATGCAGCACCGGTTGCATCATGTAGTATTTGATGTTCTATGTTCAGAGCATCGTATCTCAGTTGCCGTTGAAGCTATCGAAAAAAAATTCAACTAGTAAAATGTTGAGTAAAGCATTTTAAATATTTTACCAGCTGTACTTATTTTGATAGCTCTGAAGACAATCGAGATATGCTGCTTTGGACATGCAGCACCGGATGCACCATGAAGTATTTGGTGTTCAATGTTTAGAGCAGTATATCTGTGTTGCCGTTGATGCTATCAAAAAGTGGTCAACTAGTAAAATGTTAAGCAATGCATGTTTAACATTTCACTAGTTGAACATTTTTTGATAGCTCTCAAGACGACCGAGATATCAGGATGTCACCGACCTACCTCCATTATTTCCAGATGTGGTTTCTCCTTGAACTGATCTCCACCACTTTCTTCACCTATGGATACTCCAAAATCGATAATCAATATTTCGACTTTGTCATTCAAGTGTCAATGAATTGGGCGAGCATGTTTGTTTGGTTGAATATTGCAGTTTCTGCAATCATTCATGCTTCGCTTTTTGCCGGGGTTTCGGAATTGGTTCAATGGAGAATGGTTAGTTTTCTAGAAAAATCTGAGCATTTTGGTTTTTTTACTGTTCGATTTGAAACATTTCGAAGTTTTTTAGAGGCTAAGACTACAAACTACAAGTCTTGCCTCTACAAACTCTTCGGCAAGCTTTGGGAGGTCGGTGATATTGTAGAGGTTAAGGGCACAAACTACAAGTTTGCCTCTACAAAACGCTCTGTCGACAGGCAGTGGATTTGTAGAAGCAAAAATGTAGTTTGTAGTCTTAGCCTCTACAAAACTTCAGAAGCTCATAACTCGCTTCAAAATGCACCAAAATGAACAATAAAAAAAACGAAAACGATCAGAAAATTGTGCTTTTTCAGACCCCAATTATTGGAATCTGTTGCTCCTGCCTCATACTCTCGTCATTCCTTCTCTCACTCGACTTCATCAAAATCTTCTTCCCTCCTGGTTTTTATCAATTCCACATGCCAGTGGAGACAAAGGAGGAGTATGAAGAGAACATAAAGGAAGGATTGTATTGGACTCGCTTCGAAAACGGGAAAACGTTGAAGGCAAAGAGACCAGCGCCCCAGGCAACTACTAAATTGATTTGAGGGAAACTTTCATATGGCGGGTGGAGCAATGTCCTTTTCTTTTAAATGTTGTAGTAATTGATCTCGAGTATTTTCTATTTTCTAGTTTAGTCATCTCGTTTCTTCTTGCCCCTTTTCTCTTGATTTTTGTTGTGTACTAGCCTCATGTAGCAGCTGACAATGCGCCTCATTGATGGCGCCGTCTGAAAAAGCTAGGTTGCGTTGTCTCCCCGAGCCATCAAGAGCTAGAACGTGCCCGGCGGCGTGAGCAATAGGGCCTGTAGTCATCTGCTATATGAGACTAATAAGTAATAACTATCCTACCTGCAACATTTTCTACCTTGATTTTATCCCCTTCTATCTCCGAATTTCTTATACCTCTCCCGTATTTATACAAGTTTAGTTCATAGATTATTTCGCATTGGTAGTGGAAGACGATGAAAGCAGGGGAAGTTTGACAGACCACTGAAAGCTCTGGGCTAACCAGACGTTTTCAGGAAGCGCCGTGCTTAAAAATCTCCGAAGATTTCCCCGTTTTTTTTCCTGTTGTCTCCATTACAATGTTCACAGAATGCTCCTTAATTCCAAGTGTATTGTGCAGTGATCTCATCTCATCTAGTTTGTTGTATTTAAAACACTTTTCTTACCACAGTTTACACAGTATTTTGAATAAA
Organism: Caenorhabditis brenneri; assembly: GCA_000143925.2. Classification (NCBI taxonomy): domain Eukaryota; kingdom Metazoa; phylum Nematoda; class Chromadorea; order Rhabditida; family Rhabditidae; genus Caenorhabditis; species Caenorhabditis brenneri. The sequence goes on along the minus strand of GL379796.1, from coordinate 751,392 downwards.
TAATTGATCTGAGAATAAAGATTGAGAATGTCACTGATAGAATTTCCAATAGAACGTTTTACTGTATCGGCGCTGTCTAGAGCTGTAGAAACTAGAGTTCACAGATGAAGTTTAATTGCACTTAGAGCAGGGCATAAAGTCGGCCGCGGATAACAAATTCCGATCAGCCTTTTCACCAAAATGCCCAACTTTTTTTGATCTACAAGACCGCCTTTTATATTGAAAAGCTCCCAAAGCTAGGAAGCAAGATATAAAAACGGCCGCGGCCCGATTTGACAGCCCTGACTTATAGTGAACTGGAGTTGTTACTTTCATAATTACAAGATATCGAAACTAACAACAAGTGGAAATTGCCATGTGGAATCTGGTATCCTTCATGGCAAGACATTCAGGTTCAAAGCCGCGGCACTCCAATGAGTCAGCCGCGGATAACTTGATCGAGCATCTTTTTGCCAAAACTTACGACTCTTCCCGATCTATAAAGCTGTCTCAAGCAGTACTATTGCCAGGAATTTATATAGTTAAAGCCCCCTTGTTATTAAGCAACTTTGCTTTGTAGTGAATTTTTTAGAACACATTTTTCTGTCTTCAAAATCTCCATTTCCATGACTCATAGAAAATCATTTTGTTATTCTCAAACCGCTTTCCACATATCACATGCCTCGGCTCTCCGTAGGGTATAATTAGCGGAGCACCTGATCAATGAAACACAGCAATTTTATCGCTCATGGGCTCCGATTCCTCTACGTCTCTAGCCACGAAGGCGTGAAGAGGAGTGAAGAAGAGAGAAGAAGCTGCTGCCGGGACGCGGAATTTGCTATCGATCGGCATGTTCTCTGACTGTCTAGGGAGGGAAGGTGCTCTGTTTCTCTGAAACTCATATTACTGAAGAAGTAGAGGAAGACAGCCAAGTTACTTAAAGCTCTCAAAGCTAATTGATCGAGTGAGCGCGACGCCGCCTGAAGCATTTGAGTTTTTGTCTAACCGTCTAGAAAACGGTGATCTAGCCGTCTGGACATCTGAGGAAGACAAGAGTGTGTCAAAAGAGACTCGAATTCTTTAACTGAAAAATTCTAATCTAACTAAACCAGCCAACCGGACACCCACAGCAAATTCGAGAAAGCCAATCAAGCCGGATTTTAGGTAAATGAATTTTTTTTATGTTTTTTCAGATTTTTTTTTTAGTTTCAAAGCCTTAACTAATTTTTTTCAGCGCAAAGTTGCTCTTTTGAGCTGAAAAAACAGGTGGGAATTCAAAATTCAAAAAATTAATTGAAAAATGCGACTTTGATGTGCAGGTTATAAGATAACAAGCTGAAAATCAACTGGACGACATTTTTGTAGTTTTTAGCAACTTTGATCGCACCATAACATACTAGGAAAGCTGCTGGAACACACGAATCCCTGGTTTTTCTGAGTACTAACAAGTCATGCCTGTTCTACCCCTCTCGATAACAAAATCTCCAATTTCCAGACGAAAATCCCTGGCCCCCTTCCAAAATGGTGGCCCTAACCGCCTTCAAAGAATCTGGAAAGAAGTCCGAAGACATTGAAAACCCAGTCTTCCCAGCTCACACTACCATCGGCCCAAAAACCAGCTCAGCATTCGACGACACTCCAAAACCAAATGGAATATTTGAAGTCATGATGGAAGAAGCACACAAATCTCAAGCATACGAAAATACTCCTGACGAAAAGGAGAAACTCTGGAGAACCATTCTAACCTATACACTATTCCCAGTGTACTCACTTTTACACCATGCCCGGTTTAGAGCGTACACAAATCTCTACATTTTCCCGCGCACCATGTTCACCTACTGGCATATTTTGACATTCCATCTCATCTTCTCCTGGTTTATATGGGGTGGTTATTGTGGGGTGGTGATGATTTTTGTGGCACTGGTGTCCGGGTTCTGTTTTGGAGGAGGATTCGTTCAGCAGGAATTTCAGAGCTTGAGAGTCATGAAAAGTGGGCTGTGTCGTATATTGATTAGTCTGAGTGGAATGGCTGTATTGGCATGGGCTTCAGTGTGTTTTCCGGGATACACTGGGGTGAGTTTTGAGTCGACTTCGAGGCTGTCAAAATTGCGGACGTGGAAGGCCGTTTGATCCCTCTACCTGAGCTGCTAGGTCGCCGTAACTTCTGAGCAGCGGAATAACAAAATCAAGAAATCTGATTTTGGCCGCTGCCGCCATTTTGACAGCCTTGTAAAGCCTCCTAGTAGAAAACTCTAGAAATCATTGTGTCAGGCCCTGGCATGATTCTTAACGAGCGCAGCAAAATGTAGTTGCGGCCAAGGCTGTCAGACCCTACGACCGGGCCGCGGCTGTTTTGCATTTTCAGAAAAAGGACCGCGGCCGGCCGTCTCACAGCCTTGGTTGCGGCTATACTCATATGATTACTGACATGTATCCACTGACTGTACTTCCAAGCATGGCTCTTTTTTTTGAGTCAGATCAACTCGATGATTTCTGATATATGTTTCCCATGATCATTAGTGTAAAGCTATAGGATTTTAACAAAATTAGGCTTTAGGATATCAACAAATTATTTTTGACCATCCCAGCTTAGTAATCCCAGCAATTTTCAGGTATTCTTCACCCTACAACTAATATGCACCATCTTCCTCATCTACGGATACAACACGTTCTCCAACAAGCACGCCCGAATGTTCGTTGAAGTCAATTCATCGATCGGTCTTAATTTCCGTTTTCTCATCGTTCTGTTTTCAATGGCTCACCATTATTTCATGGCAGCGACGATGGGATTTTCATCGAAGCTTCGGGAGGTGAGTGAGCTTAGTTTTCATTTTTCTTGTAATTGCTTAGTAGCTCCAAGAACATTGAACACGATTTTCTGATCATTTTCCATTTTTCACCGATCAATTTGGTGCATTTTCAAGCGAATTATGAGCTTTTGAAGTTTTGTACAGGCAAGGTACATAACTACAAACTACAATCATTGCCTCTACAAATCCACTACCAGAGCGTTTTGTAAAGGCAAAGGACTTGTAGTTTGTAGTAGTTAGCCTCCACAAACTCGCCGACTGCCCAAAGGTTGCCGACGACTTTGTAGAGGCAAAATTGTAGTTTGTACCCTATGCCTCTACAAAACTTCAACGCCCTTCAAAATCGTCCTAAATACTTCCAGAACCCCATCACCTGGACCTACTGCTGGACACTTATCATTGCCTCATTTATAATCTCTATTGACCTAATCAATGTTTGGAATCCCGCCGATTACACCCTTCGAATGCATTGTCAGACAAAAAAGGAATACGACAATCAGCCCATATTGAAATTTCACAAAGAGAAGAGTTCAGAGGAAGAGTCGTGTGATCACAAGTATTAAAGGTAGTGGAACAAGAACACTACGGGGACTTTTTCGGGGACTTTTCTTGCATCTTCGCGCCAGAGTTTTGTAGCGCGCCGTGGTTGCAAACTCTGAATTACAGTAATACAAAGCCCGCAAACACCTTGGCTGCAACACGCTGACGCAAAAATGCACGAAAAGTCCCCGAAAAAGTCCTCGTAGCTTCCATGTTTAACCACCTTCAAGAAAATTTAACCACACCCCATTGATGAAGCTGTCAGCCACCTAGGCCGTGACGCCTGCTGGCCTAGCTTGACATACAGCGTCGTCAACGAGGTGCAAACTTCTAAATTATTATCTTTCTCTCATTCTGAATCAAATAATAAACATGAATTTGACCTACCTTGTTTTTATTCCATATTGGGCTCCTGAGGGCTGGCAGTTCCTAAAAAATCAATCAATAATATAAATCAATCCGCTTTTCAGCTTCAAGGGGTTCCTCCAAAGTGGCGGAGCTAGCTTATCCCCTTCTGTGAAAATAACAAAGTTCCAGCAAGGAATTTGAAATTTTTCTTCGCGGGCTCAAACGCGTACTGTGGCAGTCTGCGGCAAGCGTTTGAGCCCGCAAAGAAAAATTTCAAATTCTTTGCTGGAACTTAATTATTTTCACAGTACCTAAATGAGTACTCCTGTTATCATAAGCCAGAGTCATAATTCTCGTTTCAATATTCGAAGAAAAGTAAATTATACCGTAAATCCCGTAATTCAGGCAAATTGTATGCGCAGAGCAGGATATCTCAGTTGCCGTCAAAGCTACCAAAAAGTATTCAATTGAACAAATGTTAAGCAAAACATTTAAACACATTTCACTAGTTGAAAATATTTTGATAGCTCTGAAGACAACCGAGATATACTCTCATGAACATACAGTACTCGCTATGCCATACAAAATTTACGTTAAATTCTAGTTCCTGCTTAGCCATCTGGACAAAAACTAGGGGAAAATGATTTTCAAGGAATTTAACACTTTGAATCGGATAGAATAAATCAAAACGTCACATTGAAAAAGTGAATTTGCCGAAATTTATGACCCTTTTGATATGATTTAAGGGGAAGAAGAAAGGAGGAAATTAGAAAAAAAAGGAGAAGAATGTTGCAAAAGACACACATTCCTTACGTCAAAAATAGGTTTGGGAAGGGAGAGAAAGGTATAAAATGGAGAGGATGGGAGTGTTCACACCTATATCGTCATTATTGAAGACGACAGTGTTGCAGATTGTTCAGGTTTGGTGATTGATGACATTTTTTAGGATTATTTTTTTTTAATTTCTATTTTTTTCAAGGAAGAGTTTGATAGGATTCATGAGAAATTGAGGTTTTGTAGAGGCTGAGAGTATAGCAGGTAGCTTCTCTTGTACCGAAACTCAAAAATAATGAAAATGTTCGAAATTTCTTTTATTTTTTCATAGAAACCACTTTTTCTGAACTAGAAATATAAAAATTCATCGTTTTTTTGTCTGAGAATGTAGTTTTGTAGAGGCTAACACTACAAACTACAAGATTGCCTCTACAAAATGCTCTGTCGTTCGACACTCAGTTTTGTAGAGTCAAAATTGTAGTTTGTAGTGTTTTCAGCCTCTACAAACCTTCAAATTCGCATAACTCACTTCAAAACTTTCCAAATTGAACAGTAAAACCGGGAAATGCTTGGAGAACTGAAAATCATGTCCTGCTTTTATGAGGGAGGCATTGGTTATCAAAAATCTGGAAAACATCCTCTATCAAATGATACATGTTTCATATATGGTTTTATCAAAGAATACGCCTCAAAAAAAACTGGAAAAGTGAAACTCTAAAGAATTGTTTTCCCCTGTTTCAGTATCGAGATCCCGGTAAGGCCCCAAAACCAGAAAAATCCAAAGTTTGCTGATCATTTTCGTTTTTTTACTGCTCAATTTGGTGCATTTTGAAGCGAGTTATGAGCTTTTGAAGGTTTGTAGAGGCTAAGAGCACAAACTACAAAATGCGCGCCTCTGCAAAACGCTCTGCCGATCGACAAGGCGTTTTGTAGAGGCAAGGGACGGGACTTGTGGTTTGTGCCCTTAACCTCTACAAAACCGCCGACCACTCAACGAGCATTTGAAGTTTTGTAGAGGCAATATTGTAGTTTGTAGTCTTAGCCTCTACAAACTTCCCCTTCATCAGCCACAACTGCCCTTCAATAACAGTTCTCTCAGGACTTTCTAGACCCCCATGATCATCATCATCATATTCCCATCAATCTCTATACACATGCATAAACTTATGTATATTTCACATAACGGGTGTGTAACCTTTCTCTCGCAAAAAAGATTAAAATCGAACTTCTTTCCCTCCCTTCATGTCATTCTTCTAATTCCTTCATTTTGAGAAAAAAGACGTCTTCTTCTTTTACTTTTTTCTCTGAAAAGATAGCATCAGAATATGAAAAGAAGAAGAACGGATAGAAAAGGGAGAGAGGGCAAAATGCCAAGGTCGATCGCTCCGCCTCATAGTTTCGGCTTTCTCTCTCTCGGTTTTTCACTTCTAAACAATAAATCACACACGCACATGCTGGAGGCAGAGGGTCTTAAGGTTGTTAAACCCCCACTGAATATATATAGTTTTTACGCTTGTTTTTTGGGGTAATTTGTGGGGTTTTCGGAAGATTTGAAGCTTCTAAGTAGGGTTTCTTACAGTTACTTTCAATTATTATGACAGCCTAGTAGGTTAGATCAGGACGGCTTCTGAATTTTGTAGAGGCTAAGAATTTCTGTCAACCTTAACAGACTCTCAATAGTTGATAGACGGGAATACGGTAGTTTTTTTTTCAAAAGAAATACGTTCTCCGGCTCTCCCTGCAACCAAACCCACGAGATTTATCAGACATCAACGTTTTTGATGAATCTAACATAAATACGTTAAAAATAGTCCGAGTAACTCAGGAAGTTTGGAAGGAAGATATTGCTGTATCGTAATTACTTCTGATAATTTTGGAATCAGACCAGTTTTTCTTGAACAACGTGGTGAAAATAATTGAAAATACCATAACTCATAGCTATTTCCCCTTTCTCTCTCTCTTTCTTTTTTCTTTTCCCCGTCTGAACAATAAATCACGGTCAGTCCGGCTGCAGAATAGTCTCAACTTTTTGAAACCTATCTCTCTATTTTCTTATGCCTGTTTATACTGTTTTTATAGTGAATTTGATAGTTCTTCTGCAGTTACTTTTCCAAGTTTTGAAGCTGTTGAATGAGTATTTCGGGCTGATTATTATAGGAAAATGTACAGTAGGAATCTAGGATCCAACTGTATCAGGAAAATTACTACCAGAAATGAACTGATATAATTTTGGACAGATTGATTATCCTTTGTAGAGGCTAAGAGTACAAAAACTACAAATAACTTTAGCCTCTACAAAATCAATAGAGACGAGCGTACTGTTAGCCTCTACAAAACGGAGAGAGGATGTTAGCTGATCAAGTTTCGAGAGGCTAAGATGCTAAGCATATTCTATTTCTTACATCCAGAACTGAAAAACGAAAATGCTCACCTTTCTTTTTCCGAATCCTGTCGGAGGTGACTTCCGACGTCTTTCAATTTTTATTCTGTTTAGATTGACTGACTTCGAACAGAGCTACCCTCATTTGAAGTTTTGTAGAGGCTAACACTACAAACTATACGAACTTCTTAGCCTCTACAAAATTCTTCATCGCATTTCCTGCAGACACCCATTTACCTCCCATTTCACACGTTTTTTTTTGTGTCCCCCTATTTTATTTTATTTGCTCTCTTCGGGTGAAATCTCTCTCCGATTTCTTGTTTTTCCCCTTTCTTCATTTCATTTTTTTGGACGGTAGCTGATTCCTTAGGTAAATAAGTAAATAGCAACAGCGGGGGGAGTGCTAGGTACTACTAGCCATCGCTAACACCTTTTAGTTAGTTTTTCTTGTAGAGCAGACCAAATTCTTGTAGACAAGACCAAAAAAATCCTTAGCCTCTACAAAATTTCAAGGTGCGTATTCATGGATATTGTACAAAAACTGTACCGTTTTAGCCAGTTTTCAAAGGGTTTTTTTTCTTAGCCTCTACAAATTTTCCTTTGCCTCTACTAGCCTTAATATTGGTGGTTTTTGACCGTTTCTGATGGGTTTTGATGCAAAATTTCCAGCTATGGTCACCATAAATCATTGTCCGAACAAAAAAACTTCCAAAAAACGCATTTTTCAAGGTGACTAACCAGTCCAGGGAACCCCAATTCATCAGGAGATACCATCTATGCCCTTTCTTTGTTCCAGAACCCTTTTCTTTCTCTCTCTCCCTCTCTCTCTCTCTCTCTCTCTCTCTCTCTCTTTTTTCTCTTTGACATTCCTTTCCATTCTCCTATTATCAAGACCAAAAATCTTACCTTCGCTTAAAACTGTAATTCTTGATGATGCCGATGAAGATGATGAGTCTATACAGAGATGTTCGGTTGTAATAGAATTTACAGTTTCCATTTTTCGTCTATATGTTCCTCGTTCGTGTCTAATCTAGACAAACTATTGGGTTCGAAAGCAGGGGACATCTGGAAAAAAAAGATAGTTTAAAGTGCGTGGAATTGGACATAGGATATGAGGTTTCTTAATCATGACGGTACACCAATTCTGAATTTTCTGAATCAAAACTGTCCTTAGCCAGAATTATTCCTTATCCGAGTCAGGATTTAACCAAACTTCCTTTATCAGAGCTACTGTTCCTTTTTTACCAATCGAGGTTTTATCCTTCAAAAACTCGAAATTTCCGAGATATAGCGCCTCCAAGTTTCAGCCAGTACAATACATTAACACAGAAAGCTATTTTTTGTTTGTAGGTTGATGATCTTGACACCCTGACTACTGAAATCGGAATCAAAACCAAAAATACTGGCTGAAACATTCAAAATAAATAGAAATCCCTACTTTATGCCCTGTAATTAAGGTACTTCAAATACAATTGAGATCTACAACTCTCAAACATACTGTGTGCCTAAATTACAGGATTTGCGGTAGCTAATATGTCCAACACTGGAATTGAAGTCAAATTGTATCAATAGATGCAAATTTTGTGCCAACTTGAACATTTTGAACAGCTTAGTCCGTACAATATCACAAATTATTCAATTCTCTTGTTATTTATTCTTAGGTGTCTGACAAATAATATTCAGACGGTAACTTGATACCTATACAACCCTTGTTTTCTTATTTATTAGATGTTCTTGATCTCATTGGTTCAACCGAGTACTTTGTATAAGCTACTTCTTCCAATCAGAGTTAGATAGATCCAGAATATTTGTTGGGAAAACTCAAAAGAAGTGCCTTATTGATTATGCGGTTTGCCACTTTTAGTTGAAAAAGCTAGGTCATCAAAGCATGGCCTAGTTCAATCAAGCTGTTTTTTTAATATCACAATGTTCCCCGCATCTTTCTGGACATTCCTCTCTGTTTTCTGTCCAAATTGAGCCATTTTGAAGCGAGTTATAAGAGCTTGAAGTTTTGTAGAGGCTAACACTACAAACTACAAAAAAATGACTCTTGTGGCTTGCATACCTGAAGATAGAAACTACGAAAAGCTCGTTGGCTAAACTCGATCCAGAACTTTCCAGAGCTAGCATTCAGTTTTGTAGAGGCTAAGACTACAAACTACAATTTTGCCTCTACAAAACCTTCAACTCCCCACAACTCCCGTCAAAACTGTCCTGATTAGACACTCTAAAAAGCAATCTGATCAGGAAAATCCTGCGAATTTCATGGTTATGTTACCCTTCAATTTCAGAACCATCCCATTTTTTTCTACTTGTTCAAACAGAAAAAATGGTAACCTGACACCTTTTTCTGCCATTTCCCTTCTATCTAAAAAGTATGTATATCAACTAGTCTTTTTCCCCCGGCGAACATATTCCTTTTCAAACAAATTCTCCCCCATCTGCCCCAACCTGGTTTTTGACACCTTACCTCTTATTTGCCATGTCTTGTCTTTGTGTCCGAGTGAAAAAAAAATCTTTGATGTGCTTGCTACACGTGGAATCATCATCCTATTGTTCTAACGATGCAGTAGTTTAGAACTGAACAATGAGGTCTTTCGAAGAATTTGTAGTTTGTAGTCATCTAACAAGCTTCTAAAAAAAAGTGAAGGCTAGGGAAGTTATAGAGACTAAGAGAGACCTGAGCTCAGCCTCATTTTCCTTTTTTACTGATCAATTTGAAGCATTTTGAAGCGAGTTACGCGATTTTGAGTTTTTGTAAAGGCTAAGGGCACAAACTACAAGTCCCTTGCCTCTACAAAACGCAGTGTCGGCCGGCAGAGGTTATGTAGAGGCAAACTTGTAGTCTGTACCCTTAACCTCCACAAAATCGGCGGCCACCCAAAGCTTGCCGACGACTTTGTAGAGGCAAGAATTGTAGTTTGGAGTGTTAGCTTCTACAGAACTTCAATACCTCATACCTCGCTTCAAAATGGTCCGAATTGTTTGGTAAAAATGGAAAATGATTGGAAAAATGTGACAAAAAGTCTCCTAGAGCTCCCAAGTAATTTTGCTGAGCATTAACAAAACTATCTTCTAACAAACTCCAATTAGGCCCTGACTTGGCTCAAAACTTGTCAAAATGTTCCTATTTCGCCTAGAGTTTGCCTGGATGTCCGTTTTTTACAAGTTTCTCATCGGGTTCGCCCTTTTCTGAAGCTCCGAGAGCTCCTAATCTATCTGAAAGTTAGAACTGATCTTAGAATAAGATTGCACTCTTAGCCTCTCCCCTTGGGTGCCAAAATCATCTTCAAAGACCATTTTTTCTTGTTTGCCCACACTTTATGTTCTATTTGACAGGTTATTTTCGGGGGAAACACGGTTTTTTGCAGGTGGCAAAGTAATTGGGGAGTAGAGTTCTGCTAGAGGGCGGAACACAGGAATTGGGGGCGGGACTAGGAGGCGGGGCCTATCTCCGGGTTTTTCAGGCTGTCCAATTTGGTGGAATTTGAAGCTAGTTATGCGTTTTGTAGAGGCAAGAATTGTAGTTTGTAGTCTTAGCCTCTACAAAACTTCGAACCCTTGTAACTTCCTTAAAAATGGTCCGAATTGGTCAGTAAAAACAGGAAAATGATGAAAAAAACGCCACAATTTTGATTATTTTGTTTTCAAAGTTCAAAAAATTCGAGAAACTCTTAATAACCTCTGCTACGTCACCCACTTGATCTCAACTGTTCCAAAAAAAATCCAATGCTCATTGAGATCACTTTCCAATCGTCCATTCGGTACTACGCAATGACTTTTTGTTGTCTCTTTGAGCTCTCTTTCCGCCATGGCTCTCCAATAGTTTGATTGAGAGAGAGAGGGGGGAGGGGGTATTGGTTACCCAGATATTCAGGAATCTGGGTTCTCCCCTTGAGAGATTATGCGTCATATTCCGTTGAGATTGATCGTAGTCTTGATCCGTAGGTTTACTGAAAGAAATCTGAGATTTTCGAGCGGCTTGTAGGGTTTTTGAGGTGATTTTTCGTTTTTCTCGGGTTTTTTAGATGATTTTTCGAGTTTCTTTGAGTTCTTGAGAGGTTTTCTTTTGGGGGTTTTCTAGGTTTTTGGGTGTCATTTGGCTGGTGCGCATTTCTATAGGAGTTCTGAGTGAAACAATAGATTCATTTCCATTTTTTCTTAATTTTCGAACAAGTAGTTAGTATTCTAGAACGATTCCCCACATTTTTCTGATCATTTTCCTTTTTTTACAACTCGAGTTGGTCGATTTTGAAGACAGTTATGAGAGTTTGAAGTTTTGTAGAGGATAAGGCACAAACTACAAGCTTCTTGCCTCTACAAAATGTCGGCCGGTCGACATACAGTTTTGTAGAGGCGCGCAGTTTGTAGTTTTTAGTGTTCTCAGCCTCAGCAAATCGACAGCCGGCAGACGACGCCTATTGTAGAGGCAAGACTTGTAGTTTGTAGTCTTAGCCTCTACAAAACTTCAGTTCATCATAATTCCATTCAAAATCACTCAAATTGAAGAGTAAAAAATGGAAAATGATCAGAAAATCATAACAAAATTGGTGCCAGACTACAAACTACACTATTTTCTTGAAAAAATCCCCAAACCCCAACCCAACCATTTCCGTTTTGATCAAAATGTTGTTTTTGGTCGAGATTTCATCCGTTTCAATTTCCACTTTTTTCCAATCTCATTCATTTTCAAGTGCTTTTCATCTGAATAGAAATATTCATGAAATGCTCAAATCCCAAAAAAAAAATGTCTGTGTATTTACCCTCCCTCCCCGTTGTGTTGCACCGGAACTTTGCTCAAATTTCACCCTCATGCTCTTCAAAAAGTGCGTTTTATGTTTCTTTTTGTCTGGCGTCTCTCTGTCTTGAACACTATTTTTCGTGGCGGGAGGATCGTCTCAGACAAAAAAGAAGAACACGTCTTAGAGGGCGGCCGGGAGATGACTTTTGTAATTGTAATCCACGTCATTTTCAAGTTAGGTTTCATAGGTTTTGGGGAGGCTACGAAGCTAGAAACTACAAAATTTCGTGTAAGCCTCTACAAAAATTGATCCTAAAATTCTAGACGATTTGGTCCAAGAACCCTCGAAAACGAGCTAAGAATATCAAAGTTAGAGGGATCTCAGTTTTGTAGAGGCTAACACTACAAACTACAGTTCTTGCCTCTACAAAACTTGCAACCCCTGTAACTTTCTTAGTTTTGACGCTTTTTCGATTGTTTTTGGACCAAAATGAAAAGGATTTTAGGAATTTTTCACTGAAATTAGACCGAAATCCGAAAAAAAATTAGAAACCTAGGCAAAAACTGGAACAACAATTCTCTTAAGGCGCCCCTCAGCTACTTGGGTTTCTAAGATCTATTCTTAATGAGGCGGAAAATAATCGAAAATGACATGAAAACCTACCCAAAAACCAATCAGTTTGCTCAAAAAACCATCAAAAACTAACCAAAACTGGCAAAGTTACATCGATTCGAAGTTTTGTAGAGGCTAAAGGAAATTTGTAGTTTGTAGTTTGCTTACTAAGGTTGATAAGTGTTCTTATGCTTAGCACCTCCAAGTGCATTTTTTTTCGGCACAAATTTTGGTCCAAAAACCATCAAAAACGAACCAAAACTGCCAAAGTTACGTCGGTTCGAAGTTTTGTAGAGGCTAAGGGTAATTTGTAGTTTGTAGTCGCTTGATAAGTGTTTTCATGCTTAGCATCACTGAAAGCCAATTTCGTAGAGACTAAGGGCACGGAAACTACAAAAAACTCAGAGACCAACCGTGCTTTCTAAGCCTTCACAGACTTTTGCAGCTCACTACCAATTACAAACTTTCCCTAAGCCTCTACACAAACCCCCCACAAAATCACACATATTTCTTCTCTAATCCTCTCATTTCTATATACTATTTTCCAATGGTTTTTCAAAATTTCTTCCCTTTCCTCCCATCCTACTAAACTAACCCAAAAGAGGTCATTTAGAAACTAGTGGCAACTAACTTTCTCCTGTTTTTTTCCTTTTATAATACCTCTCTCCGCGTGAAAATCATCTGTAAATAATCCCGAACTTTCTCTTTCTTCCGCCCCACTATTTATAAATATTTACCCTCTCCCCCTTCCTCCTCTCCTGCCATTGCAACCTGTCTAATAGTTTCAAAAGTACAATGAGAGAGAAATGTTTTTCTCACTTTCTCACGCACTTTTGCGAAAAGAAGAAGAAGACCATGTTTCGATGATTTTTAATGGTTGTTTTGGCGAAATTTGCGGAGTAGGTAGTAGTGTTTTATGAAACTACTCAAAGATTTCTGATCACAGAACTGCTTGCCGCGCCTCCGGCGCTTCAGCAGCTCACTTTTTGAAAATGGTGATCAAAACTATTACCTATTACCAACTACCCAAAAATGTATTATGACGGTATGCTGAATCAGAACTGTCCTACATCTCAAAAGTGGGCGGAGCTAGAAAAAAGTTGTCAACTGCAAATTTGCTCTAAATTTATTTCTAAAAAAGTTTGCAGTTGACAACTTTTTTCTAGCTGGCAGAGCTTTTGAGATGTGGGACAGTTCTGATTCAGCATGCCGACTTTCTTATAATTCTTGATTTTTTTTCTATGCAAATCGGTCAATTTTGAAAGGAGTAATGATAGTCAGAAGTTTTGTAGAAGTTTTGTATTCCTACAGAATGCTTATGGATAGGAATGCCTGAAAGACACTGTAGAGCGCGTCTTGTAGTTTGTGCTCTTAGCCTCTAGAAAGTCACAAAATTAAAGTTTTTAGCTGATCAAAATATTCTGAAATTTCCAGCCCTCACTGGAGCCCGAGAGTCTGGAAATCTCAATAGCGGGATCATATATTCAGATTATGATTTCCAGGCTCTCAGGCTTCAGTGGGGGCTGGAAATTTCAGAGACCACTCACAGGAGCATATACTTCTAGACCTCCAATTTATAGAAATTTCCTAACCCATGTGAGAGAAAAACATTCTCTTGTTAGCGAATGTTCCAAGCCAACCAAAAAAAAACACACAATTCCTTCAAAAACCATTTTCTTTTCTCTTTGTAGTTAATGCTATAAATAAGAACTACACAGTTATTTTTTCCAAAACTACCTATTCTTCCAAAAAGTTCCCCCCCCCCCCTTTCCCCTTTCCGCTATCCAATACAAATGCACTTGAACTTTCCTCCTCCTCCATGATAGAAAACAAACAAAACGACCTGTAACCATCCAGTCAAAAAAGTTCAATTACCATAAGAAGACCTAGATCAGTTTTCTAGATCGATTACCTCCATTCCCCTCAAGAAAACAACATTCCTCTCTCTTCCAAATTACCCATCAATCAAACGGGGTGGAGGGTCATTTCAAAGGAGGAATTCCTCAAATATTTCCCTTTTTCTGTCTACATATGTTCAGTTTTTTTGTGATTTTTGGAAGTCTTTTGGGACATTTCTAAATAGGTTAGGTGACTCAGGTGAAAGAAACTAGTTTGGGAAACACGTTAATGGAATTTTTGAATGTCTAGAAAAAAAATGATGGTTGGTTTATGATTTTGGTCCAGTGAAATCGTCTGTAACTGGAAAGGTTTTAGCGATTTTCAGTAGAATTGACTTAAGATTGGCATGGAATAATGAGCCCCCAATCTTGTTTCTTTGACTTTATCACATTTTTCTGACCATTTTCCATTTTTTACTGATAGATTCGGACCATTTTGAAGCGAGTTATGAGCGTTTGAAATTTTGTAGAGGCTAACACTACAAACTACAAGTCTTGCCTCTACAATTTCGTCGGCAACCTTTGGGCGGTCGGCGAGTTTGTAGAGGCTAAGACTACAAACTACAAGTCTTGCCTCTACGAAACTCCCTGACGACCGACGATGGATGTGTAGAGGCAATAATTGTAGTTTGTAGTGTTAGCCTCAACAAAACTTAAAACTGTCATAACTCGCTTCAAAATCGACCGAATTGGCCAGTAAAAAAACGAAAATGATCAGAAGAACTCGATGAATTCAATGGTTTTCTTTTGACTGCTTTCGTAGGACCTAAATTTTTGAAATCAAATGAAAAAAAAAATCAAATTCTTCTTTTAAAATTGCTTATCGCAATTTGAAACTCTCCTTTTTTTTTCAAAGATTTTCCTGATCATTTTCGATTTTTTACTCTCCAATCTAGACCATTTGAAAGCGAGATAAGAAAGTTTGAAGTTTTGTAGAGGTTAACACTACAAACTACAATTATTGCCTCTACAAACGGCCCTGTGTACCCTGGCAATGGATTTGTAGAGGCAAGAGTTGTAGTTTGTAGTGTTAACCTCTACAAACCTTCAAATGATCATAGCTCGCTCCAAAATGCACCGAATTGGACAGTAAAAAATTGGAAAATGATCAGAAAAACTTGTATATTTTCACCGGATCTATACTTTTCCTGTTTATTCTCTATCATCCTACCAAACAAGAACATCCGTAAACATCTTCTCTCTTATTTATTTACTTTAACCTTTACTATATAGTTAACCCAGTTGTCATGTATCATTGGTCATCTAGTCCAATTCTCGGTATAAAAAAACGCAGTTTTCTTATATTTTCCCCATTTTCAATACTCAAATTTCAGCAATAAACCAAAAAAATGTTTCGATGGTGTCTCCTAATACTCTGCGTCTCTGCACAATCACCATCCCAACAACCGGCTTCTCAGAACATCAGTAGCTCGAATATCCAGGTATGTTCTCAAATTTTGAGTAGCATTCCGACAAGAAAACCAAATTTGTTTCGTTTTTCCGATCATTTTCGTTTTTTTACCGCTGAATTTGGTCAATTTTGAAGGGATTTATGGGAATTGAAGGTTTGTAGAGGCTAACACTATAAACTACGAAATTGCCTCTACAAAACTTGAGACTCATGCAACTTTGTTGGTTTTGAACCTTTTTGATGATTTCTGGACCAAAATAGAGAGGATTTCAGGGAGTTTTCACTGAATTCAAAACAAACTTCAAAAAAAACACCCTTCCGCTTTTTAAGCATTTCAAAATCTCTTCTGAACCTGACATTACCAATTCAGCATGAGAATTCAAGCGTCAAGAAAATCTACCCGAAAATCCAATCATTTTGGTCCAAAAACCATCAAAAACGGTGGAAAACTAACAAAAATACATGGATCTCAAGATTTGTGGAGGCTAAGGAAAATTTATAGTTTGTAGTTGCATGGCCTCTACAAATTTTGAGGCCGGCGAAATCCTGAGATTTTTGGTCCAAAAATCATCAAAAACGGTCTAAAACTAACAAAGTTACAGCGGTTTGAAGATTTGTAAAGGCTAAGAAAAGTTTGTAGTTTGTAGCTATCTTTGCCTCTACAAAACAACAAACGGGAAGTGTCTAGATGTCAAGCTGCTTGATGCGCCAGTTTCTATGAGTTTGTAGAGGCTTACACTACAGACTACAAAAACCCAAAGCCTCCACAAGGTCATTCCATCAGTAGTCTGTATTCTAAGCAGCGCTAACTAGATCTAACTCCCCGGAGCAGCTTACGACCCTCAAAACCTACCTATTCCTTCTAGCAAACCATCTACGACGTCATCGTAGTGGGAGCCGGTCTCACCGGGCTCACCGCCGCCCGAAACATCCAACAATCCCGTCCGGGGCTCTCTGTATTGGTCCTAGAGGCTCGTGGACAAGTCGGCGGAAGAGTACGGTATGCGACGATGCAGACGAGGAATGGAGTCGAGTTTTTGGATACAGGTAGGAGTCATTGGAGCGTGTTTGCTGATTGAAATTTGAAGAAGATTCGAAAATTTCAGGATCCCAGTTCATCTCTCCAACTGACACCGAGTTGTTGGCGTTGATTCAACAGTTGAATGTCAGAACATCCCAGCAATTGACATGTGGAAATAATACGGTGTTTCAGCAAACAAGGAGGAAGAGGTGAGGGGTCTGGGAAGCTATTTCCTCAAGCGCTACCGGGGTGATCAACTGTTATGACTTTTGCCTCAAGTGCTATAGATCAAATGCTATTTAGCGGCAGTATGCTGAATCAGAACAGTCCCATATCTCAAAAGTGGGCGGTGCTGGAAAAAAGTTGTCAACTGCCAGCCGTCAGCTAACTTCTATGACTTTCTATGATCAAACCTGTATATTTCCAGACAATCCCCGGTCTCCCTCCAACAACAATGGAGTACCACCCTATTTGCTGACCTCATCAATACCCCAGAACTCATTCAAAATCTATCAAACACTTCGATTTCTCAAATGTCTCAACAGCTAGATGCAGCTGATTCGGATTCCGTGAATAGGTTGATGCAGGTTAGTTAGTTTTTGAAAAAAACGACTTGGTCGGGTCTGAGAGTAGTGCCTAGGACGTAATTGTACAGCCTAGCGCCTAAACTTACAACCATACTTGCAACGGGCCGGGCCGGGCCGGGCCGGGCCGAAGTCCCAATTTTCTCGGCCCGGGTTACAGCAACATAATTTTTTTTTCAGTGTTAAGAGTGAGAGACCGAAAAAGAAACATGTTTTTTTTGGTATTTCCACCGTATCTTGCTTGATTATAATGCTCTGAAAGCCTTTCGAAAATTTTCATTATTTTCGCTAAAAATTGTAGTGAAAAAGCTATTTTCAGCCGAAAAAATTTTGAAAAATTCGTTGTCAGTTGAAAAGCGGGCCGAGCGGGCCGGGCCGGGCCGGAGAAACCGTCGGCCCGGCCCCCAATTTTGCAAGTATGCTTACAACCTGAGGCTTGTTTGTGCATCCCAGAGCGTAAGTTTACAGGATTTGGCCTATATGTGTTGTCTAAGACCTAAATGCACAGCCTAAGGTCCGATCTTACAACCTAGGGCACGGCACGTCCAAATCAACGCGGTAAGACTGTGAAACAACCGAATTGTCTATAATTTTTCTGATTTTATTACATGAAAATATGTATTTAAACACGCTGAATCCGATAAAAAATTGGTTTCGATAGGGCTTCGTTACTTAGTTTTTGCGATGATAATGGTTGAAAACATCGATTTTCCGTTAATTTTCGTATTTTTTGTTACAAATATCGCATTATCTCAAAGACTAAGTAATGAAGCCCTGTCAAAACCAATTTTTTCGGATTCAGCGTGTTCAAATACATCTTTTCATGTTACAAATCAGAAAAATCAGAAAAATTTCGGTTGTTTCATAGTTTTTCCGCACCTGCGTCGATTTATCCGTGCCGTTTGAGGCCTAATTGTGCAACCAAGAGCGTAATTGTACATGCTATGGCCTAAATGTACTGTCTAGGACCAGAAGAACACAGCCTAAAGTCCGATTTTACAACCTAAGGCTTGAAAATATCGTGAAGCTTCGATGTGCACCGTTTTTTCACGGACTAGGGCAAAATTGCAAAACCTAGGGCTCGAATGTACTGCCTAGGGCCTAAATGTTCAGTCTAAGACTCAATCGTACTTCCTAATGCCTAAATTCATAGTCTTTCACCAAAATTTACAGGCTAGCACTCTTCACAGGCATGATTCAAAATCTTATTTTCCTACCCTTTACTCTCTAAACTTCCAGACCTTCTTCGATGCGCCTGGAGAACAAGTCTCTGAAGTACAACTCGCCTTAACTTGTGCCAGTCAAAATGCCACTGCCGTCGAGATCTTGAGAAGATTCGGTCATGGAAAGAGTCTTTTGGCTCAAGGAGGAATGAATGAAGTCGTCAGAAGATTGGCTGATGGACTCCTCATTGAGTATAGCCAAAGGGTTGTGTCGGTTAATGATGGTGAGTTCTGGAAGATATCTTCGTGGAAATTGACGTAATAAAGCTGAATTTACACCCTACAAAACTCAAAAAGGATGGGTTTCTGAAAATTTTTGACTTCAAATAGTCAAGAATCCAAAGTCGTTTCCTTAGCCTCTACAAAACTAAAATCGCTGTAACTTTGTTAGTTTTAGGCCGTTTTTTATGGTTTTTGGACAAAAAATCTTGGAATTTCAGGAATCCGTAGTCTATGTAGTTTCTAAGCTGCTCATACCCAAAATTTAGAAACAGTTTGTAGCGTGACTAGGCCTCTACAAAACAAAAAAGTCAGCTTCCATTGAAGCTGCTGGTTTTAGAGCTTATTTGATGGTTTTTTGGTCGAATTTTGGGGAGTTACTGCATCCTGGAGTTGCAGGACTTCTAGTAAAATGAAGTTTCGTAGAGGCTAAGAAGCTACACACTACAAAGCTTCCTTAGCCTCTACAAAACTCAAAGCTGCTGTAACTTTGTTAGTTTTAGCCCGTCTTTCATGGTTTTTGGACCAAACTGTTCAGAATTTTAGGAATTTGTAGTTTTTGTAGTTCTTAAGCCTCTACAAAGTTTCGAACCATTGTAGAATCGCTTATTCAAATTATTTCAAGCCGCCTACCCCGCCGTGGTCCAAACTTCCAACGGCAGGCGGTTCACAGCCCGTCAAGTCATCGTTGCCGTACCTATTCCAACACTCGACAATATCGACTTGGTACCGACGCCAGAGGCTCCATTCCAACAGCTTATTCGTCAGTTTTTTCTTTTTTGGTCGGAAAAACCACGCCCTGCCCCCCTCCCGGACCTCTCAAAAAAAAAATTTCCAGAAAACTACGGTCCAACCGGACACGCCTACTACTTCACGATGTCATTTCAACGTGCCACGTGGCGTTTGAATGGGCGGAGCGGGAAAGTGATTTACACCTCCACAAGTGGTCCCCTGGTCTGGTTGACCACTTTCGACACCACTTTTGCGCAGAGTTGTGGTATGTTTTGTAGTTTGTAGTTTTTGTAGTCCTCACCTTTCAGATAACTCCTCCTCTGCCTCCTCTACCCTCTGGGGAATTGCTCATTTCTCATATGACGTTCCATTCGAGACCCGCAAGAAGTTGTACACCCAATCGATTATGTACTCATTGAGATTTGCCGACTTTTCACCGTTGGATGTGACGTGGGTTTTTTTGTAGTTTTTGTAGTCGGAAAATCAAAAAAAATGATCGAAATCGCTTGAAAAGTAACGGAATTACAGTGTTATTGAAGTTTGTAGAGGCTCAGACTACAAACTACACGTTGCTCGCCTCTACAAAGTGCCTGCCGACCAAGAGAGAATTTGTAGAGGCAAGAGTTGTAGTTTGTAGTGTGCTTAGCCTCTACAAAAAGTGGACTGGTCGGTAGAGTGTTTTATAGAGGCAAGACTTGTAGTTTGTAGTGTTCTCAGCCTCTGCAAACGGCCGGCAGACGACGCCATTTGTAGAGGAAAAACTTGTAGTTTGTAATGTTAGCCTCTACAAATTTTCGAAGCACTGTAGCTTAGTTAGTTTTGTACCGTTTTTCATGGATTTTGGACGTCTGGAAATCTGGGAATCCGTAGTTTTTGTAGTTCTAAGCCTCTTTTTTCAGTGACGTCAACTTCGCCACCGATGACCTTGCCAAGGGAACAATTCCAACACTGAGATTGAATATTCCGATGGAATCATTGAAATATTTGAATGATTTCCACACTTTGTACCAGAATGTACATATTGCAACTGCTGATATCTCATCGAACAGTTTGGGTGAGTGTAGTTTGTAGTTGCTCAGCCTCTGCAATTCTTGAAATCCACGAAAATTCTGAGAATTTTGGTCCAAAAACCACCAAAAACGGACCATAACTGGCAAAGTTACAGCAACTTTAAGTGATGTTGAGGCTAAGGAAATTTTATAGTTTGTAGTTGCTTAGCCTCTACAATTTCCGGAAACCCCACGAATTTCTGAGAATTTTGGTCCAAAAACCATCAAAAACGGTCTAAAACTAACAAAGTTACAGTGATCCGAAGATTTGTAGAGGCTAAGGAAAATTTGTAGTTTGTAGTCGCTATGAATTTTGAAGTGGCTATCCTCAGCCTCTACAAATGTAAAAACCCACCAAATCTCAAGAAATGTGGTCGGAAAACCAACAGGAACGGTAAAAAACTAACGAAGTTACACTGATTTAAAGAATTGTAAAGGCTTAGAAAGTTTTATAGTTTGTAGTCGCTTAGCCTCTACAATTTTTGGAAACCCACAAAATTCTGAGGATTTCGGTCCAAAAACCGTCAAAAACGGTCTAAAACTAACCAGGCTACAGCGATCTGAAGATTTGTAGAGGCTAAGGTAAATTTGTAGTTTGTAGTTGGTTGGCCTCTACAAACTTCGAAAATTACAAAAACCGGAGAATTTTGGTCCAGAAACAATCAAAAACAGTCTAAAACTAACAAAGTTAAGCTGACTTGAAGATTTGTAGAGGCTAAGGGAATGTTATGGTCTGTAGTTGCTTAGCCTCTACAATTTTTGGAAACTCACAAAATTTTGAGGATTCCGGTGCAAAAACCATCAAAATCGGTTTAAAACAAACAAAGTTACAGCAATTTCAACTGATGTAGAGGCTAAGGAAAATTTGTAGTTTGTAGTTGCTAACCCTCTACCAAACTCCAAATCAATATATATCATTACAGGCACCATGAACGGCGCGGTCCATGCGGGCTCCGCTGTGAGCACCTACGTCCTCTCAATGCTCGCCGCTGCTGATGCTCAGAATAACGGAATCCTAAGAGACACTCCAGTGGAATCCACGACTCCATACATCTACAGTACCTCTTCCCACTACCCGCCGTCACTTTTTGCAGTTCAGAATCAGAATCAAACTCAGAATTTGAGCCAAAATCAGCCAAGAAACCAGACAACTCTTAGGAATTTGAGCTCTAGCTCCAATTCCAGTACAAAATTCCAATATGAGACAAGCTCACAGTATCCGACGACGGTGGAGACACCCACAACAACCACCATGAAACATTTCAGTTTTGGGAACCTGGGTATGTTTGGGAGGGTACAAACTACATAGTGCGTTTGTAGTCTGACCGATGAGCGTACAACGAGCTCTCTTAACGCGAAAATCAACTTCTTCTAGCTTTGCTGAGGCTGAGAACACTACAAACTACACATCTTGCCTCTACAAACTCTCTCCTGGCCGGCAGGGACTTTGTAGAGGCAAGAAACCTGTAGTTTGTAGTGATAGCCTCTACAAAACTTCAAACTGTCATAACTCGCTTCAAAATGGTTCAAATTTCACGGTAAAACGTGGAAAATGACCAGAATAACATGGGAAATCTGCTGAATACAAATTTTAGATCCTCATAGAATTTTAGATATTGTAGAGGCTAAAACTACAAACTAGATTTGGTTACCCCTCTACCAAGTTCAAACAAACTTGTTTGAAGGTGGTGGACCAGGAGAGCAACGGGGACTTTTTGTGCACTTTTGCGTGAGTGTGTTGCAGCGCGCGGTGTTTGCAAACTCTGTAATACAGTAATCCAGTGTCCACACACACGGCGCCATGCAGCACTCTCACGAAAAAATGCACAATAAGCCACCACCTTTAAGCCAAATTTTGAAAGTTCTCCTTGTCATTTTTTTCTGTTCAATTTGGATCATTTTGAAGCAAGTTATAAGCGTTCGAAGTTTTGTAGAGGCTAACACTACAAAGTACAAGTCTTGCCTCTACAAAACTTGCTGTTGGTCGGCAGAGCATTTTGTTGAGGCAACTAAATGTAGTTTGTAGTGTTAGCCTCTACAAAAAAGGGGAAGGACGGCAGTCGTCGCGACAAGGGAGCTTGTAGAGGCAAGAATTGTAGTTTTTGCTCTCAGCCTCTACAAAACATCGGCTGGTCGGCAGAGCGTTTGTAGAGGCGCTCATCTTGTAGCCTTTACAAAAAACCTAAACCATCTAATTTCCAGACAACTCAACGAGCGAAGAACCCCCAGCAGTGCTCTACGACAGTGCTCCCCAACAGGCCCTCCCAACCCTGGTAACTCCTCCCCTTTTCCCCTTTCATTGACTAACCAATCCTTTTTGCAGAACTACTCAACGACGTTTGCGTATTCCACTTCCAGTGTAATGCCGCCAGTCGTGCCGATCGAAACGACAACGCTTAGACATTTTAGTAACGGAAATCTAGACGAAACATCGACAGCGCAGTCGCCACCGGCTGTGCAACGAGGTGTGTAGTTTGTAGTCGGGGAGAAGCCTCTGCAAGAATGGAGACGTTGGTTATCTCTTGCTGACTGTGTGGAGGCAACTGATATGCTATTTTCTCAAGTGCTACGGGGTGATCAAGTGCTATGGGGGAGGCTCTGTGCTATGCTGGATCATGTGCTACTTTTTCAATTTCCAATGATGTCTCAACTGCTATGAATTTGTTTCAATTGCTATTTTTTCTATGCTATTGGGTAGCACTCGAGCAAATAGCAGCTGAGTACTTGCCGGGGTTTTGTAGAGGTGAACACTACAAACTACAACTTTTGCCTAACAAAACGAAGGCCGGTCGACGGCGCAATTTTAGAGACAAAGGGAATGTAGTTTGTAGTTGGTTTAGCCTCTACAAAAAGGGAAGGACGATGTTGGTTGCGCCAAGGGAGTTTGTAGAGGCAAGAGTTGTAGTTTGTGTTCTTAGCCTCTACAAAACGTCGGCCGGTCGGCAGAGCGTTTTTTGTAGAGGCGCGCAGTTTGTAGTTTGTAGTGTTCTCAGCCTCAGCAATTCGATCGCCGGCAGACGACGCCATTTGTAGAGGCAACACTTGTAGTTTGTAGTGTTAGCCTCTACAAAACTTCAAATCCTCATAACTTCCTTCAAAACGGTCCGAATTGATCAGTAAAAAAAATTGATCAGTAGAAAAAACAAATTGATCAGAAAAATCTACAGAATCAGATACGATGAACTCCAAACCTTGAAAAGTTTCAGACGACCCATCAATTCTAGTCAACTCTCTACCCCAGCAAAGTGGCTATGTGTACTCCACATCCACTCACTACCCAATCCAACTATCTTCAAATCGGAATAACAATAATGGAATCAATGCAAGAGCAACACCATCACCAGAAGTCGTTCAGCAACTTCAACAAGTGTCGGAAAGTGTGAGTTTTTCACCTAATTTATCCGATTTTGGACACTTTTGGGAAATCCCACCCTGGTATTTCCATTTTATCTTCTTTCCCGTCACAGATATCATAAATCGGTCAACTAGAGAATTGTTCCTCATTGAATTTTACAGATATTTGTCTCTTGGATCATTTTTCTATCTCTTCTGGTTCTCGAGATATGCGCCTTTGAAGCGCGGAGAGACGCAGAAAAGATAGAGTACTCTCGCTGTCTGCGTCTCTTGCCATAACGTAGCCTAGAGAAAAAGACGCATATCTCAAGAACTAGAAGAGGTAGAGAAGCGGTGCAAGAGGCAAATCTGTGTAAAATTTGATGGTGAACAACTTTGTAGTTGACAACTTTTTGATAGCTTCCACCAGAATTGATATATAGATAATACCGAAAATTCAGGCCTCCAACTCAACATCCCTTCAACTGGCATCAAGTCTGACCCAACTGGTACAAACACTTCTGACCACTCTTCGTCTACAGTAATCCTTTTTTTTTCAAATTCCCACCAAAATTCCTTTCCCACTCTCTGGGGCCACCCCCTGGGGGCCCAACTGAATACGTGTCGTTTGTCAAAAGCTTTTCTCTCTCTCTCTCCAGCGTGCATCCCGATTTCTTTTGTTTTTTATTGATTTTTTTGTACATTTATCAAAAAATAAATAAATATTTTTTCAACGTGACAAACTGGTACATTGGGAAACTAGAACGCCACGTTTCAACAATATATAAGGACCCCTCCAACCGAATATCGATTAGTTTGGAAAATCAATCGATCACACTTTCGGAAAAAGTGCTCGGAAAGCAATGGGGAAAATGTGAGTTTGCGGTCTTTTTCAGGAACAGTTTGTAGAGGCTAAGCAACTACAAACTACAAAAAGTGCTTAGCCTCTACACTGCCATGTAACTTTGGCAGTTGTGCTCCGCTTTTGACGGTTTTTACACCAAAACAGTCAGAATTTTGTGGGCTTCCAAAGTGGTAGATGCTAAGCAACTACAAACTACAAAACATCGGCCGGTCGGCAGAGCGTTTTTTGTAGAGGCGCGCAGTTTGTAGTTTGTAATGTTCTCAGCCTCTGCAAACCGATGGCTGGCACACGACGCCGATTGTAGAGGCAAAGCTGTAGTTTTTAGTTTACGACGCTACAAGATTTCTAACTCCCTAGGCTAACACTACAAACTATAGAGCTATCTTCCGGTGAGAATTTTGTAGAGGCAAAACTGTAGTTTGTAGTGGAAGTCTACAAAATGTCATACACTCGAAACTACGTGGAAAATGTAGTGGAAAACTGCTCCACGTCTTTGAAAGGGGCGGAGTCCTCTCTGGAATGTCACGCAATTTTTTTTTCAAAGTTTTGGGTTTTTGTGACCTCCACGTGGCTTTCTGTCATTACGGTAGACGTGGCGAACAATGAATGTTTTGAGACAAGCGTCCAAGCGCCCTTTAAATAACTTCCGGAACAACTTTATTCTGAGCAAGTTCCCCATGTTCTCCCAGTCATTTTCCAAGTTTTACTGTTCAGTTTGGACCATTTTGAAGGGAGTTGTGATTTCTGGAAGCTTTGTAGAGGTTAAGACTAAAAACTACAAGCGCCTTGCCTCTACAAACTCTCTCCTGGCCGGCAGGGACTTTGTAGAGGCAAAAGTTGTAGTTTGTAGTCTTAGCCTCTACAAAACGTCGGCAGGTGAACAGAGCGTTTTTGTAGAGGCGCGCAGTTTGTAGTTTGTAGTGTTCTCAGCCTCAGCAAATCGACGGCCGGCAGACGACGCCATTTGTAGAGACAAGACTTGTAGTTTGTAGTGTTAGCCTCTACAAAACTTCAAAACGGCATAACCGCCTATTTTGGGAGAAAAAACTTCATTTTCGAAGTCAACAATCCTAAATTTACAGCCCAAAACCAGCAAAAAACCGTAGAAACAATGCCCAACCACGTCGTAAGAAGAACGACGACACGATTGCGGAGGACGAGAATGAGGGTCCAGTGACGAAGAAGAACAGTAAGGAGGACAAGAAATTGGCGTCGTCGGCGGAGAACACGCGAAAGAAGTCCAAGGAAAAGGAGCGGACATCGAAGGAAAAGAAGAAGATGTCGGCGGAGGTGACTGAGAAGGAGAAGGATTCGCCCGGTCTGAAGATATCTATTGCCGCTAAGGCGTTGTGTCGATATCTCTTGGATATGAGTGAGTTTTCTTGGTTTTACTAAAGAAATTAGAATTTATCAAGTCTTCCTGATCATTTTCGTTTTTTTACTGCTCAAATTGGTCGATTTTGAAGCGAGTTATGACAGTTTGAAGTTTTGTAGAGGCTAAGACTACAAACTACAACTTGCGCGCCTCTACAAAGTCCCTGCGGGTCAGGAGAGAGTTTGTAGAGGTAAGAGGCTTATAGTTTGTGTTCTTAGCCTCTACAAAACGTCGCCGCGTCGGCATTGCGTTTTGTAGAGGCGCGCAGTTTGTAGTTTGTAGTGTTCTCAGCCTCTGCAAACCGATGGCCGCCGGACGACGCCATTTATAGAGGCAATAATTGTAGTTTGTAGTGTTAGCCTCTACAAAACTTCAAACGCTCATAACTCGCTTCAAAATCCACCAAACTGAATCGGTAAAAAAAGAAAATGATCGGGAAAATGTCACGATTTCAATGATGTTGTTTCTAAATCTCAAAACCTTTTCAAAAAACCCGTTTCTTCCAGAAGAATCCAGTCTATCCACCTACTTTGACGAATACCTCTCCAAATACCAACCGGCGGACCAAACCTCCACGGAATGGGAGAAAAATATGTCAAAGAATAGATCCAAAGATCAAAAACTCTATGATAAGACACGCGTTCAATTGACGTGTCAGTTGCCCGAGGACTGCGAGTACATTAACGCGTCCACCGTCAAGTTTGATCAATCCGAGACGGAATTCATCATCACCCAATTCCCGCTTCCGGATACGGTCCGCGATTTCTGGCGAATGGTCTCGCAGCGAAAAGCGTTGAGAGTCATTGCGGTTTTTGAGGTATGTTTTGTAGTTTGTAGTCACTCTAAGCCGCTCCAATTTCAGCCGTATGTGGACGAGGCGATTGAGGAGTGGAACAAGATTCCGAGTGTGATGGCCTCGCCGGCCACGCCCACTTCTGGAACGGAGCAAGCGAGTGCCGAGGATGCCAAGGTGCAGACAAGAGAGCAGATTGTCAACAATTCTGTGCGGGTATATTTTTTGTAGTCTTTGTACCCCTAAGCCTCTACAATCTCAATATTTCAGTGCGAATCCACCACTCTCAAGTCGTTCTTCCCGCTCTTCTCGGATCACTACATGAATCTCAACGGATGGCTCATCAATACGCAACGAATCGAAGTGGATGAGAGGGACAAGTCATGGGTCAACACTTACTCGATTGAAGTCGTCGCCGATGGGTGTAGTGAGGCCAACTACGTCCGACTCTTCAATTGTACCACGTGGCCGTGGAAGAAGCATCCGAGTGAGGAGAAGAAGTTGTTGGCGTTGGTCAGAGCGCCGTGGAAGGTGAGGAGATTGGGATCTAAAATAGGGGGAGAGCACAACTAGAATTGTAGTTTGTAGTCTTAGCCTCTGCAAAAAAAGTAAAGTCAAACCTAGTCATTTTTGTTTTGAGCAAACTCTTCTCGTCATTTTCCACGTTTTTTCTGTTCAACTTGGATCATTTTGAAGGAAGGTGACCGTTTGAAATTTTGTAGAGGCTAAGGCTACAAACTACATGTTTCTTGCCTCTGCAAATGGCGTCGTCTGTCGGCCGTCGATTTGCAGAGGCTGAGAACACTACAAACTACAAACTGCGCGCCTCTACAAAAACGCTCTGCCGACCGGTCGACGTTTTGTAGAGGCTAAGAACACAAACTACAACTCTTACCTCTACAAACTCTCTCCTGGCCGGCAGGAATTTTGTAGAGGCGCGCAACTTGTAGTTTGTAGTGTTAGCCTCTACAAAACTTTAAAGCACCATAACTCTCTCCAAAATGGTGCAAAAATAACAGTAAAACCTGGAAAATGACGACGAGAACATGGGAAATTTGCTGATAACATTGTTCTAAAACTACAAACTAGATTTTTCGTCGCGCCTGTACAAAAAACTAGCGTACTAGGATTTTTGACCTGCCCTCTGAAAATGGGGGCCATAAGATTTTTCTAGGCAATTAAGTTTTGTTTGGGGCAAGTTTCCTATGTTCTACCCGTCATTTTCCACGTTTTTCTGCTCAATTTGGACCATTTTGAAATTTTGTAGAGGCTAACACTACAAACTACAACCTTGCCTCTACAAACCATCTTGTCGCTCGCCGATGAGCGTTTTGTAGAGGCAAGGAAATTGTATTATGTAGTGTTAGCCTCTACAAAAATTCAAAAAGTCATAACTCTCTCCCAAACCAACCTTTCATCCAGGACATGAACCCGGGCACCAAACCATCGGATCCCATCGTCGTTGTCTGCGATCTTGGCCTTGATCGTTCGGCTACCGTAGTCCTCACCACCATCCTCATCGAGTTGGTCTTGGCTGGAAAACCGCCGGATTGTGATGCGCTCTTCAAAAAGATGCGTGACCAGCGGGCCGGTTGTTTTACGATGAGCATGTTCTACACGTATGCAATTCGTGCCGCACTGGTCTACTTGAAAATAAAGCTCCGCTCGATGAATGATGTGACGGACGATGTGAAACAAATGATTAATGATGCATTGATGAAGGTGCCGTTTGTCAAGAAGGTGTGATTCAAATTTGAACTGAAAATCGAGACAATAAATGAGTAACTTGAATTGGTTTTTATAGTTTTTTTTATATAACAAAAAGTGCGCATCGAGAGAAAATGAAGCAGCCGGCATTGTTTCGGGTTCGGGAATGAATGGCGCTGGGTTTGATGACAGACAGACAAACAGACAAACAGATAGGAAAAAAAAGAATCTTCAGCGATGAGCTAGACAGCAGTTTTCTAATACTAATGGTCTTTGGGCCCTCACCCCCCGCTGTGAAGGTACCACGGATTGTGCGTGTTTGCCTCAACAACACACTCATGATGTGATGACTCATCGATTTTTTGACTGAGGTCATTCGAACAGCGCGGACCGTTTTTTGAATCATGTTTTTTTCTCTCTTGTATAAAGCGCGCTTTTCTGACCTTGTTTTGCAGATTTTCTTCCTCTTTTTGCATAATAATTTTGAATTTTAGATAATGGTCTTTCCAATTATTCCCCCATGGAAACGAGCCCGTTACGCGAAACCAGAGGAGCCAAAAAGTCTCCGAGATCTCGCTATGGATGCATTTATTGAGGAATTACAATATCAGTTGGTTGTGGATGTTTCAAAAATCCCAGCAGAGTTTGGCGACGATATTTGGGACAAGATGACCACTTGCGAGATGTAATTACTTTTTTAGGTGTGATTTGTCTCAAAAATTTTCTTCTTCCAGAATACAAACGGCTCTGAACTCCAATGCCGTCGATTGGTTCTCTGAGAATGTTATCAGTGAACCAAAAAGTATGACTGTTGGTTTTCCGGGGAGTGGGGATTTTGGCAGCGTTGAACTCAAATTCCAGCACAGAGAAACGCTTTTATGGAGATTTGAGAAACCATCTAAAAATAAGAAAAATAAACATGACAATGATAACGATGAATGGTTTGATATCAAAATTGGTGATCATGTGTTGAAGACTCGGTTGGTTTCTTATTTTCAAAGTTTCAAAGGGACTTTCATACTTTTAGAGTCGATTGGTTCGCATCACAGAACCGATATAACACAGATGCGATCGTCAGTGTACTCCCCTCCACAGACTTCAAAGTTCGATATGATATCGTTCAGTGGCTCTGTGGATTTTTCCGGTGCAAAGTCGAAAAGTTCGAATTCGAGGATTCCAAATTGTGCAGCTACTGGAACTTCGTAGAAGAGCCAGGTGATCTCAAGATAGAGAGGTGCACAGACTTGGACTTTGCGAATCGTG
This sequence comes from Caenorhabditis brenneri, assembly GCA_000143925.2. Classification (NCBI taxonomy): domain Eukaryota; kingdom Metazoa; phylum Nematoda; class Chromadorea; order Rhabditida; family Rhabditidae; genus Caenorhabditis; species Caenorhabditis brenneri. Next base: position 721,734 of record GL379796.1, on the reverse strand, counting down.
TCTTGCCGGAGAGACAGAGGAAAAATTTGGTAGGTATTTTTTTACAATTTGGTAGGTATTTTTTTACTTGTTAGATGGGAGAGGTGGCAGTTTTGTAGAGGCTTACACTACCACGCTTTGAAACGTATTGTCAGTAAATTCGTGGCGTCTTCCTGGTCATTTCTGTTTTTTTACAGTTCAATTTGGTCAATTTTGAAACAAGTAATGACAGTTTGTAGTTTTGTAGAGGCTTTCATTACACACTACAAGTAGCGCGCCTCTCCAAAGCCTCTGTCGGCCAGGAGAGAGTTTGTAGAGGCAAGAGGTTGTAGTTTGTGTTGTTAGCCTCTACAAAACGTCAACCGGTTGGCAGAACGTTTCTATAGAGGCGCGCAGTTTGTAGTTTGTAGTGACAGCCTCTACAAAAGCAAACACCATCTAAATCAATGTTCTTTCAGTCCACTAGTGTCTCCAGATTCCGAATCGATGAGCCCATCAGAATCACAGCACAATCAATCCAACAAGCTCGCATTAACACTGCATTTCTCAACTTCACGACATCTGATTTCGATACGATTACCTCGTTCTACAAAGAATTGATCCCCAAAGTTCGTATCATTTGTACAAAAGTCTTGAATTGGACCGCAGACCAGCTGGAGACGTTCAAGTCAGAATTGGGTTTGGAGGATTATTCCGATGAGTTGTTGGAAACGTACCGTGCAGAAAAATTCATGGAGGATTCCGAGCAGAAATGGTACAAATTGCTGGAAATCGGATATGCAGTTGTGGTTTATGTCAACGAGAAGGAGCCGGAAGTCTATGACCAAATCGGATGTACTCGGTGGTACAAGAAGGTCTAAAAAAATCGAATTCTATATGTTTTTTTCTTGTTTTTTTTTGTTCAATGTTTATTTCCTATATTTTTTTTTTATTCGAGAAGGAGCCCAATTTCTAGCCCCCCCCTCTCATGTATACCTCCTGGGATGATTATTCCCGCCTTCCTTTTTTGTGTTTTTGATTTTTATCAATCCTCATTGATCTGTTCATGATGTGAAACCTGTCACTATTTGCCATTCACACACCACAATGTGTTGGCATTGACTTTTCTTAAAACCTAGAAAGAGCACAATAATACTCTCTACAATTCTACAAATCAAATATTCAAGAAAAAATTTTGAAAACAATAAATATTTATTGAAAATTACATAGAAATCATTCAGAATACATGCACAACTTATAGGTTGGATACACTCTCAAAACGCCTCTTTCATTCCAAGTTCTGACAGCGTTTTCGTATTCATCTATGACTTTTTGTGGAACGCCTTCACCATTTTTGTTTTCCTCATGCCCGAAATGGGTGATCACAATTCGTCTACCATCATTTCTTTTCAGGTAGATACCTCCATGAACACGGGTTGTTTTGATCCTATATCCAACGTCAATTCTGGAAAATTTCGGATGAGAAGGGGCGGTACGCTGAATCAGAACTGTCCCACATCTCAAAAGAGGGCGGAGCTAGAAAAAAGTTGTCAACTACAAACTTCCTCCAAATTTAATTTTGAAAAAGTTTGCAGTTTACAACTTTTTTCTAGCTCCGCCCCCACTTTTAAGATGTGGGACAGTTCTGATTTTCTCAGCATACCTCCTTAGAAGGTCATGAAGAGCCGCAGAAAAAAAACTCACTGTAAACTCTTAACATGAATTCTTGGATCCATCAACTCTGCATGCAATCCAATCAGAATTTCTTTGATGTCGATCTGTTGTTTGAAATAAATTTCACATTGTTTCAATCGCATTTTTCCTTCTATCCAACACTTCAACAGTCGGTTGAGCTCTCTGGATGTCCAGGTTTTGTGTTCCATATAGATTCGAATTGGGTCCACTTGCAACAAAAATTTCAAATTGACCCATCGACATTTTCCCCATACATCAAGCCTATTCATCACTTTGAATTTCGGGAGATCGATTGAAAAGTCTCGAGTGTCATAACTGAATATAGTTAGATTTTTGACATTTTTGCTTAGACCATTCATCGTTTGTTGGAGCAGTGGTCCATACCATTTGTTCATCTCGAATAAAAATTCAGTATCCTCAGGATTGGTTTTCAAACTATTCGAAAAATTGATAAATGAAGATATCTGATCTCTGGTGACACGTCGATTTAACCGCATACTAATCTTGTTATTCAAAGTTTTGAATATTTTCAAAACGTCTTTTGTTAAATCTAAAAGTCCCAGAAATTCATCGGAAGACCTTATCACATATTTATTCGGTCGTCTATAATCCTTATCCCAGTGGTTCAACGAACAAAACTTCCATGAGATCCACGAATCTTCTCCTGGCGCCTTCATTTCGAGACAGTATTCACCAGTTAGACACGGACAATAAACAACAATGTATGGTATTCGTTTCTTGATGAACGTTGCAATTCTCATAGTCCTTTGGGACAGTCTAGCAATGGTAAAACTGAAAAAGTTGAACTTTGTAACAAAAAACAAAAAAAAACTCACAATTCGAACGGGTTCCAGCAGTCGATCACAACTTTTTGGCAGAGGTAAGGAAGGGAGAGTAGAGGAAAGGTGTTGGTCATTTTGGAATGAATGAATGAAGAGGGGGAATGCGAGAGAAGATGGTACGACAGATGGTGGAGTGAGAGGACAATGTTCGACTTCTGGGAATATTTTGAAGGTCTTCGAGAATGTTCTTTTTGCGGCGATAGAGCGAGGAATTTGGTGATTGAATGACGTTTTATCATTTTCTGCATACATTACAACGTCCATCTCAATGTGGCAGGTACTTCATCCAGATGAAGCTAGAAAGGATGGGGGGGGTGCTCCGGGACTTCTTCTTCTTGAACGATTCAGATTCAGACCATGAACAACGTATGCTACAAGATCTCCTGATAATTTTCAGGATTATTAGATCTAACAAAATACGTTTTGAAAATGATCAAAACTTCTAGTAATGAGACCAGTATGCGGTTGACTCGACGTGTCACCAAAGCTCGGATATCTCACGGTGAATTTTTTTGTACGTGTTTTCAAAAGGTTTAATTCGCGGACTCTGTCTTACTGTATGGTCGCATGCCAACTGCGGCGCGACTCATGCGATACGTAGTCATTTGCCTCAATTTGTTGAAAAATTAAAAATCAGGGCCTAAGCTTTTTTTTAATCAAATGGAATAGAACTTTTTCTTCGCATCATGTTGAATATAATATTGACAGAATTTGATCGAAAATTATTACTGAAAAGTGCTCTGGAAACATGGTGCGCGCTCCTTCGGCTTAAGCGCGGCTTACTGTCAGATTTTAAAGACGCAATATGAAATTTGTAAAAGCCCGTGTGAGATGGAGCGTAGAAACCGAGAAAAAAAAATCGGACGTACAAAAAAATTTACCGTGGCCAAATAGTAACTTGTTTTTTTTGTTCTTATGCTGCGGTAAAAGTCGCCAAAAAATGCGAAAATGCAAAAATGGAGGCGTAAAAAGTTAACTTGTAGTTTTGTTGATTTCCGGGTTTCCAATTTTATTACATAAAATTGGAAACCTTGAAATTCTTAAACTTGAAGTTGACTTTGGACAAAGTTCACACGTTTTCTTTCTTTTTCAAAATATCTCATTAGTTTGCACGAAACCGAAAGCTTTAAGAACGTATTAGATGAAATTTTATTTTTTTGAAACAACAAAATTTTTTGTTAACTTTCTACCCCCAAACCTAAAAAAAAAATGATTTTTCCCGGGACTTTGATGGCTTGATTGGAAATGAAATCCTGT
>GL379796.1:704433-717533 GCA_000143925.2 Caenorhabditis brenneri | reverse complement strand
TGCAAAAATGGAGGCGTAAAAGTTAACTTGTAGTTTTGTTGTTTTGCGTCATCAAAATTTCATTACTTAAGTTTGGAAACCTTGAAATTCTTAGTTTTGATCCTGTCAAAGGTCAAAGTTCACACGTTTTCAATCTTTTTCAAAATATCTCATTAGTTTAGACGAAACTGAATGCTTTACAAACGTGAGAAATGGAATTTTGATGACGCAAAACAACAAAACTACAAGTTAACTTTTTACGCCTCCATTTTTGCATTTTTGCATTTTTTGGCGACTTTTAACGCAGCATTAGAAAATAAGTTTTGTGTTTAGCAGGGCTTGCTTCACCTTAACTGTTCTACAACTTTTTTCCTCTTTTCTCGCTTTTTTTTATTTCCAGTTCCACGTTTTGTGAGCATCTCCCGGCTTCATTTTCTCAAAGTCATTCGGAAAGAATGCAACTGCGCTCCACTGCTCTCGGGGGAAAAATGCTGAGAAGTAAAGTTGTCATGAGAGGCAAAATAGAATTTTTTCATCGATTTCTATAATTTTCGAAAATTTTCTCTGATTTTCAGCGATTTCTTGACAAAGCCTTGCCATTTTATTCGGTTGTTCAACTGAAAACGAAGAGGGTTACTGTCGGTTTAAAGGCGCATTGAGAAATACTGTGAGCTGGTTTCGACAAAATCCACGTATTTTAGTGTGGATTTTCGGCGGTAACTTTTTGTTCTTCGCTTTTCGAGGCGAAAAATTTAAGTTTTCGTTGCTTTTTCTGGTTTTTTCCTGCGAAATTCATCGATTTTCGTTGTTTTTATTGTTTTGAAGTCAGTTTCCGTCGATTTTCGCCAATTCTCAGTGGCATTTTGTGAAAATTTTGTTTCGAAAAATTCGAAAATAAAAATTCCGGTCAACTCATGATGTTATTTGCAAAATTAGGCTCTAATTCCGTACAAAAATTCCACCGTTCTCTACGGTTTCTCTAAAAAAAATAACACCTTTCTTGGATTACGTCATTTTTCCCGGAAAAATTGAACGGAAAACACTGAGTTTTGCCTGAAAAAATTCGCGAATTTTGTAGTTTGTACCTTTAGGCTCTACTGAAAAAAACTCTTTTTGTGTTCCCTCGATAACCTAGTCATACGAATTCCGCTAGCTGAAAATCCCAGCCTTTCCGGTTCTTTCTCCGCCAATTTCCGTTCAATTTCCTGTGGGCGAAAAAGTGAATAATACTTTATTTTTCTCTTTTCACATTCAATTTATCACTTCTTTCCTTCTTCCTTGCACATTTCCTGGTTCTTCATCGATTCCAGCTGACAGACGACGGTTTTGAGGTGATATTCGGCGTCGCGGTTGCGAACTCCGTTCACTTGGATCCATGGGAGCTGAAATTGCTAATTTTGTTATGAAAATTGCTTCAAGAGCTACCCATGCAGATCCTGGCGCGACGTTGTAACGATACGAGTTCTCATCGTTCAGAACATACTCTCCCTCTTGAGTCTCCGCACAAGTCTTCACTTTTTGTCCCTCCTCGGTATCTGGAAGACATGCGAGAGCCGCTTCATACGCCTTGAGCCCTTGAATACACCCAGCTGTGACCATCCAATCCTTTGAAATATGCTTTTTGGCGCACATTTGAAGTTTGTTGAGAGCGCATTCGATTTTTCCGTGCAGGCACTTATTTCTGAATTTTTTTCTTTGAATTCGAAATTTGAAAAAATTCTTACACATAATGCCCTTCAACATTTGATCCTCCGGTCGGCACCGCATGAAAATCCAGCTTAAAATCACTGGAGAAGTCTGCGTTGAACTTTTGATAAAATGGGATCAGCTGGTTTTTCACGAATCTCGAGGTGTCTGGACATCTAGCAATTCCGAACACTTCGAGAAGATCTCCGGCAAAAACTATAGGAATAGTTAGAAGGAAAACAGCGACTTTTGTCATGTTTCTGTGTCAAAAAGTGAGGAAATCACTGGGTTTTATGACTTTTATCAAAGATTCATTAGCATAATTTACATAGATTCCACATAAATAAGAATTTGCATTCGAAAAAAATTGCAACAATGATCATGTGATTTTTAATCTTCCACCTTCACAATTTGCTCGTACCCCGGGTATTCTGGCATCTGAAGCTGGAGTTCTTCCACCAGCCCACGTGGCACAAATCGTCCTCCAAGAAAGTGTGGTCCGGTCCAGTTCTTCATGCAAAGTTTTGGAAGAGTCAAAGAGATCATGGCATGTGGATGAATGACATCCTCTGAATCCGCCGGCGCTCCCTTCTCCACATCCCATCCAGATGGAATATCAATTGAGAAGACGTGAATTCCAGACGCACGAACTGTCTTCAGAATTTGAGTGAATGGTTCACGGGGTGGTGGTTGGAAGGAGAAGCCGAAAAGAGCGTCGACGATGAGTGGAAATGTCTGAAGATCCGATGGAAGAGTGGTTTGAACTGGGATCTCGGAGGTTTCACATTGGGTCACAAGACTTTTCATTAACTCGTTGCGCGACTCTTTTGGGTAGACGATGGACGGGTTGAAGCCCTAAAGTAAAAAGTTGAGGGATATGTCAGAATAGATAACTCACGAATTGCTGAAGATGTCTTGCACACACGAATCCATCGCCTCCGTTGTTTCCGGGTCCGCACAAGACGGCCACTTTGCCTGAAAATAACCGGAAGTTGAATATATCTCTCTTCTCTCTCCCTAGTACTCACTCTTCGGATAGTGAGCAGCGATAGCCTGAGCAGCAGCCAAACCGGCCAACTCCATCAGCTGTTCCACTTTGAATCCGTACTTGGAGAAGAGCTGCTCGTCGATTTGGGTGGCGAGTTTTTGTCCCACGAATGAGACGGTCTTCTTGGAGATTATGTGAACCATTTTTCCTGGAAATGTGTTCGTTTTTTTCCGTGAGCTCCAGAAGTTTACACAAAGAAATATGAGAAAACGCATAAACTTTTATAAGAGAGGGCGGCGACTTCTTCATCATCATGGCTAGAAAGAAAAAAGAAGAGAATAAGAAACAAAAAACAGAAGGGTTTTCTTTCAATTCTCCGTCTCTTCATGCGATCTTTCTAGTGTTGTTGTGTGTTTTTTTCGACGTCTTGCGTTGGGTTTCTTCCCTTAAATTCTTATTTTTTTTCTCGATATTTCGAACACCACTGTATTGAAGAGAGCGTGTGATATGATGTTGATACTAACACAAACAAAAGAAAAGTGAGCGCGCGCCTCTCCCTGTCATCATCATCTAATGACGTCAGAAACACGGTCGCGGGGAATGAATCGCCAGTTCGAAACGAGAAAAAAACGGAAGAAAATGGTTATATGCAAAAACTCTGTGGCAAGATTAACTGGTGATGCACATATAGTTTTGTTGAAACAAGCGGTTCGTTGGAGCGCGATTGCCCGCCTGGAAATTGCTTATTGAGCATTTTAGAATGAGAAAAAGCGGAAGTTCTTTGCTCATTCTTTTTGAAAATCCTGGAATTCAGGACGTTTTTCGATGATTTTTAAAAGAATCGCCGGACGTATTCCATGTTTTTTGAACCTCTGAAAAAAGTTGCCGAGCGTTTTTTTCCAGAATTTTTGCGATCTATCTCTTGATTCCTGTAGAAATCTAATGTTTCTCCGCGTAAACAAGCTATTCCTACATTTTTCACCTGTTTCGAGTTGTAACGGCAGTCAGCTCATTCCAATCCTTTCGAAATCCATCTGTTCTGTTGCTGGTTTCCGTGTAGAAGTCTAAATTTTTTCTGTACTTCGGAAATAGACGATGTGAGATAGTACGTGTCGAAAATATTGAAATCCAGAAAGTTTTTTGAGAATTTTTGAAGAAAAAAAATTAATTTCCGGAAAAATCCATGGTTTTCATTAAACAAAAAATACCGGACGTTTTTCTGACCATTTTTCTACACCAGGATTTTTCGGCGTCTATGAGTGCTCCAGAAGTAGTCGCCATAAGCTAAACTGAAGTAGTCGCCATAAGCTAAACTGAGTTTACTTTGTTTTGTGCTCATTTTGGTTCTGGAATAGCATAAAGCTCCTCGGATACGGTACCAAACAGAGTTATCGGTTTCCTGGTAAGGCATTCCGATCGGATATTCTGATCGTCCTGAAATTCCTCCACCTTCCTGATTTTTTCCAGTTCAGATCAGGTGCTTTTGCTCTCTCATATCAATCATTCCTAACAGTTTCTCCGCTTATCTTCCTCCCCTCTCCTCAGCCCCTGACACACACATTTTTTTGTTGTTGTTATTGGTTTTTGTCTGTTCGCTTCTTCTTCTTCTTCCTCCTCCACTTGTTCCACTCTTCGTTTCCACACCATAGCTACCTCCACCCACTAGAGATATCACCTTGCATGGAGAGAAGAAGAGCTGCTTAGTTAGCGCTGTTTTTTTTCAACATCGCCCGAGTTCTTGTCGTGCTTCTTCTTCTTTTTGCTTTCTTCTTCTTCTTCGCCACTCACCCACTACTACTATTACTGGAGAAGAAGCCACAGGCTAGGCAAAGGCGAGGGGCCTGGAGACGACGTCTTCATCGATTCCTTGGCTTGGCGAGGCAGCAAGTGGGGCGCCAGAGACGCACGACTACTTTTGAGATGACGTCTGTATGTCACACTGCGTCTCTAACCCATTTTGTTCTCTCTGTTGTGGGTACCGGGGCTGCTGTGTCGTCGTGTGGAAGAGAGGAAAAGAGCGATAGAAGAGAAATGGAGGAGGAGGCCGCCCTAGTCTTCTCCACACTAAGTGAAGGAGAAGAGAAAGAGAGAGAGAGAGGAAGAGAGAGATAGACGGGCGGACTCTGCCCGTCTGACTCTCTTCGATGCTTCTGTCGTCTCTCGTCGTCTCTGCGTCTCTATCCAATTGGTTGGGCAATGGTTCTCTCACTAGTAGTATGGCTACACGACCACCGCCACACGCCATCACTGAAAACGAGGCCTTGTGGTGTGATTGGTGTCAATTTCTGTGAATCTCTGGGTCTCTGTTTCCACAGAGTTTTGGTGTTTGAATGCTAAGGAAGTAGGGGGCGCCCGAAAAATTCCAGGTTTCTCGCTGTGCCCCCGGGGTTTATCGATTGTGTTGTTTAGTTTTTTTTTTCCTGCATTCAGTCTCGACTCTCTCTCTCTCACGGGAAGAACATGAGAATTATGATGATGAGTTGGCACAAATTGGTGGGGTTTTTTTCCAGGGGAAAATGATTCATCATCTCGTGAGAAAATCACAGAGCTCTGTAATTGTCGTTTTGGGTGTCTGTCTAGCGAGCGCCTAGACGAATAACAAATTCGTTCTTCCTTGTTCGTCGAAAAATTGATAAAAATAAGAGAAATTTGTCAAAAATCCCCTTTCTCAACTTTTCATTTTACTTCCCATCTGTCTGTCTGTCGATCGATTTTTGTTGATGTATCACGGGGTCTATTCTGTACGATTTTGACCACACTCACAAGTCCTCTCGTGGTCAATTCCTTTTGAATTGGCTGAAATCAACGTATAGTAGCAGTGCGAAGCATCTTTTTTCTATTGGGGATTTTTCTACGGATAACGTTTTATAAAAAAAAATGTCCGAAATTCATTATCTTTTCTGTCTCTACATCACAAAATGCTCTCTCGCTTCCCTTCCCCGATACATTTTTTTGTGCGAATCACACAAAAAAATGTTGCGTGGCGAACATTGATATTTGGAAAAGAATTCATTTTTTACTGATTTTTAGACAAGTTTTAGTGCAGAAAACGGATGAGCCATTTTGAATAACTTTGATCTCGCCACGATGATACCTATTTTGTAAAATTTTGATTTTGGAAATTTTAGCCAATCCTGGCTTTTTTTTCCGACTGTTTCACATTTTTTTTCTTGTTAAAAAAGACAGTAAGAATGTCCGTCGCGTTGAGACCCTTGGAATATAAATTTTGTGCGCCTTGAAGAAACAAACGACGCTTCTCCCAGCTCTGCTCTAGGGCAATTTTGAATAAAAAAAATCTCCATTTTTGTTGATAAATTCCTCAAAAACTTGTGATCAACGAGGCTGAGCCAGCACAAACTATACAATTTCATATCCTCGGCGCCCCTGGGTCTTTTGTACGATTCTGTGTTTTCATCTTCATATCACTTTTTCTCATCTTTCTGCCTGATACAATAACATCCAATTATTTGAATTCCAGGTGGAGCCTCAATTCTCCCTCATCTTACTCCCCACCCCTTCTCAATCGATTCTCCACCCTCATCTCCTATCTCTTCCATCCAACGGCGACTATCACTGCTCCTCCTCTCTCTCATTCCATCACAACCATAATTGGGGACAGAGTGTGAGAGCAGCAGCAGCAGCGCCTTAACATCATCATCATCACATAGGGATATAGTTGTGATGAACAAGCAGCTCTTGTCGTGCTCACTGAAGAGCGGTAAGCAGGTGACAATGGTGGTGGCTTCTGTGGCAACCGATGGAGTTGATCAGCAGGTTTGTTGGCACTTTTTTAAGGGATTTTTGGTTCTAAAACTGCTTTTTTTTCCATTTGTTTTAGATCAGGAAAACGAGTTTTTGAAATAAAATTCAGTAAATTTTCTAGAATTCTCAAGCGATTATTGACCCCGAAATGGCAGGGTTTTCATCAAAATTCGGTCTTGAGAAAGGATTTTTCTATAGTTTTTTCACGAAAAATCGCTTTTTTTAAATGCATTTTCTGACAAAATAGGCCTGATGTCTTGAAAAATCGCTATTTTCCGAAAATGTCAACTACATTTTTTTTTTCAAATTTACGTCATTTTTTTCCGTTCTGACGTCCCGAATTCCAATATTTCTCATTTTCCAAAGATAACATTTTGGCAACAAACCTCACTTCTCAAAATTTTCCCACCAAATGATGGAAATCAGCCGAAATGACGTGAGAAATCATGGGAAACTACTATAGATTTTTGAACTAATCCTCTTCTTAATTTCAGGTCGAAATCTCGTACTACGATCAAAAAGTGATCGGCAACGGATCGTTCGGCGTGGTTTTCCTGGCAAAATTGTCAACCACTAACGAGATGGTGGCGATTAAGAAGGTGCTTCAGGATAAGCGATTCAAGAATCGCGAGCTTCAGATTATGCGGAAACTCAATCATCCAAATATTGTCAAACTCAAGTATTTCTTCTATTCCAGTGGTGATAAGAAGGACGAGTTGTATCTCAATTTGATACTCGAATATGTTCCGGAGACGGTTTACAGGTGGGATTTTACTCCGCGCCTCATTGAGGAGGCTGATTGTCTCAATTTTTTTAATAGCTCATGTGCTATTTTTCCAATTCCGAGTGTGTTAATTTACAAGTGCTATTGCCCCCTGAAAATAGCACTTAAGAGAAAAGTAATAGCATTTGAAACATTGGAAAAAAAGCTCTTCGCCTATAGCACATGAGCTAAAAAGCCTTGATCGTAGCACTTGAGAAAAATAGCAGTTGAGAATCTGCCGGAAATATGGCTGATGATCTGTTTTTTTTTCTACGATATTCTGCTCCGATAGTACCGGAAATTGCTTTAAAAACGCTCTATTTTCCAGTATAGTGCGGAGTTTCGTAGCGAGCTAGGACATATTCAAAAGTGAACTCTAATTTTACAGAGTGGCTCGTCACTACTCAAAGCAGCGACAACAAATTCCAATGATCTACGTCAAATTGTACATGTATCAGCTTCTCCGCTCACTCGCCTACATTCACAGCATCGGCATCTGTCATCGTGACATTAAGCCACAAAACTTGCTCATCGACCCGGAGAGCGGAGTGCTCAAACTGTGCGATTTCGGATCGGCAAAATATTTGGTGCGCAACGAGCCGAACGTCTCCTACATCTGCTCCCGTTACTATCGCGCACCGGAGCTCATCTTTGGCGCCACAAACTACACCAATTCGATTGACGTCTGGTCGGCGGGTACCGTGATGGCCGAACTTTTGCTCGGTCAGCCAATCTTTCCGGGAGACTCGGGCGTCGATCAACTCGTCGAGATTATCAAAGTGCTCGGCACGCCGACTCGCGAGCAGATTCAGAGTATGAATCCAAACTACAAGGAGTTCAAGTTCCCACAAATCAAGGCTCATCCGTGGAATAAGGTGTTTCGTGTGCACACCCCCGGCGAGGCAATCGATCTCATCTCGAAGATCATCGAGTATACGCCGACGTCGCGACCAACACCTCAGGCGGTAAGTATTAAGCTGTAGAACGGATGTTTTTGTGTGGTTTTCGAAGCTAAAAACACCGGAAATTCAATGGTTTTGGAGTAAAATGACTAGAAAGCAGAACAAACTCCTATTTTCGTATTGTGCCAATCTTAATGAAAGACTTTTCTGGCCGGGATCCCGCTTGCGATATCATATAAAAAATAATAACGAGTGCTACTGTATAAATTTGAAATTTAACATAAGATTTGGAGAATAAAGCCACCAAATTACTCGATTTTCACCTATTTGTATCGGTTTTCAACGAATTGTTTTCCGAGAAACATAAAACAGCAAAAATCGATAAACTTGATAGGTAGCAATCGTTTTTATCTGTGTTTTTAGCTGTTATTTTCATGGTGTGATATCGCGACGCCAAGTTGATGGATCCTAGACCAGAACTGTTTTTTATACAATTTTGCACAATACTGAAAATATATAGAGAATTTTTTCTCTCGTAATGAGGTTTTTAATAGACCAAAATCGAGTGTAATTACCCCAATATCCAGTTTCCACGATTGAAACTGATTCAAAAAGACAAAATTTTGTAAGAAGAGATGTTCATCTTTCTCTGCGATAATAATCTCTCTTTTGCCATTAAAGCCATACAATGATCTGTTTGATCTGAACTTCAATTTTTTTTCTTCCAGGCCTGCCACCACGCCTTCTTCGACGAGCTCCGGAATCCACAGGCAGTACTCCCATCCGGACGACCTCTGCCACCACTCGAAATGGAAGGACCAATGGGACCGAACGAGGTGTCGACGACAAGTGGCGATGTTGCCGGACCATCCGCCTAAATTTTCGCTGTTTTTTTTTCAAATTTTTCCCCATCTTATCATCATCAATCACCCCCATCCCGACCCCATGTTTATTATTCTCTGTCTCCATTTTTTCCCTCTTTTTTTACCCCCACCATTTTCACCCTATTTTTGGAGTCATAATACACAAGTGTAACCTATTTTTCTCCTTTTTCTCTCACATTTTTCGCTTCACTCTCCTCCCTCTCCTCCAAAAAAAATGTCTAGTGTTGTAGTACCCACACTTTTTTCATTCGATGATGTTTTGAAAAAAGAAGCATTTCTTTTTCTCTGTAAAACTTTCCCCCGTCCTTCTTCCCCTTCAACAACTATAAATGGCTCTTCTTTTCTTCTGTACATTCTCTTCTTTTTTTTCTTGGAAAATCGCGAAAAAACCTAGCCAAAATGAATGCTCTCTGTCCACCTTTTTATCATTATTTTTATTTTTATTATTAGGTTTCCACCCCCACCCAACACACGCCAACATCGCCAATTACTCTCTCCTTCTCTCACTGTGCTTTTTAAAAAATTTATTTTTTTTCTTTTCTAAATTTTTTATCCTCAATCCCTTTCCCTTGAAGATGATGATTTTATTTCTTTTCTAAAAAATTCTCTCTTTTTTTCATTCGAAAAATGATATCTTTTGTGTCCTCTTCCTTTTCGCCCCCACCATCCCCCCCCACCAAAAAACCACCATTCTCCTATTTTTTCTCCTCTCTCTCCTCCTCTTCCTATTCAATTTTATTTTCTATTCGTTTGGAAATAAAAGTGGATCGATTTTTGCCCAGATCCATGAGAAGATGCTGGGCGGCACCGATAAGGATCGGTCGGAAAAGTGGAGGCATCCTCCTACCCCACTAGAACATCTTTGAATCATCATCATCTTTACACTCAACCCGGGCGTCAGAAGATTCTTCTATCCCCAATTACTGCTATTTTGGTCTTCTTTATTACTTTGCCCTTTATTCGGTGAAAATTGGCGAAAAACTGGAGAAAAAACGAAGAAAAATGGTGAGAATTGAATTTTTCGAGCAAGCGCGCTCCACCGGAATTGCGCGTGACTATTTAAATATTCTCTTGGAATAACTTGGTTTTTATCGATTTTCGTACTATTAATAGAGCTATTTTTTAAAGATCAATTAGAGTGATCTTAATTATAAAAAATTATCTTTTTGGGAGTTTTCGGTTGTGAAATTTTTTCGAAAATGGGCATATTGTTTATGTTTTGAGTCAAAAACACTTCAGAATCTCTACCAAAAATTAGAATGAAAACTTTGAATTGCCCCCAAAACGCGGGTTTTTCGCAGCAGAGCGCATTTGCTTGGAATGAACCCTATATAAGCTCGTGATGTTATGAGCTTTTTGAAAAATTTTAGCTGGTTCCAAAGCGGTAATTACTGGCTTGTTTCAAATATAAAAAGCGGTTTCGGGGTGGAAATTCTGACTTGAAAACAAGACGAATTTTCGGAATAACGTGCGGTAGCCACTAGCCAACAAGCCAACACAAACCTTTTTGATTTAAGTTTTTTTTTCCTAAATCTGAACATGTTGTGAGTTTAGGTAGGTGATAATTTGAGAAAAACCCGATAATTTGAGAAAAAGGTCCTAAAAATTCAAATTTAGGCGAAGGACCGTTTTTTATTTGTGTTTCTCATTAAAGCGCCCTTGTATATCTCACTAAACTCTCTGAAAATGTCTGTGCCCCGAAATCTTTTAAAAATCACCGACAAACACACCAAAAACCTATCAAAAAAAGAAGCATACTTTTCCACCTTCCCATTCCTCTATTTGCGAAATGACTGGTTATGTTCACATTCCCCGAAAATAGAGCGCACTTTCCCTGCTGACTTCTCTTACCGCCCTCCGCGCTCCACACACTATTTCCCTCCGTAGTAGGAGGGGGGTTTCCACGTTTTCCTCCTCTGCCTCTTCACATGAAAAACGATGAGAGAGAGAGAGAAAGGGAGAGGAAAAGAGAAGGAAGAAAGAGAGGGAATGAATTTCGATTGAAATGTGAGTGTACATGTGTGTACATGTACATGGAATTCCACGTGGAAAACCGTGCCCTTTTTTGCAGCTCGCTTTGATTTTTTGACTGTTTTTTGGGGTTTTTCTGAAAATTTTCGGGAGTTTTTAGGTTATATTCGAGTCCTAAGAGCTTCATCAATTATTCATTTTTTCCATGTGGCTTTTGTTTTTTTTTTGTTCTGCTATGACGAGGATTTAGGCTAGTTCGTGCATTTTGAAGGAATTACGCTCGATTTTTGCGTATTTCTAGAATAATTTTGCCATTCAGAACAGGGCTGTGCGTAAAAATTCCGAAAAAACCGAAAAATTCGAGAAATGGTTTCTCGGGATTTTTCGATTTTTTTTTCAGTGAAAAATTGGTAAAAAGGCGGTAAAAAAGTAAAAACATCCATGGATATCCAACCAAAACAACGTTATTTTTTCGAAATTTTTTCGGTTTTTCCAAAATGTTTTTCGGAAAAAAAAAGGAGAAAAAGGGTTCACAAGTTATTTGGAAAAGACCAAAAAAAACCGCAAATTTTTCGCACAGCCCTGCTTCAAAACAAAAAAATTGAGTAAAATAAAAGATATGCCAATGCGCTTCACTGAGAACCACCTCGTGAAATAAAAAAAAAGTTTAAACTAAGGCGTAAAAAAATTCACTGTTTCTCAATAGAGCGCATTTGCTACCTCACATTTTTGGTATTTACAAGCTGATCCCCACTATAGAAGCAACAAATTGCGTGTTGAATCCCCCAGTTTTGAATATTTAAAACGCAAACTCTGAGTCGTTTTCACGTGTTTTGAAACATCAAAAATCACATTTTACTATTCATTTTTTTCCAGAAAATACTCGCGAATGGTGCTACGTGGCAGCTTCGTGAAACGATACTGAACGCCCGAACCGGAATTATGAGATTTGTTGTGAAGAGTGGTGAGTTTTTTTTCCTATACAAAATTCCGAAATCGATTTTTTCAGTCGTATCAATATGCATATTTCTCCTCATCTTTCAAACCGTCGATTCGGATTCCAGCGGCGGCGTCGTCGTCGTTGGCACCACTGTCAAAAGTGACGAGCAGCAGGTGGTGGTGGCAGTGAATAAGACCGATGTGTTGGGGTGAGTTTCTTTCTTTTGTAAGAACTTTCCGATAATGTAAAATATTGGTTTTTTCAAAATCCATTAAAAAAAACAGCTCCGCACCATTTCGAAGCTCAGACTCTTCGAAACCATGACGTTTAGAAACCGTTGAAAATAAGGCTTAAAATTTCAAATTTTTTGACTCGATTTCATTCGATTTTCTGGAAAATTAAAACAAAATGAAATTTCAAACTTCTTTGAAAAATTTTTTCGGTCAATTTTTTTTCCAAGAAAAAATATTGAAATTTCATTTTTGTTCTAATTTTTCATAAAATTGGTTAAATCGCATCTGAAAATTTGAAAATTTCAAGCCTCATTTTTGACGGTTTCGAGATGTCGCGGACCCGAAAAATTCAGGATTCAATCAGAATTCAAGAAAAAAAACTAAATTGAGATTGATTCTTCCACTAGCCATTTTGTAATTCTCAAAAATGGGCAAACCAGCTTGTTTTTGTCCAATTTTTTACAAAAAAATGTTCAGAACATTTTTTTCTGTCAAAACTTGATTGTTCTCAAAAAAATTGAAACTTTTTTTGTAAATATTTTAAAGGAGGACTGAAGTCACATTTTTTTATTTTCGATTCCGGTAAATTAGAACATGCTGAACATTTTTTCCTCTTGAAGCACATGTCAAAAATCGCTCTGAAACGAGATATACCGCTCTAAAAACATGAAATCCCTTTCTGTGGCCGAAGTTTCTCCGTTACGTGGCCATACGTGGAATTGAGAAAAACGGTTTTTTTGGCTGGGAGCTGTATTCCCCGACGTTCTTACGGCCCTCCTATTACCCAAGGGATTTCTAGTCTGAATTTGGACTGCAAATGTTTTCTCATGGAGGACCAAGAAAAACGTAACATGTGGAACAATTTCTGGAAGCCGGCCTGAGTTGAATAGAAGACTTTGGTGTGACATCGCACAATAAATACTCAGAAACAAGTTTTGACCACCACCGGTAACTTGCTCGCAGAGGTGATTCTGAGCAGAATCTCGCTTTTC